>CM049377.1:11769242-12266742 GCA_026937815.1 Etheostoma perlongum
AGAGGGAGAAGAGAGGAGTGTCCCCTCAGGGGAGGAAAGCTGCAGTGCTCAAGAGTTAAAATTTGCTTGAATCTGTCTGTCACTTTCCTCCTTTTAGACCTGTGCTTCAGGTAAACTTCAGTCAATGTGCTGCTCTTGTGCAGCAAAGCATCTGGGGATAACCCAGCCCAACTTGGGCGGCCCCAGCCCTCCATTGCTCAGCTCTCCTCTGTAGAGAAGGTTCTCTGCAGAACTGAATTATTCATGGGACTTTAGAGGAGTGCAGTGAAAATCCCCACCCCCCACACACTTGCACACAAAACCTAATGTGACACGCACACACCCACCATGCTTTATCATCATATCACTTTACTCCTCAACGCATTGCATCACAGCACATTTACAGTTTGTTAATTTTTAGGTTATTCAGGTTGATTTAATATTTGTTATGCAGTTTCATCTTACAGGCAGTTCACTGTGGTTGAATAATTAAATAGATCTCCCTAGATTGTGTTCATCGCATTCCACCGTCAGTGTCGTCGCTCCCTGTAAGGGGTGGGGTTGTGCTTCTCTAGACCATGCTCAGTGCTGCGGAGTGTATGTGTGTTTGTTACATAAGCTGTTGCTGTGGTGGTAAAAGAAGACGGAAATTGCAGTGAAGAACCCATTGACACTACCTAGAGCGAGGTGTTCTCAGAGTGCGGTCAGCCTTACGGAGAACTGTTGAGGGAAAAGATTGAGAGGAAGCGCTTACCGAAAATGTCTCTGTGTGTGTTGGGTATGCTTGGTTATGGAGAAGGGAGTGGTTGGAGTTAGGGGTGCAGACACAGATTGCAGATATGGGGGGAGGGGGTGAAGGAGCAGAAGGTAGTGGAGGAGAGTGTGAGAAAGCAAGTGAAGGAGATGGAAAAAGATGGAAGAGATTGATGCCATGTAACCTTTAGCTGCAGCGTGTAGAGCAGGGGTCATCAACTACACTACCGGTCAAAAGTTTGGGGTCACATAGAAATTCCCATTGCACTCCATTGTAGACAGAATGCCAGCTGAGATCAGTTGCATTGTTTTTTAACCAGGGCAGCCGTTTTCAGATAACATTATGTGCTTACATAATAGTAAAATGGTTCTCCAATGTTTTTCTAGTTTTTTGTTTTTAAATGATAGATTAGTACACAGAATGTGCCTTTGGAACATTGGATGAATGGTTGCTGATAATGGGCAATGTAGATATTGCATTAAAGATCAGCCCCCCCACCCAAATTAGCCGGTATTCTGTCTGGACTGAAAAGTACGCATTTATCATGCCAACCTTCGGGAATGCCTCACCAGTATGCCTAATTTGCAACGAAACTGTTGCTGTAGCAAAAGAATACAATCTGCGCCGTCACCACCACACTAAACATTCAAATTTTAAGATTTCATATCCTGAGCAGTCAGAGGCGCGTCAGAGAAAAATCGCCGCACTGAAATCTGCCTACTCCCACGCAAGTGGCATTATTACTCGAACTTTAACTGATCAAGAGAGAGTAACGTGTGCATCCCTGCAGGCTGCTTGGGTGCTTTGTTGACATAACCGGCCTTTCACTGAAAGTGAGGTTTTAAAGGAGTGCATGATCACCGTTCTGGAGGAACTTGCCCCTGACAAATCAATGGACAGAGTTATTGCGTCTGTCAAACAAGTACTTCTATCTGCCTCAACTAATGCACGTCGTGTACACGTTTTGGCGGAGCAAGTTCAGCGAGCTGTCATTGACGGGGTCAAGGAAGCCAAATATATTTCGCTGGCTATTGATGAGTCCACTGACAACATGGATATCTCACGTTTTTGTCAGATACTATGATGGCAAAGATTTCCGAGAAGAGCTGCTGGCATTGCTTCCACTCGAGGACAACACCACTGCTGACGTCATCTTTGGAAAACTGGAGCATTTTTTTAAAAGCCATGGATTGTCCCTGGATAAAATCAACCTAACAGTGACAGATGGTGCACCTGCCATGATTGGAAAAAACAAGGGTCTGGTGAGCAGAATAAGGACTGTCGCTCCTAAAACTAACGCACTCCATTGTATCATCCATCAAAGTGTGCTGTGCGCAAAGCTAAGTGGGGAGCTCAAAGAGGTGATGGAAAAAACAATGAAAATTATTAACCACATCAGAGGAACTTCAAGCACGCAGCACCGCCTGTTCCGCAAAATCGTGCTAGAATCCCAGGCTTCTCATGATGACCTGTTACTCCACAATGACGTGCGCTGGCTGAGTAAGGGCAAAGCACTGGAGCGCTTCGTTGAACTCCGTGCCCAAGTAGTGGATTTTTTAAAACAAAGTAAGTCCAAAGCGGCAGCTGACCATCTCTGCATCTTGCAAGACATGGGATACATGTGCAACGTTGCATTTTTAACAGACATTTTCTCCCATTTAAATACACTTAATCTACAGCTGCAAGGAAAAGAAAAATCAGTGGTGGATTTGGTGAAAAAACTTGAAGCCTTTGAGAACAAACTTGATCTGTTCCATGCAGATTTGTTGTCAGGGAGGCTGCTGCACTTCAACACACTGAAGACGGTGGGAGAAGGCAACGTAACAGACAAGATGAAGATATTTATCACACAATTAAAAGACAACTTCTCTGCTAGATTTGATGACTTTTTATTTCCAGGGATGTCATTGGATTTGTGCGTGACCCATTCACCATCACCCCAAGCGGAGAATTCTCCACAAACGCGGTGAAAATGCTGCAGTTGGACGAGGCAGCCATTCAGAGCGAGCTGGCTGAAATTCAGGCTGCAGGCGACATGAAGGCTGCTCTCAGTGGTGCTGAAAGCCCGAGCGGGTTTTGGATATCTTGTCCCGAGGTCTATGGCACATTGAAGACGCTGGCTATGTATGTGCTCACCATGTTCGGTTCAACCTACACCTGTGAGGCTGCGTTCTCCAAGATGAACTCGATTAAAACGACACAGTTTTTGGAGGACTGTTTGCGCATAAGTCTGACAGCGGCCAAGCCTGATGTGAAAAAGTTAGTGTCAGAGGGGAAATGTAACTTCAGCCATTGGTTAATTAGTGTTATAGTAGTCCATTTCAGCCTTGTGATTTGATTTCGCTATAGCCCACTTAACGTTTTATTTGCTGTGCGAACAATAGTTGTGACCTGTTTTGTTCTGGTTCCAAGCTATTTATTTACCATGCTATTTTAAATTGTGTGTTTTTTTCCTCCTTTTTTAGTCCTGAGGAGTTTGCTAGTTCCAAGCATGTTGTTGAGACTTTGAAATAAAAAACAAATGTTAAGTAAGGGCATGAGGAAAAGTTATGTTTTAAAAAAAACTGTGTGAAACAATAAATACAAAACAGTGTAACGAGTCTGTCCTCATTTTGAGGTGTAGCCTAAATAGTCATAAATGGTGGTGATTACTGAGAAGAGACTCAGTTGTTGCTGCTTTTAGTTGCTTTAATAGTGTAGAATAGGCCTACATACAGGTAAAAGCCAGTAAATTAGAATATTTTGAAAAACTTGATTTATTTCAGTAATTGCATTCAAAAGGTGTAACTTGTACATTATATTTATTCATTGCACACAGACTGATGCATTCAAATGTTTATTTCATTTAATTTTGATGATTTGAAGTGGCAACAAATGAAAATCCAAAATTCCGTGTGTCACAAAATTAGAATATTGTGTAAGGGTTAAATTTTGAAGACACCTGGTGCCACAAAGTAATCAGCTGATTAACTCAAAACACCTGCAAAGGGCTTTAAATGGTCTCTCAGTCCAGTTCTGAAGCCTACACAAACATGGGGAAGACTTCAGATTTGACAGCTGTCCAAAAGGCGACCATCGACACGTTGCACAAGGAGGGAAAGACACAAAAGGTTTTTGCTGAAGAGGCTGGCTGTTCTCAGAGCTCTGTGTCCAAACACATTAATAGAGAGGCAAAGGGAAGGAAAAACTGTGGTCAGAAAAAGTGTACAAGCGATAGGGATCACCGCGCCCTAGTCAAGATTGTGAAAAAAAACCCATTCAAAAATGTGGGGGAGATTCACAAGGAGTGTGCTGCTGCTGGAGTCAGTGCTTCAAGATCCACCACCAAGAGACGCTTGAAAGACATGGGTTTCAACTGCCGCATACCTCGTGTCAAGCCACTGTTGACCAAGAAACAGCGCGAAAAGCGTCTCACCTGGGCTAAGGAAAAAAAGAGCTGGACTGCTGCTGAGTGGTCCAAAGTCATGTTTTCTGACGAAAGCAAATTTTGCATTTCCTTTGGAAATCGAGGTCCCAGAGTCTGGAGGAAGACAGGAGAGGCACAGGATCCACGTTGCCTGAAGTCTAGTGTAAAGTTTCCACCATCAGTGATGGTTTGGGGTGCCATGTCATCTGCTGGTGTCGGTCCACTCTGTTTCCTGAGATCCAGGGTCAACGCAGCCGTCTACCAGCAAGTTTTAGAGCACTTCATGCTTCCTGCTGCTGACCTGCTCTATGGAGATGGAGATTTCAGGTTCCAACAGGACTTGGCGCCTGCACACAGCGCAAAATCTACCCGTGCCTGGTTTACGGACCATGGTATTTCTCTTCTAAATTGGCCAGCCAACTCCCCTGACCTTAGCCCCATAGAAAATCTGTGGGGTATTGTGAAAAGGAAGATGCAGAATGCCAGACCCAAAAACGCAGAAGAGTTGAAGGCCACTATCAGAGCAACCTGGGCTCTCATAACACCTGAGCAGTACCAGAAACTCATCGACTCCATGCCACGCCGCATTAATGCAGTAATTGAGGCAAAAGGAGCTCCAACCAAGTATTGAGTATTGTACATGCTCATATTTTTCATTTTCTTATTTTTCAGTTGGCCAACATTTCTAAAAACTCCCTTTTTTGTATTAGCCTTAAGTAATATTCTAATTTTGTGACACACGGAATTTTGGATTTTCATTTGTTGCCACTTCAAATCATCAAAATTAAATGAAATAAACATTTGAATGCATCAGTCTGTGTGCAATGAATAAATATAATGTACAAGTTACACCTTTTGAATGCAATTACTGAAATAAATCAAGTTTTTCAAAATATTCTAATTTACTGGCTTTTACCTGTATTTTCTCTTTGATTCTCACAATTTTGGAATCCAGTCGCGGGCCGGATCGAACGGCTTGGCGGGCCGCATTCGGGCCCGCGGGCCGCCAGTTGATGATCACTGGTGTAGAGGGTGTGACCATGTTAATGTGTGGGTTCATTCTCCCACCAAAGTCACTCTTGTTACCCTTTCAATGTCTCTTTCCACAGCCTCTGTGTTTCTGGATAAATTAAAGCTTAACAATTGAGATGTCACATCTGATATTTAGGCTGAATCTTTTTACTGCTTAAGAAAGCCACTGATTATTACCAAACACACACACACTGCTGACGGTTATTAGATTTAATATACAAATGGTCCAATTAGAGATGTGCCAGGATTCCCAGTTGCTAAAACATACTGGTTGCATGAGTTTAAAATGCACAAGGAAGCGCCTCCAAGGTGACAACCTCTTCCATCTGGCAGTTCCTGTGAAGCAAATATGTTATAAGTATTTCATCATTAGTGCTTTATATTCATTATTTCTAGTGCATCTGTTGTTTTTCCTCTAGGATCGCAAGCTGTCAAAAGTGGAACGTCAGCGCTTTAAGGAGGAGGCAGAGATGTTGAAGGGTCTTCAACATCCAAACATTGTCCGTTTCTATGACTTTTGGGAGTCACCCCTTAAAGGGAAGAAGTGCATTGTTTTAGTAACGGAGCTCATGACGTCAGGAACGCTAAAAACGTGAGTACCGTTGAAGGTAGATGTTGTACAGAAAACTCTGACAAATGAGTGGAATAAAACATTTGCCAATTGTGGCATTTTTTTACTTGCCATTTCTAAATTGTTTACAAGAAATGTCAACCCATCTATGTTTTACTGAAAATATATTTTAAAAACTCATTATCAGGTAATGTTTTCCTCTCCTTTTTTTGCAGCTATCTAAAGCGTTTCAAAGTAATGAAGCCGAAGGTCCTGAGGAGCTGGTGCAGGCAGATCCTAAAAGGCCTTCACTTTCTCCACACCAGGACCCCTCCTATCATCCATAGGGACCTCAAATGTGACAACATCTTTATTACTGGGCCTACAGGCTCAGTCAAAATAGGGGATTTAGGACTGGCAACACTAAAGGCGGCTTCCTTTGCTAAAAGCGTCATAGGTAGACTTTAAAATATAACTTGGCAGATTAATGGTTCTTAAATAATAAATAAAGTAAATAAATAAATTATCCATTTGGCATTCTTCTGTCTTCAGGCACCCCAGAATTCATGGCTCCAGAGATGTACGAGGAACACTATGATGAGGCTGTGGATGTCTACGCCTTTGGAATGTGTATGTTGGAAATGGCCACCTCGGAATACCCCTACTCTGAGTGTCAGAATGCTGCTCAGATATACCGCAAAGTCACTAGTGTGAGTTCAGATACTGTACATTTTTCCAGTTTGTTTCATGAATGAGAAATTTAGGGAAAATATTTGACTAAATTTCACATAGAGAAGTTGTTCATTAGTCTAAAATGATAATGGATAAAGATGAGTGTAAGTAAAGTTTATTTTTATAGCACATTTAAACTCCGCTCGCATTGACCAAAGTGCTGTACATAGCACGTTAGCCACAGAATATTAAAATAAAATAAAATAAATACACTTAACGGTCAGTAATTTAAGCTAAGATGCTATCAAGAGACAAACATTTAATTACAAGCATAATTGGATAAGACAATTAAAACACAGGGAAGACCCCATGTAAATGGGTGAGTTTTGAGCCTGGTTTTGAATATTGTAATTGAAAGGGGCATTTCAGATGTCAGGTGGTAGTTGGTTCCACAGCTGAGGGCCAGCAACATAAAAGGCTCGGTCACCTTTTTGCTTAATCTGGGACCGTGGGGCACGGAGGGAGTCCTTGGCTGGAGGATCTGAGGGACTCGGGGGCTACATGGGGATGAATGATACCAGCTAAGTAGGAGGCCAGGGCGTGAGCCGTGATAACCATGAAAACAATTGTGAAACTATAATACTAATAATAAATAGTGCTATTATTGTACAGACAAAATGGGGTCTGCACTAATTGTGCATTAGCTGTCACACATACTGTATTCAACAACTTTTAGAAAATATATGTACCATATTTTTTATTTAGATTCAGTAGTATTGGTATATAACAAAATGGTTACAAATATTCTCCTCATAGTACACATACGGTGTAATTCTATAATACACCTTTTGCACCGAGGGCTCCACCTCAGTTGACTTTGTGTTTTGACAGGGTAACCTGTGTTGACCAACTCGGCTTTGCGACCCGAGAAAGGCCGGCCGCTTGACGATTTCAATGTGAATTGCACACGACCAGGGTCACCGGTAACAACTGGGGCGGGACAAACTATGTACGGTAATTGGTTGGAAATGGGGGCGCATAGTTGTCACAGGTCGCTGAGCACTTTGATAAGAAAAACCACAACATAGATTTAGTCCCACTGTGCTTTAGAACGTAAACGTATGGGAATAAGTTTTATTTCTCTCGTTCACAGCATCGCCGCTTTCTCTCTCACTCGCCCGATACACACGTCTGCAGTTGGTGGTTGTTCAGTGTGACCGCTGGCTCTTTGTCTATTTTTTAAATAAGTTGGGAACCTGAAAGCAAAGCCTAACTTTACTTCTGTTATAAAACATAGATAAATGTTCTACCCTCGTCCAAAAATTGTCATAAATTGATATTGCAGGCTGCAGAGAGCCTACAGTGAGGAATTAAAGTACAAAACACTAGTTCTGTTGGTGTACAGCTTGACTGAAGTATGTAACAAAATTAGCTGTTCACTGAATATGATGTGTAAAACCCCCGCCTATTTCTAGCATGTGAGGTGATTAATATGCATCGCTCCCAGGTTGTCACCCAGGTCGTATCCAAATTGTCATAACCAGGGATCAACCAATGTTGACCGGCTTGGTTTAAATTGACAAAAGAAAGGTTGAACACAGGTCAGAAAACCCTGGTCGTTGGTGTGAAAAAGGTATAATTGTGTTTGTAACTTGTTTTTGCCATAGTGTTACTTCTTGTAACATGCATCTTGTAATAACTCAGGCTCACGCTCAGTGAACCTGTGAAATAGGGCGCAACGATGTAAGGGATATTTTAGCTGCTAAGCCACATAACTCCAGGGAGTTTTTAATTGCAGAAATGCAGCATTTCTTTTATAGTACAAGATCTGCTCTGCTCTGTTTCTTGGGTGAATAATCTAATGAGCCATATGGAGTCACAGAGGGAGTCCAAGTCTCTTTTGTTTTTTAGATAACGCCTAAAGGCTGTATTCCATTTCAACGAGTGTCTCTGCAAAGCAAAACATACTATAAACTACTTTTTAGATTAGGGGGTGTCTAAAACCATGCTAGTCTTCCTGATTTGATGAAGGGTATTGATTTTCCACAATTGAGACATGGCGGTGTGGGAATCTGAGATATGACTCTTTCTACCGGTGTTGAAGAAGAGTAGACTTTATGCCCATATTAATGGTTGGGCACATCAGTGTAGCTGTCTTTAGATACTGCATTGTTACTATATGCATATTAGAGTGTCCTTCAGGGACCACTGCAGGATATTAATAAGAAATTGATCAAAGAGAAACTCTGATAGCTTTATACTACTCCCTTAGCATATACAACTTGCAGCTGCATAATGGGTAGACATGTTAATTCAGATGCATACATACTGCATACACAGTATTTTATGTTTTATAAGATGTGGAAAGTGAGGGCAGAGTGCTGAGCTAAGAAAATTTACCATTTTAAAAAGTAATCCTCCAACCAAAATCTATTGAGATTCAAACACTCACAGTGGAAAAGTATATAAAATTGTCTATTATAACTTATCTAACCACTCCTGCTGTCAGTGTCCATCCATATGCTCAGGATGTTCTGAACAGTCATAATACCATAGTAATTAGGTATAACTGTGTTCTAATTGTAGTTCACAAACAAAACAAAATCAGGAACCAAGACCGCTGCTTCTCCTAACCAATGTAAGATTCAATTCAATGTTACGTTTAGTATCAATTCATAACGAGTTATCTCAAGACACAGATAGGGTAGATCTAGACCACACTATAACTTACAAGGACCCAACAAATATGGTAATTCCTCCAAGAGGAAGTGCTGTGCTGGCCTGCCTCGCTCTACTTTGATTATATTATTGATTATATGGTAAATTAATCTGACTATGACAAGAAGCAGGTGGGCTGGGCTAGTCGGACGCTGTAAGGGATCAGGAGACAGATGCGACATGCGCAATTTAGCACACATCAGCCCACAAACAAACTCACCAAGGTCGTGTGTAAGAATTGAGATGGATGTTGTGTGTTAAGCTATAATTTTGTGAACATACTGAGCTCTCTGAGAAAGAGAAGATGACAGTGCTGCAGGAGTGGTTTGAAAGGTTTCTTTCAAATGCTTTGATGCTTTTTGGAATCCATTGCAACTTACATGGTCACCTCTGCTGCCATGCTCTGTCAAGGTTGAAAATCCTACAGGTTGTAAGTATTTGAAAAAGATTAGTTTTGGGTGGAGTATTACAAAAACATCCTCACACTATTTCCTTTTGTTTGTCATTAACACATGCCCTCCATGGCATGCCCTCAGCATTTTGTTTGTTTCCACTTCCTCAGGGAGTGAAGCCAGCCAGCTACAACAAGGTCATGGATCCTGAAATCAAGGAGATTATTGGGGAGTGTATCTGCCAAAAGAAAGAGGAGCGGTGAGTGACTGTGCCCATTGTTGTCCAGTGTCCAGCCAATAGGGCCCACAAGGTGCCCTCTCATCTTTCATGCCTTGTCTCACCTCCCCCCTTCATTGCTGTGGTGCTGACAGTTGGGCTCGCAGTAGCACTACAGTCTCCCACCATATCTGCTGGGTGTCTTTCAATTTCTGTTACGTAATGAGTTTGTGTACATTGGGGGAAAATAACCCTTAATAAACTCCCAGTGGCTTTTTATTGAAACATGATTGGGTTCAGTGAGTGACTTCAGTGGCTCTGTCTCTGCTCCAAAAGTAATCCATGTCCATGTATGATGTAATTACTGTGCCAATATGTCCTTGCACTATCAACACACCAGAATTCTTGTATCACATCTAACCATAGTGATGCCAATGCTATCTGCAAACACTATACATCACACATAAGTGACACCAGTGGGGGAAATTTTTGTCTTGAGCTCTGGTGTTCCTTTTCCCAGGTACACCATCAAGGACCTGTTGAACCATGCTTTCTTTGCTGAGGACACAGGTGTAAGGGTGGAGCTAGCTGAGGAGGATGATGGGAAAAAGGACTCAATAGCCCTGAAACTATGGGTGGAGGACCACAAGAAATTAAAAGGGAAGTACAAGGAGAGTGGAGCCATCGAGTTTGCGTTTGACCTAGAAAAGGAGGTCCCTGAGGTTGTGGCACAAGAGATGGTGAGTAAATGACTGATGGTGTAGTCAGAAGAACTTATTCATACTATTATATATATGTATATATTTGGAGATAAATCTGGATTTGGAATCTTTATGCATTTCTTTGTTTTCATTGTGATATATTCCTTAAAAATATGGCATCTACACATTTTAAATAATTTTGTTTTTAACTCGTCGTAGTTATGCAGTTTGTCATAATTTGCATGTCTTTCTGGCTTAGTGTGTCCTAGCTGCTGGTGTTTCTTATATCTCATCATTGGGGAATGGACAAATGCAGATTGCTAGTGATTGCTTGATCCTCCAAGAATACAGTGATTGTGTTTTGTTTGTTTACATTGTTTTCTCAAGTGAATGCTATCAGATAAGGCACCCACAGGCCCTGCAATATCAGCATGGCCCAGAAAAACTGAAGATTTGAAGAAATGATAATACCAACCTCAAGTCTATCTCACTCATCTAATATTCTGGAGCACCATGAAATTATTTATTGGGGTATTGGATTAAAACAGACTGAGTTAACACAGCTCAACTTCAGATGGAAAATCTTGTAACAATACACTGTAACAATACACCAAATCCATGATTTGATTCATATCGCCATTTTTGACCCACGATTCTGTACAAACCTTGATTCTTTAACACTTATATTTTCTTTGTAACAAAATATTGTTAAAAAACAAACAGAACAAAACTCCATTGTGGAGATGATTCGAGCATGTTGAAAATTCTTCTTCAATCAACTTGTCTTACATTTCTAAAGTAAATGAAATGGCTACTGTTTCACAGTACTGTGCAGGGTCCAAAATTAACACTCGCCAAATGTGGGGGCGGGCCGACACACAAACGCATAAACACTGGCGCACGCACCAGCCCCTACTTTCCACTACCTTTACTGATAGCTAGCGTTTAACACAGGCTAATTAATTAGCTGGTAAGGTGCGGTCAGCCTTCCAAAAGAAAGCACAGGAAACAGAGTATCTGCATTGTCTTAGCAGATATTGCACAAAGAATCGTACAGGAAGTGTGAATAAAGGAGTCAGTGAATGAGAAGTTTTTGTGAGTTGTGTCAGCTGCTTTCCTGGCCTTCTCTTTTTCTGCCTCTTGTTTTAACAAACTTCTTCCGTTTCACATTTTTTCTCTCTCTCTCTCTCTCTCTCTCTCTCTCTCTCTCTCTCTCTCTCTCTCTCTCTCCCCCACACACATCTCTTCCTTTCTTTCTTATCTGCTCTCTCTCCCTCCATTTATCTGTGTTGTTTTGGCCTTGGTCAGGCTGGGAAAGAAAAGCCTCTCTGTAACAATTGCCTTGGGCATAAGAGCAGACATGTGGACCAACCCCACAATAAAATTGTATGGCCAGCATGTTCCCATGTCATGTCACTCTTCATCCACTCTGAATCATTTCTCTTCAGCCAGGCACATGAGAAATGTGGTTTGTCTCCATTGATGGGCCTGGATCTTCTTTGTTTGGTCATTCATTCTGGCTTGTGTGCTAATCTAACTGTAAACATTGGACCCTGTGTGTGTGTGTGTGTGTGTGTGTGTGTGTGTGTGTGTGTGTGTGTGTGTGTGTGTGTGTGTGTAAAAATATCTCGAGAATCGGTTATGCAATCTACACTAGGCCTCCTGGGTACCCAATGAGCTTGGCGTTTGGATTTTGGAGCAGTGTGGACAACGTTAGATATTAATAAAATGTGAATAAAACTAAATGACTGCACAATAAAGGTTGAGGAAAAGAAATGCTGGACAAAAATGCTGCTATAACAGTAGATTAGCTGAAATGTTTATTATAATGATTTGGGGCCCCAGGAGAACATTTCCATTCAGATAAATTGTTTTAATTGGCAGTAATAGAAGAAGTACTCAAATCCTTTTTTCCTCAAGTACGATTCTTAATAGTAAAAATAATTAGCACAGTAGAAGTCCTGCATTCAAATGTTTACTTAAAGTGAAAAAAGATATATCAGCACAATGTATTTACACTAACTTAACGTCTCTATTTTAATGCTGGATAGTTTAAGGAATACAATGCATCATATTTTAATTGTGATATTTTGTGAGTAAAAATCTGAATCTGCTACTTGACCGTAACATTTCTCTATCAGGTCTAGTAGTACAATGTTTTCCTCTGAAGTAGAAGTACACAGTAAGTCAGTAGTATAGAGTGGAGTTGCTTCGATGGCCTTCTGTAAGTAAATTGGGGTTATAATGGTTCTGGAGAATGCTACAGTGGGTACGGAAAGTATTCAGACCCTTTTAAATTTTTCACTCTTTGTTTCATTGCAGCCTTTTTCCAAAAATCAAAAAAGTTCATTTTATTTCTCAGTAATGTACACTCAGCAACCCATCTTGACAGAAAAAAACAGAAATTTAGAAATTTTTGCATATTTATTAAAAAAAAAAAAAACTGAAATATCACATGGTCATATGTATTCAGACCCTTTGCCGTGACCCTCATATGTAACTCAGGTGCTGTCTATTTCTTCTGATCATCCTTGAGATGGTTCTACACCTTCATTGGAGTCCAGCTGTGTTTGATTATACTGATTGGACTTGATTAGGAAAGCCACACACCTGGGTATATAAGACCTTACAGCTCACAGTGCATGTCAGAGCAAATGACAATCATGAGGTCAAAGGAACTGCCTGAAGAGCTCAGAGACAGAATTGTGGCAAGGCACAGATCTGGTCAAGGTTACAAAAAATTTCTGCTGCACTTAAGGTTCCTAAGAGCACAGTGGCCTCCATAATCCTCAAATGGAAGACGTTTGGGACGACCAGAACCCTTCCTTCCGGCCTATCGGGGAGAAGAGCCTTGGTGAGAGAGGCAAAAGAAGAACCCAATGGTCACTGTGGCTAAGCTCCAGAGATGCAGTCGGGAGATGGGAGAAAGTTGTAGTAAGTCAACCATCACTGCAGCAATCCACCAGTCGGGGCTTTATGGCAGAGTGGCCCGAAGGAAGCCTCTCCTCAGTGCAAGACACATGAAAGCCCGCATGGAGTTTGCTAAAAAACACCTGAGGACTCCAAGATGGTGATAAATAAAATCCTCTGGTCTGATGAGACCAAGATAGAACTTTTTGGCCTTAATTCTAAGCGGTATGTGTGGAGAAAACCAGGCACTGCTCATCACCTGTCCAATACAGTCTCAACAGTGAAGCATGGTGGTGGCAGCATCATGCTGTGGGGGTGTTTTTCAGCTGCAGGGACAGGACGACTGGTTTCGAGGGAAAGATAAATGCGGCCAAGTACAGGGATATCCTGGACGAAAACCTTTTCAGAGTGCTCTGGACCTCAGACTGGGCGAAGGTTTACCTTCCAACAAGACAATGACCCTAAGCACACCGCTAAAATAACGAAGGGTGGCTTCACAACAACTCTGTGGCTGTTCTTGAATGGCCCAGCCAGAGCCCTGACTTAAACCCAATTGAGCATCTCTGGAGAGACCTGAAAATGACTGTCCAACGTTTACCATCCAACCTGACAGAACTGGAGAGGATCTGCAAGGAGGAATGGCAGAGATACCCAAATCCAGATGTGAGAAACTTGTTGCATCTTTCCCAAAACGACTCATGGCTGTATTAGATCAAAAGGGTGCTTCTACTAAATACTGAACAAAGGGTCTGAATACTTATGACCATGTGATATTTCAGTTTTTGTTTTTTAATAAATATGCAAAAATTTCTAAATTTCTGTTTTTCTGTCAAGATTTGCTGAGTGTACATTACTGAGAAATAAAATGAACTTTTTTGATTTTTGGAAAAAGGCTGCAATGAAACAAAGAGTGAAAAATTTAAAGGGGTCTGAATACTTTCCGGACCCACTGTACATGCAGCAATACCACAGGCCAAGCAATTGGCCCGTTCCAAACAATTACTGTGTTTATTGCTGTGTTTTCTATGACATTTTAATACCATACATTTTGTGTGCTGCACAGATGAATGAACATTGTTTATTTAAATAGCATTAGATTTAATGTGCACAATATACTGGCTTGTCTAGCTTTTTTCTTTCAAGTATTTGTACTGCTTTATGTTGTGTTCTTCCCTTTTTGATTTTGAGACAACTGGACTGTTTTAGCATGTATAACATGACAAAAGCAATAGGTCCCCGCTGCTCTGATTCCCTTGAAATATACACTACCGGTCAAAAGTTTGGGGTCACATAGAAATTCCCATTGCTCTCCATTGTAGACAGAATGCCAGCTGAGATCAGTTGCATTATTTTTTTAACCAGGGCAGCCGTTTTCAGATTACATTATGTGCTTACATAATAGTAAAATGGTTCTCCAATGTTTTTCTAGTTTTTTATTTTTAAATGATAGATTAGTACACAGAATGTGCCTTTGGAACATTGGATGAATGGTTGCTGATAATGGGCAATGTAGGTATTGCATTAAAGATCAGCCCCCCCCACCCAAATTAGCAGGTATTCTGTCTATAATGGAGTGGTATGGAAATGTGAAAGTGACCCCAAACTTTTGACTGGTAGTTTATATTATTTTCCTTTCTTGCTCTTTGTCTCTCCCTCACATGCTCTATGCTAAAATATCCTGGAAGTCATGCCTTTTCCCTTTTCTTTGTCAGGTGGAGTCTGGCTTCTTCCATGAGAGTGATGCTAAGACTGTGGGAAAGTCAATCAGGGACCGTGTGGCACTGATCAAATGGAGAAGAGAGAGAACTGTGTCTGCTGCGGTTTCAGTGGAACAAGGTGAAGGGAGGCACACAGTCCAGATGATAACATCTCAGGGCATCCCTGCTGGAGCTGCACATGTAGGACAGCCTATGCTGGAACCAGAAGAGCCAGAGGCAGACCAGCACAATAGGCTGTGTAAACTACCAACCAGTGGCACCTCCGTGACATGTAAGAGATTCTGTTCTCCTCTACTCAGAAATAAATTGGCTTAATTTCTGACTTTTTTATAAATGCAACATTTCTGTGTCTCTGCAGCAGACGGCACACTTGATAGTGGCATGGGCTCCACTGTGTACTCAGAATCCCACAGCAGCCAGCAGAGTGTCCTCTACCAGTCCCTGCTGGAGCCTATTACTATGGCAACACAGCAGGTCTGTATCAGGAGCATACACACCCAGGTGGACCATGTACATTCAGATTTATTAAAATACAAACACTCTTTGAAAGGCTCACGCCATGGGTCACATGGCATTTGAACACGTCACAGACACTGTGTCCACACACTTAAAAACAATGTTCATCTGCACAGTCAACACATTTCTGGACATTTGCTCATCAGTCGTCATTAACCCAGTCATGCACAAAAAGTTTGTTCGTCCTCATCTCATCATATAGTATTTTTTATTTTCTACAAGCTATTCATTTTGAGTAACATGTGTTTTGCTTTTGGGTTGCTCATCGATCAGTGCCACAGCAGTAGCCCTTTTCTGACAGCTCAACCTCACTCCTGTGAAAAGGGTGAAGTATGGGGGGCAACACTGAGCCCAGAGCTCAGGACTCGATTGGGAGCTGCAACCCGGAGAGGAAGTGCCCCTGTTATTGACACTCACAGGGCAGACCACATTGCTCAACTCCATGCCCTCATTCAGTCACGGAGATCAATCAGTCCCACCCCAACAGTGCCAGAGAAACGGTTAGAACTCAGCCCCCCTGAGATTCACTCAGAGGCTAAAAATCGGTTCTCCTCTCAGTGTGCTCTACCAGTACTGCAGGCCTTCCCTGTCTCTTCACCCTCTGAGTACCGCCGCTGTAGTGACACCAGCATCAGACTGTTATCAGAGTCCACCAGTGAGAACTTAACACTTCCTGTGCCAAGTGTACGCAGACATTCTGACCTTAGTAGTCTGACTTCTTGTCATAACCACCATTTTGCAATGCATAAAGGCCACATGTGCCAGGCCTGCCTCTCTTTGCTTCTTCTAAGGTCACGAGAAGGGAGCCACCGCCATCCTTCTGTTGCCATGCCAACTTATCACTGTCCATGTGACTTTAGACAAAACCTGTCCTCTGGTGGAGCAATGACCACTCCTTCTTATGGATGGCTGAAAGGTTTGAGTGATTGTTCCAATTTCTCACTCCTGCAGCTGTCCCTGTTTAACATAATCAGCCGCAAAGCAGCCCCTTGTCATACCATACCCTCCCAAGCCTCGCTGCTGTACTCCTCGGTTGCCCACAGGCCTGTCCACAGTGATGGAGACGGCAGTCTGAAGAGTAATCTTCTGAATGCCAGTATGGTTGGTGACCAAGAACCCCTTCAGGACTGCGAGGATAGATTCTGTGCCAGAGAGCAGCAAGTTACCAGGGCTGTGGGAGTGGTAGGTCACATTAGCAGACAAGTCGCTTTGGTTTCCCATATGGGGCCAACTCCTGCTTAACTGATTTCTCCCAGCCTGTCCGAGATACAGCATTATTCAGCCTAGAGCTGGTCTGATCTCCTGTCTACTGTCTGAGACTTGCTACCTGTAGGCCTAAAGAACTGAAAATCATAAGCTTCCTACTATTGGACAACAATGGCATAATCTCTAATAGACTATTTCCTTGCTGATTAACCTTAACCAATCCCTTCTAAAACTGATCTCGATGTTCCTTTCTGCTCTAATGGCTCAATGCTACAACTGCCTTTCTTTAGCTTGCCTTGGATAGATTGCGTCTGATTGAAGGAGATGG
Source organism: Etheostoma perlongum (assembly GCA_026937815.1). Classification (NCBI taxonomy): domain Eukaryota; kingdom Metazoa; phylum Chordata; class Actinopteri; order Perciformes; family Percidae; genus Etheostoma; species Etheostoma perlongum. The sequence continues at coordinate 11,786,342 of CM049377.1, forward strand.
GGCTGCTGTCTGATTTCTCTTCTCTCGGTCTCTCCTAGCATTTTTCTCTTGTGTCCTTATTTTAGCACACACCTGTCACCGCCTGCTCATTGTCAAAACAGATGTTTCATTAACTTATTTTTATACATCATTCTCTCAAACTTGCATCTGGTAATGTAATGGGCACAAATATTAGCTTTTGTGTAATTTTTTCTTTACCGGTAAAATTCACTCCCACAAGGGTCTAATTTGAATTTCTCTCCTTTGTTTTCTTAGGCCAGTTCTGCAGGTCACCAGAATCAAACATCTGTACAGGGCCTGCCTTCTTCCAGCACAGCAGTGCACACACCACTGCAGTGCCTCCAGCCTGGACACAATTACCCTGCTGCGCCATATGCTGGCCAACACAGTGCTGCAACACCAGCTCCAGCTAGTCTATGTTCAGTCAACGTCCAGCATACAGTTGGTGCTGCTGGCTACACACCTCCAAGTGTGCAACAGACCCAAGCTGCAGCAAATATTTTAGCATCAGCTGTGCCACAACATGTTGCACAGAGCTACCAAGCACCATGCCACCTACAGCAGCAGGCAACAGCAGCAAGCACTTTGACTTTTCCTTTGAAAGCCCAACAGACTTGTCAGAACTGTGTGTCTCAACAACAGGCTCACTCTGCATCAGGATATCCTACCCCAGTTCAGCAACAGACTGCTGCAGCAGCAACTGCTCTGCCAGCACAGCAGCCAGCACAAAGCTACCCTTTTGCATCTTTAGCCCCAACTATGGCCGCCATTTCCCAGTGTCATGATAATAACCAAGCTCCCTGCGCACTGCAAAACGTCAAACTGCCAAGTCAGCAGCCTATTCAGAGCTCCTCAACACCAGCACTTTACAGCCAACAGATACCCATTCAACAAGAGCACCAACTAAATACTCAGTCCAATATACAACTAACACAACATGCGGAGCAAGCTCATATTCAGCCTCAACTCCAGCATAGCCAAGAAAATCTGCATACCATACACCAACAAATGGCACAACAGCCTACCCAGCTTTCTCAAAGTATTCAGTCTTCTGGTCAGCAGCAAGTACACACCCTAACTCTACAGAAGCACAGTCAGAAAGCCATGCAAACTCCAGTTGCACAACAAAGCCAGGATGTATCCCAGTCTACAGTCCAACAGGTTCATATCCCAGCTTCTCAACTTCATCCGGCAGCACACCCAACTGTGCAGGTTGCAGCCACACACCAGAGTTACCCTGCTGCTGGTCTACCTGATGCTGCCTCTCAAAACTATGCACAATCTTCCCTCAATGCGCTGCAGCAACAGACAGCATCAGCTCAGAACCACTACATGTCTGCAGAGTCTATTGCTGCTCCCCAGACTTACAGAGGACAACAGGTGAGGGATGATACCTACACTACAATTAATTGTAGCAAGGTGGCATACATATTTCCCCAGTTTTGAATTTGTTTCCCCTCCTCTGACATCACCCTGTTTTCATTTTTTCATCAGTTTCAACCTCATCTTTGCATCACTGCTTTTCTGAACCAGGTAGAACGCTTTCATCTGAACACAATTTATCAAAGTGGGAGGGACAGAAAATATGTTCATTTTCAGGTTCGTTACTGTATTTGGGTTATATCAGAATAGTTTTACATGGTTTAATATTCAAAAGTGATGCATCTCACTTCTGTCTAATCTTTGTTGGGAGTTGAACATGCGCAGTACCTAGCTAAGGACTACTAGCCAGTCAGATGCAGTACAGAGAATGAGGGCGTGCCAAGCTAGCAGACGGGCGAACGTGCGTCACTTTACTTCCGTGATGAACGTGTTACAAATAGTGTTTGAGAACAGTGTTTTCTGTTGGAGATGGTAAGTGCCTTTGGGGTGGACTTTGGGCTTTTTCACTTTACCTATTATGTGCACAAAAAAGACATAAAACACAACAAAGGAAAGGAAAAAAGCCAAAAAGCATGATATGAGCACTTTAAACAAGTAAATATTATTTATGGCAATGCCATGATTGCTTTTAGGCTGCTCATATTATGTAGTCTGGTTTTGATTTGGTGCAGCTAAATTGGTAGCAGCTGTGTTGGTGGATAGGTGAATAAAAAGCCTAACAGAAGTTTCCTTGGACAACAGCCAACAAAGAGATGAAGGAAACAGTAATGAAAACAATAACGATGGTTTTAGCCGCTGCATCTGCCAGCCCTCCCAGGCTTGGTCTGTGTCTCCTCTGGGATAAACACAGTGCTCAATAATGTGCAGCAGATTCAGACCCATTCCAGGCTTAGGGACAGGATGGGAAATGTCAGCTATTCTGATCTGGGTCAATAGCAGGAAATGCAGATATCCGAACGGAGAGATCCAGAATCCCTGCCATTATTGAACTTCCTCCTCTTTTTCTCCCTCCTCTTTGTTCTTCTGTAGAATATACTTGCTGGTCATAGCATATCACAGCATGTACAAGATGGACAGAGCCATGGGCAGAATCTTAGCCAGTCAGCTTCAAGTGCACCAGCCCAGGCACTGCCTCCTGAACAGTCAATGGCTCAGGCTACTGTCCAGCAACAACTCCAACCTCAGCAGATTTCAAACTCTCTAGCACCAACACATCCATCCCAGGTATTGTCTGTTCTCACATTTTTCACAAGTATCTCACCCAGGAAATAGCCATTCATTTTTCTTGTGTCTGAATTATTGTGTGTCTCAGCAGTTCTTTCTACCTTGGATTATACACAACAATAATAATATAGACTTAACACAGGTTATTGTGATGCCTCATGTTTGTTCTCTAGATTATTTGATTTTCCTCTGTTTTTATCCTTTTCCCTTTTCCCTTCAGTTTCCTTCACAGTATCCCACAATCCAGGTGATGACAGCTGTGACTGACTGTGAATCCTCTTACCCTTACTCCTGCACTGCCCCTCACCCTTCAACCTCTTCTTTTAATCACATCTTCCTTTCTCCTGGCCAGACTCTCCCTGTGACCCCCTTTGTCTCCCCCCTTTCTCCTCTGCACATAGAAAATGTGTTAGTTTCACCCACTCCAGTGTCCCTCATACCTTCCCCCTCACTAATGCTGGGTAGGGTGGGACCCACATCCCCACAGCACCAGCCCACTGCTGCTCTGCAGCAAAGTGTTAGATCGGAATCTTCTTATTCACAACCTGTATTTATATCAGCACCAATCACCCAGCCCATACACACATACCCACTTGCCACATGCCAGAACACACACCCTCCCACAAATGGCAGCAATCAGCCTCTGATGCAGGTAATTATGATGACTGCAATGGAGTGCAGATGTTTACAAAGAGGGTGTGAACTGGAACCTTTGATTGTGATAGTCTCTGTCGGATTGTTGTAAAGTAAATAACAAAACAAATCAAATATCACAATATTTTTACCAAATACATAGATGTCGATAATGCAGCAATATTGTAGGGTTTACTGTTGCTGTGTTCACAAAATATTTACACAATAAGAGTTTTGATAAATAATCACCAATAATGTGGATACAATGACTAATTGGGTAAAGGAAAATAATAAAACACCTAGTAAGTCTGGTGAGTTCAGAACATGTCATCACTTTACTGTATGCAGCCTTTAAAAAAATAGGAAAAGACAACACTTTTCAAATTTCTATACCCCAAATTTAAGACGTTACCCTCAAATATAGATGTCGATATTATACCCATATATTGCCCAGCCCTAATGCAGATGGAAAAACACGTCTTTGCTAATAACTCTTATTCCTACTGTACTTCATAGATGGAAATCCTGTTAAATATTTGAGGAATTCTTATCAAGAAAACAGCCACATGTTTGAATATCTTAAAATGTCTGCAAAGGACTTAGTCTTCCAGAACAACATCATTATGTATAATACAAGTGTGTAAGCTTTTTGTCTTTTACAGCAGGTTCAGCAGGCCCAGATCAGCAATCCTGAGCTTGTCCCCTCTGCTCAGCCAGTCCAGCCTGCTCAGCTTACCCAACCTGCAGTCTTCTCTTCACCTTTGCTGAATGGGTCAGACCCATGCACAGTCACTACTGCAGCCCAGCTGGACAACAAGAATCCATGCCAGCTGGCCCTGCAGGCCCAGAGTCAGGTTCAGAGCCAGATTCCTGTGCTTCAGCCCTCTGACTTTCAGAGAGTGTCATCTGGGTCTGCTAGTTCCAGTCTGATTCAGCAGAAACAGCTCAATAGTCTCACTGGAGCTGCAGGTCAGGGTCCAACAGAGACCAACACTGAGGTATGGGCATATGATTTCCACATTTTGTCCTCTGCCTACCTTGCTTTACAAATATATACCAGTGCACTCACATGTTGCATCAATGCACTTCCTCTCAGGTCACTGTCAGGAACGTAATCTAAATTACCCAATACATGTTCATTTCTTTTATGCCTTCTCTCTGCTTGTTTGTTTCTGCATTTGTTCTTTCTTTAGGATCAAGCTGCAGAGAGACACACTGAAGGACATAGCTATGACAGGTACTAGCTTCTTTCCCCTCGACCAGGCAAACCTCGTTTGCCTTTTAGAAAATATTGATGGAACAACTAGCTAGCTGTTCCTCCTAAAGTAAAACCCAAAGTCCCATTAATTATACTGTATCATTGGTTGTGTAATGTGGACCTAGTTGATAGCTGTCTATTTTTCTTGCATTATTTTGACAAAAGGACAGCTCTCCAGCTCTACACAACTGTCTGTAAAACCGGAGTGCACTTTGATGAACAGTCATTGCATCTTTTAATCTGTCATATCATTGTGACCAGCAGCTTTACATTTCAGAAAGTTCTGTTCTTTCATAATGGATATAAGAAAGCTAATCCCGCACAAATCTATATCCCCTTCAAGCTCATGTGGAGTTTAGCGTCTCCCATAATTTATATATCAGGCTTTTGCCAAATCCTGCAGGTGTTCCAGAGCAATGATAAAACTTAGCAAAACCTTTTCACTAAACTCCATATTCAGGCAGGGAGGTAAAGACCTATTAGCCCTATTTCATTTCTACTGCAAGATTTATTAATTGCACCCAGAAGATTGTCTAACACACAATTCCTTTTTATTAGTCACACACCTTTTAAATACTGTTATATTATATTCTACTATTGTCAATCCATCATCTTTATTTGGACAACAGTTTTGAACATGTTTAACTTTGTAATGTTGAAACTAATAGCCCATTTCAACGTAGAGCTGTGTGCTCAGTATTAATGTATTCATGATTAAAGCAATACATGCTTACTCTGAGGTACTTCTCTCCTCACCAAAACCAGTTTCAACTCTGATGCCACGTCAGGGAAGGAGATGAGTGATGGATACGAGGGGACATATGGAGCTAAAGGCGAAGGGAAAGTCCGCAAACACCACCGCAGGTCCACACGCACTCGTTCTCGGCAAGAGAAGACTAGCAGGCCAAAGCTCAGCATGCTCAATGTGGGTAACCAAAATATATTTCAGCAAGGAAAACATTTCTTTAAATCAATGTTCAAAAATAATGTAATAGACAATTAATTGATTCTGTCTGCTCTTGTTGCAGGTGTGTAACACTGGTGATAAGATGGTAGAATGTCAGTTGGAAACTCATAACCACAAAATGGTTACTTTCAAGTTTGATCTGGATGGAGATGCACCGGAAGAGATTGCTACATACATGGTAAGGAAGAGACAAAGTCACTTCCCTTCAATTGACGCAAAGTATAGTGTGTGGTAAGCTGCCTGAGATGCTTTTTTTTTTTTTTTTTTTTAATGGCTCAGAACTCTGAAACTCCCTGTGTTGTTCTAAGCTGCAATGCAGGAAGTATGTTTGTCTGTCTCTCTGTCTTGCTATTTCTCTCTTCCAATCCAAACTAATTCATATGGATAGATAGATAGATAGGGTGACCACCCGTCCCGCGTAGCGCGTGCGCACACAGCGTTTGAAGCCCGATTTGTACGTCCCGCAAATTGAGACCGTGTCACGCATAATCAATGCTTGCTCAAAAAAGAGTTGGTCGCTCTATATCTTGGAGCCCCAGGCAGCCAAACGAACAATAGGCTCGTTCGAGATGAACTGCGCCTCGCCTGTAGAGTGGACGAGAGCAGGCGGCAGCAGCGGGGGCAGTGGGGGGACAAAAAGCTGCGGTAAAGTCGGATAGTTTCCAGCCGATTCCAGGCTGAACAGGAAGTGACAAAAACACTGTGGTGCGATTCCGATTTAATAAAATATAATCAGAGCCACATATCAGCAGGTACACAGTCTCTAGTTGTTTTAATTATGACAGAGTAGCTCTCAAAATGTTCTACATGCAATCTGTTGCTGATTTTAATTAACAACAGACTGGAGATGATCAGTGATCTGAACGGATTTAGTCTCTCTGACTTCTAAACGTCACTATCAGCCAGAATGTACAGAATATGACTTTAAATCAGATAAATAGTTAAAATCCCTCCGATTCCTTGTCATCATGACAGCGCATGCACGTGCATACCAGACACTGGGAAATAACTTTCAGAAACGCGCTTTCCAATTCGAAAAATGGAGAAAGAGCCCGAATCTGAGCAGTCTGAGGCCTCGCCACCATCAGTTAAGAAGACAAGGTGTGGGTACAAGGAAGACTGGCAGGACTCTTTTGTTTAAACTGTTCTGTGGTGTTGAGCAACTACAATTCCTGTTAGTCCTATAATTTTATATTGTAATGTATTTAAAGTGAATAAATTGTAATGAAAAACAAAATTAAATAGCTAAAGTAAAACGTAAGTGGAATGTTCAAAATATTATGAATCTTTATTTAGAAAAAAATACACATTGGTTGGCTTGTTCATGAGCTTACATCAGCAATTACACATGTTCAGGGGCATAGGGCATAATTAATATATAATGTAAGGTGGTATGTGCTAGAAATGGGTAAACCAGTATCAGTGAGTCTGCCCGTGGGGTGGGGGCCCTGCTGCGCCAGGCTGTGTCCCACGTTGTCCCTCAGAAACCTACCCCTTGTCCCCCCTTGGGCTTATTAGCAGGTGGTCACCCTATGGATGGATGGATGGATGGATGGATGGATGGATGGATGGATGGATGGATGGATGGATGGATGGATGGATAGGATATGGCTCCACCAACTTATTATGTATAAAATAGGTTGTCCAAGGCAAACATCTACTTGTGAAGTTTACTTAAGCAATATATTGAATTAATTATGATGTGAAATGCTTAGAAACCTAGATACTCAATACACTTATTAACTTATGCAAAAGTAGTCCATGGATTTTTTCTTCAAATTGAATAGAGAATGTATCTGGAATTTACTTTACTTTTAAAATGGTTTTCCCCTCCTAAACATGCTAATCCTTCTGTTGTCCCTGGCACAGTACTGTTTTAAGCATTGCTTGTAAAACCTTTAAATGTCCTGTTACCTTTTTCTCCATCGTGCCCTTTAGGTGCAGAATGATTTCATTTTGCCTTTAGAAAAAGAAGTGTTTATTGAGCAACTGAAGGACATTGTGGACAAGGCTGAGGACTTGCTGAGTGAAGATGCAGAGAGTGAGAGGAACTCCGACCAAGGAAGCAGTCCCAAACAATGTGAGGGAGCTAGCGCTCTGGGAACAGAGGTGAGAAAGTAACTGTCTCAAGATGACTTTGCATGCAACACTGCCAAAAATACTATTCTTGCTGATGTGATATTTTGATCTGAATTTTTTTTTTTTCTGATGTTCAGCTCTTTAGCTGGTTGAGGACATATTTAAATGCCTATTAATGCCTATTGATACACTTGCATCAAATCTGTGTAGTAATTCCTGCTTTTCTTTAGGGATTGAAGGCTTTTGCACCCAGCACACCACAGCTGGTGTACCAGCAAAATGGTAAGACTCTGAGCCACCTGGATCTTATAGATTCACTCAAGAAAATTCACTCACACCTTTTAGTTCCAGTTAAACTTAGCTGTTTTCCTGTACATCTGCATTCTTAAGAGGCCTGTGGTGTAGTGACTATGGAATGAGGATGCATTTATGAGTTACTTTGAAATCTGTTTGTGTTCTCCCACGCTTTTTGTTTTTTTGATTCCAAAGTGTTCATTACATTTGACCTATTCTACTGAATTGATTTTATTGTAGATGTGCATTTATGATCTGTTTCTTTCTCTCTGTCCTTGAAAGTCCTCCACACAGGCAAACGCTGGTTTATCATCTGCCCTGTCGCTGAGACGCCTATGTTAGATAAAGAGAAGACTACGTCTCACACCTCTACAGCCCAGGGTAAGCACAATCAGAAATACAAAGCATCATTAATGCTTCCTTTATGTCTTGAGATTCACTACTTAGTAAGTGAATTTCTTTAATATGAGCAGCAGCTTTCTCTGCCAGGAGTATATTTTCTATAGGATGGAAACTGAATAATGTGTCTTGCTGCTGTTAATTGTGAAGACGCTGTACATGCATCACAGTGTGCTTCTTTGTGGTTCATCCGTTGGGGTCAGTTATATAAGAGCGCTTCTTCAGTGGTTCTAGGCAGAAATGAAGGGCAGGATTTATACTCCAGCTGACAGAGCTTGATGGGGGAAGACGAGCAGTGATGTTAACAACACATTGGCACCCACAGAACCCAGCCTCTTTTCATTATGGCCTTTGCCGTTTACCTCCAAATTAACTCTAATCTTTTTATTTCTCCAGAATCTGAAAAGTCTGCCTCATCATCAGTCGGCCCGAACAGCAACACGACTGCAGTGGCTCCCCCAGTCACATCTTTATCCTCCCAAAGCCCATCCGCCACCCCTTTGCTCCCTGCAGCTCAGACCTCAGTGCAACCTCAAGACCAAAACATTGAAAAAACACGGATCCAGCAGCCTCAGCCCTGTATAAATAAACATCCCCTTGCTGATGTTGGTGCCAGCCATCACAGCGCCCTTCCTGTGGAAGAGCCTTGCATCTCTGCTGTCTCTATGGTAACGGATATTCCATGCTGCGCTATTGTGCCACCTGTCTCTCTGAATGTGAATGCTATTGATAAAGAAGCAGTTAGTGGTTTGACCTCTTCTCAAAATAATCAGCCCAACCAGAAGGCCAGTCCTACCGGAGAACTACCTCCTCAGCTGGCCTCCCATCAGTCTGTGGTCCTGCAGCAACCTTATGCCACGCCCATGCAGCCTGGGACAGTCACCTCCCAGCCCCAGAGTCCAGCACATCAGAACTCCCAGTCCATAAGCCACCAGCAGCCAGTAAGTGGGGGGCCAGGAGAGTCGGACGGTGAGGGACCACGCAGAGTGGAGTTTGCAGACCGCACCATCAAGACATTGGATGAGAAGCTGAGAAACCTGTTGTACCAGGAGCATGCTCCCTCCCAGGCCTCTAGCACTGCATCTGACCCCCAGGCCTCCAGTACAGAGGGAGTAAGCTCACCTCCAGTCTCTGAAGGCCAAAGCACTGAGGGATCACTTACAAAGAAGAAGGGGGAGCAGCTGGTAAAATATTTGTGTGTGTGTGTTTGTGTGTGTGTAATCTGAGCATTCAAACATTGGATGTTAAGGAGCTAAGTTAATGGCATCATCATTGAATCATTTCCCTGCACTGTCATTGATTTGACTATTGGCTTGGCTGTAAATAGCCAGTAATAATATAGACTAATACTGTGATTTCAAAAAGAGTTAGGGAAACAAAATGACTACCTTCAGCACCATAATTCATTGTGATCTCTTTCTCTGGCTGCTTCAGTTGTGTGTGCATGTTTCCAAAAACAAACCAGGGTCTGACTCATTCAGACAAAACTGAGGTCAGGAGAAGATAATGTGTGGCCTTACCACACTGATCTAGTGCATGTAGCGATTTACCACTCGCCACTATTCAAATGATTGCATTCTCCCACACACACACCCTTCTCTTCTTCTCTCTTAGCCTCAGATTGCTGAGAGCACAGATAGCGTGGGTGCACTAAATGACTCTTCAGTGGCAGGTAGGTAACATTATTTATGTAATGTCCAAATCACAATATTACTGCATGGTAAGATAATAATTTGTTTTGAAACCTTCTTCCTCATCCTTCAGCCACTAACATGGTTTTGAACAGAAGAGATGTGACCTCCAGTTCATATAGCTCCAAAAGCCGTTTTCAAGTAAGCTGCCACTTTCAAAACCCTAGAGGGCACATCTGCCCAATATAAATGTCTTTTTGACCAAATAAAATTATATTACAGGTCATGACTTATGCCGGTGTTTGTCCTGGGTCCAGTTTCTTGCTTAAAATTCCTTTGGTTGATGATGTTTATGGACCCTGATTTTGTTATGAACAAGGGCTTCTCTTCATTTCAGATCATCCCCACTCCACCAGATGCCATTTGTCGTTTAGAGAAAAGCAAGACGACTTGTAGTTCCCCAGCACCCTCTAGTGGTTCTGGAGGGTCTCACAGCCAGACCCGGGGCCCAGGCAGGAAAGAGGACTGTGTGGCCATGGGCAGATCTGTGACAGCTGCAGCCTATTGTGAGAATGCAGGAACATCCAAACCCCACAGTAGTAACCGTTACTCTGCCCCACCAAACTTCTACCAAGCCTCCCCCACTTCCAGCCCTGATGTCACCCCAGGTCATATTCCCCGGGGCCCAGACTATCGATACGCCGACTCATCACAACTACCACTCCTCTCACCACTACTCTGACTCAGCAGATGAAGACAGCAACAGCATAGCCCTTCCTCCAGCCCACCGCGTTCCCCCAGCTCATGCCCTGTCTGAGCACAGTGGAAACGACCTCATGAAGAGGGCAGTGGCTTTCTTGCGGCGCTCTAATCGGAGCAAAAGTGAGCAGAGCTCTGATTCACTGAGCCGAACGCCTGTGGCAATGAATGGTCACGCTCCCACGCCTTCTGCAGGACATGCCCACTCATCCTACATCAGCAGTGACAATGACTCTGAGTTTGAGGATGCAGATATGAGGAAAGAACTGCAGAAGCTGAAAGAAAAGTAAAGTAACTTACACACACACGCATTCATCCACAGCTGCACAAATGTGTTGCATCGTCTGTATGTATGTGTAGGTAAGCTCCTTGCATAGTTATCGGAAGTCTGTGCATGATTTAATTTACCATTATGGCATTTGGCAGAAAACAAGGTTGTGATAACCGACAGTAGTAATAGACGTGTTATAGACATGTTTTAATGGTCATGGCAAAGCAGGCTTATCCTCTCTCAATGTTATTGATTATTGAACTATTACATTAGAAAGGCATTACAAATAAGGGTGCTTCACCACTTGTTAAAAAAATGACTGATGACTAAGTAATAACTATCACTTAAGGCTGCAGCAAAGTAAATGGTATGAAAACAAATGTTAGTAACTTTTTACCAACAAGCAGACTGGTCATGCTAAAATGTTGGTATTCATTTTTGGCAACAGGTGTGGTACAGGTGCAATGAGAATGATTTGACTTTGATACTATGGTGTATCCAAATACAGTATGTGACTCATTGCTTTGACTACTATATTTGGCTCCCAGATGCAAATGTTAAACATTACTGTGATGATAATAACAGTAAATTGAAAGACGTCCCTTGATGCAGGTTGTATGACTGCAAGATCCAATGACAGAGGCTTTAGTGGACTACATGGAGTGTATTACAGAGGCAATGCTTAATAAAAGACAATGATTAAAAAGATGCCAAAAATGAAATAGCAGCCAGTTAATTTCTGTCTGTTCTCTCCCTGTACCTTCTCACAAGACACATGAAGGAGATCTCTGAGCTGCAGGCGTTCCAGAGAAGTGAGATTGAGCATCTTTATACTGAGCTGGGCAAAACGCTACCCCCCAATGTCGGCCTACTTCATGCTGTACCCCCAAGTGGTCGCAGGCGTAGGGCCAGCAAACACAAGCTGAAGGCTGGAAAACTGCTCAATCCGATGGTGCAGCAGCTCAAAAACAATCTTAACACCTCCACAGAGAGGAAAGGTGTGTTGGTTTGGAAGGTGTAGTGACAAGTGGTTTATGGGATGACTTGTGTGTATGGGAGAGCATTTTCAGACTGAAGCACACAAGCAGGAATGGTGTCAGGTTCATAAAACCTTAGGAGTGTGTGATTTGCAAGTGATTCACTCTGACTCACATTTTTTTTCTTTAATTTATTTATTTATTTATTTGCTCCAAGGTGAGAGTGCTGCCAGTTCATCCAGCTCCCCGGCTAAAAGTTCAGTTCTGTCCGATGGCTCCGGTGGCAGCTGTAGCTCCAGCAATGAGTCCAGTGCCGCCCCAGAGCAGGTCCACACCCAACAACCCTGTTCCTTAAAGGGCTCTTTCTCCTCAGACAACATCTACGCTGGGCTACATGGTGATGGAACAGCCAACCAAACTGCCCCTGGCCAAGGTACACATTATAGGTTCATGTATATACTGTTGTGTGTGGATGGGACATGCTAACAGTGTTAATGTTGTCCATTCTGTCCATGGACAACATTTTCAAGCAGAAGGTTCAAGAGTCTCCTCTCAAAGGATTACAGACACAAACACACCTCATAATGTGTGTAGTACCACTTAAAATACTACATATATAACATTTTAGCCATATGGTAAACATAAACATTTGTATATGTATTTAGGAGATGACTAGCATCTGTCTGATTGAGAAAAGGAGAAGTGGTACTTACGTGCTATACATTAATATGTGCATTGTGTCCTGGTATACCATCTGTAACATTATGCAAGTAATAGGAATGGACCGAGTTTAAAATTTCTGATAATGATAACCAATAAATGTTTAAAAACTGGGGTTGGCCCATTATCCAGTAATTCAATGGTAAACATTTTAAAGTTCACAATTTAAATTTATAAACTTGTTCTTTGTTTATGTAGCCAGAGTGAAATAAATCTAAGAACAGTGAGATAATATTCAGTTTATATTAAGAACTTGACACGTACATGGGTTCTAAAAAGTCAAATATAAAATAAAAATCATGGAAATTGATTCTCGGTTAATCTACTATAATCCACAGTAAAGAAGCTAAAATATTGATGATAAATAATACTTCATAAATATGGCTCATTGTTTAGCAGCCAATATATAACCAAATTATTAACCATGCCACGTTTAAGTCTACTACAGATTAGACAGACAAAAATAGACACAGACACATGTTAAAGGCTAAAAGGTTGGACACTGTGCTCTTGGCTATTGTAAAACCAAGAGCTGTCTACATACCAACAGGCAGAGATGGCAAAAGTACTCACTTCCCGTGCTCAAGTAGAAGTTAAGATAATTGTGTTAAAATATACTCTGGTAAAAGAAAAAGTACGGATTTAACTTCTTTACTCAAGTAAAAGTAACAAAGTAGAGGCTTGGAAATTTACTTAAAGTATAAAAGTAAAAGTAGCCTTGCAAATGACAAAGCTACCTGGACCAGGCACATGTTACTAGAGAGCACGCTGAGAAACTACATGGGACATAGAAAAAAGGCTCTTTATTCTTTATATGCCATTGGCTACATTTTAAATGGCTGTCAGCCAATAGGCTTAAAACGTGTAGCTTATTTATTGTGACAGAGACTGGGACTCCAGGTTAATAAGACTCTGACCGAGGAGCAAGATATGAATTCAAGTGTGATTTTTTGAAGTCTGTTTATATTCCCATCCAATTAAATTTTATTTGGTATAGATGACACAAAAATAATAACTAACTCCAGTGAAATAATTTTAAACTCAGTGAGGACTAGATTAGGACTGGATTTAAAGCTGATTCTGGTTTCCAACTTCGGCCCAGTTGTGTCTGTTAAAACACGGACAGAGACAACTTCTCTCTGTTGATGCTTTATTACAATCAAGCATCAGGATAAACATGGAGGGCAGCTCTGCTATGGCTGTTTGTGTGGTAATAAAAGAAATAAATAACTTTGTAAAGGCTACCATACACAATGCATAGGAATCATATATGCTAGTAAATAATAACAATAAACCCACTATTAATTACATTATCAACAATCGCGATTATATTGAATCAACAGCCAGGTGTAACCTAGCTAACAGGTGTAACCTAGGTAACATGTGTAACCTAGGTAACATGTGTAACCTAGGTAACATGTGTAACCTAGGTAACATGTGTAACCTAGCTAACAGGTGTAACCTAGCTAACAGGAGAAGAACACAAACAAGCTAACTTTTAAATTTGCAATAACTACAGACCAATACAACAACAGGCTTAAATGAACTGACAACATAAGTTCTATGACTTACAGTTCTCAAAGACGCACACACGATCTCAACTGATTATCCTCCGGACAGCTAGTTTCTTTTTCTTTTCTCTCACTTTCTTCTCTGTGGGCCATGCGCGCCCGTTCGCGGTGTGAGGCTCCTACATGCACTCACAATCACTCCTGATAGACAACCTTTTGTACAAAACTAAAGTAACGAGCCAATTTTGTTAAATGTAAGGAGTAGAAAGTACTGATATTCGTGTTAAAATGTAAGGAGTAAAAATAAAAAGTTGCCAAAAAAATAAATAGTAAAGTAAAGTGAAAGTGAAAAATCTACTTGAGTACAGTAACAAAGTATTTGTACTTCATTACTTCCCATCTCTGCCAACAGGCAGTCTTTTATGTAGTTTGCTAACAGTAGTTTGGAGTTAGCAATAAGACGGGTGGTCCTCCTTAGTGACCACCGTATCCATCCCTTCTTTTAGAATTTGAATCTGTAGCAGTTTGCCATGTTTTCTAGTTGAAAGGTTAAGGTCAATTAAACTTACTGTAAGATAGTCAAGAACTCAACAGCTGTATGCAGCTAATAAACATATATTTCTGTCTTCTATCTTTTTGTTGCATCTACACATGTCAATCTTTGTTTTTTTTGTTTAACTGGCTGATTTTCTTTGAAATGTATTTTCTTTTTAATTTACTCAAATTTTTTAACATTACTATTTATTATTATTAATTGATCATTTTGATGCAACGTAATGTTTTTAGTTTTGTTTTATTCGGTACAATTCTCTCCTATTTATACTATTCTACTACATTTTTAATCTTATGTTGTAGTGTATTTTCTGGTTTTATGTTATGATAAAAGCACATTTAGAGACGTGTGCAGCTGCATGCTGTGAATCTGACCCCATTAAACAAGCAATATTAAATTAATAGACAAACAAACCAGTAATATCGGGGTCAAATCCCAAGCATACAACCACAATACCCTTACCCTGTAGTTCCTGAGCTGTCCTAATAACACACTATTATCAGTTGTATATTGGGTGAAATATCTTAATTACCAGATATTATAGTGGGGTCTTGTAATCGTGCACTGCTTTTGATGGTGGGGGTTTCTCATCCCAGTCTCTGTACACTTTTACAAAGTGTCTCTCTTGTTTCTTCTCTTCTTCCCTCTTATATTCATTTTTACAGGCTGGACGGTTTACCACCAAACGTCAGAGAGAGTCACCTATAAATCTAGTAGCAAACCACGCACTAGATTCCTCAGTGGACCTGTGTCTCTGTCCATCTGTTTGTATTTGTTCTTTAATATTTCCCCTCACTCATTTCCATCTTCTGTTCATTTAACCTGCCTTTCTCTTCTATCAACCAATTTTTTTTCTGTAATATAGTGGATCTTCTATTTCACCCTCCACACAGGCCTACTCATCTGAAATACATCACCTATTTTCTATCCCTACCCCTCGCCCCCCTCCCTTAACAACCTCAAAGCTTGTGTTGTGTATTATATATTTTTTCTGACCACCAGAGAATATCCAGCACACATTCAAATGAATCTAGCTGACATAGGCACACATCACCAGAATCAAAGGCTTGTGCAGCCAGGAAATGTTTCTTTTTCATCTTCAGGCAATCAACGAAGCAGGACATTTCTGTGTAGCCTGTGTTTTGTCCTGTGACTTTGCTGGGAGTCCCTTTACTTTTTACTGCTATTAGACATTGTAGTTGGTGCAGAAGTGTTTGGTGGACACTAGTTTGTGGCACTTAAAGGTTGAAAATGACGCTTATGGTTCAATTCCATACCCAATAGCCTGGGCCAGGTTCCCAGTCGTGTTTGTCACTTCCAACAGAGCCATGATGTGAATTTGATTAAAGCCACTGTGTAGAATTGAAATTTCTGACTTTGGTGCCCCCCAGTAGTAGTAGTAGTAGTAGTACCAAAAAAGACAGACATCCAACGCCAATTCAAGTGGCATGCATGTGGAAATCAATTTTGAAAATTGATACTGACAATAGTATCAATTGTACTGAATTTTTGTCACACTTGTACTGAATTTTGTCACGCTGCCAGGATGGCCAGCAGACTTTTATTAACTGCCATATTGACAACAACCGTGCAGTCCTCCAGGTGGGAAGCACTGTCTCTGGTGGTCAGAAAGAATGAAGTTCAACAAAAAGTAACTGGTTCTATAAATTCAGAATTACCCCAAAGAGTTTGGACACCATTTTTTGTGTGTGTGTGTGTGTGTGTGTGTGTGTGTGTGTGTGTGTGTGTGTGTGTGTGTGTGTGTGTGTGTGTGTGTGTGTGTGTGTGTGTGTGTGTGTGTGTGTGTGTGTGTGTGTGTGTGTGTGTGTGTGTGTGTGTGTGTGTGTGTGTGTGTATCAAAATTTACAGAAGCACTGTTTCATTCATAACCATGCAATTGTGGGTATAATCCCCCATCCGACTCCTACAAATGCTTTGTGCAGTGCTTCTGGCTTAAAGAAAACAAGACCCCACAATCACACTGTGGCTAGTTCTAGTTCTCTCCAAACATGGGCCTGAGGTCAGAAAACAAGACAGTGTGCCTGTTCACACAATTGTGTCTGTACATGTGTAAGAGAGAATGCCAAAAACCTTTATTTGTTGTGTGTTTCCATTCCCTCTTAATTTTGATTGTGTAACATCTCCCAAGCCAAGGCACTTTGCCCAAGTCAGTACGCCTCTGTATATTAACACAGAGAACACCCCCCAGCCCTTCCCTGATAGGCAGGGCTCTCTTTGTCCCTCATGTTTGGACGGAGAAGACGTGCATGGTGCAGGCGCCAGGCAGGGCACTGATGGAGGCTTGCTCCGCCATATGAAGGGCTGTATCATCAATATTACTCCTTTTTTTCTCCTTCTACCTCTCCTGAGTTACCTGCATGTTTCTGAAAAGTGCTGACTCTGATGAGTTCCAGCTAGTATCTGTGTGCTCTTTTAGTTTTACGTTTTATTTATTTTGGTTTCACATTGTTTCACAGGCATTTTCACATCGACAAAGGAATCTCTTTTTAATCCAGGCTCCAGTCTTCCTTTCTTAGAAAATTATCTTGGGCTCTCCCCTACTAACTAATGGATTGTATCATTCATACTACATTTTACAAATCAATAAATAAATTATTCGACTTAATTTAAGATTATAGTGACTGCATTTTACCGGATTTCTGTCCATCACAAAAAAGAAGAAAATATTTCTGTTGTATAGCATAGCATAAAATATGGTGGCCTTCATCCTGACATTGTTGCTATAAATGCGGGAACTTTGACAAGCAACATCAGAAACCAAAGCTAGGTGTGCTCTCTCTTAAGCTTGTCAGGTCCAGTTTCTAATAGTCAACTTTTCAAATAATTGTCTATTTAAAAAACACCTAGGCTCTTTCTTCCAGTCGTCCTCACTGATTTTTAAAACCCCTTGTCCTCCTTTTCCCTTTCTCTCTCCCCAATTGTTTTGATAGCTGAATGTGCTTTTGAAGCAGCTTTTCCACATAACTGTGGTGTGCAGTGTGTCCTGGCCTAACTGTTTCTGTCTTGTGCTGTTTTACCTTTTTATAGGGTCCACTCTGAAACGACTATGTCTAGGCAAAGAGCGCAGTAGTAGTAACTATCTCATTTACTTACTCTCTGTCTTTCTTACTCTGTCATAACTATTTTAGTCTTCCTTATGTTTGCGTGTGCACTTTATTTTCTCTTTTTTTGTTTTGGCACTTTCAAAATGTGGCAGTTATTGTTGAAAATGTGGATACTCTTCAGATTGTTTATTTTTTACGTTTCATGTTTTGCATGGCAGTGTCAATGTCTTGATTGCTGAATTTAGTCATTGCTTGCATATCAAACATTTCATTTGTCTAGAATTACCCATGAAAGTTTTTCATGGTGCAATCCTTTGGCTGCTATGTTGGCAAAATATGTCACAGTAAATAAGTTGCATACACATTTACTCTGGCTTCAACAAAGTCATTAGGACTATTCTTAAAGTTGGCTTTCATGGCGGTGATATTATAGGTATATTATGTAATAACTGCCTTTATATTACGTCATAAAGCAGCCAATTGATTTTCTTGTCAAATTTTTTTTGAAACTGGCCAGATTTTGAATGCCTTTGTGTTTTTGCAGGGTCTACTCTCAACACCACCACAGCTCAGACAGCCTCCAGTCAGACACAGGCGTTACTCACCACAGCTACACCGTCACCATCTCCCCAGCCAATCACACAGCTTGCTCAGGTCCAGACCAACAACAGCAACAACAAGAGAGGCACGTTCACCGATGATCTTCACAAACTGGTAGATGACTGGACGAAGGAGACTGTTGCTGCAGCTAATCAACCCCGCCCCTCCCTCAACCAGATCAAACAGCAGAGACGCCAGCAAGACCTGGAGGGCAGAGCGCCACCCATGGGAGCAGCTACACATGAGGTATTGGAACCGGAGATGTGCACTCAGGGATAGATGATAAAAGGATCAGTTGTACTTTGATCTCTTACATTTGAGGCAGTCTTTGCACTACTTTGTACAACTCCCTTCTGTTTCAGGTGAAATGCCATGTTGGTCCACGCAAATTCCAGCTGCCTCTTTCCTGCCCCCTGACAGCTGCTTTAGGCCCTGGTATGCCCACAACTCTAGCTCCCAACTCCTCAACCAGGCTTCCTCCTGGGTACCTTTTGCCAGCAGGCTCCTATGGTGGGATGGTTCCTGGTCCTCTTTACCCACAGCAGTGGCCTGGCATGCCTAGACCTGGCATGCCTAGTCCTGGCATGCCTAGTCCTGTTGAGTCTGTGGGTCCTGTAGGCCTGGTTGGTGCTGCAAGAATGATGCCCTATGCCACAATGGCAAACGCAGGGATCCAAGCCTACCCTCTGGTTACGCCCGACTCCCAGAATGGCCCTTGTCCAAAACCTACTAGGACTACTTAATGTGCAAACTAATGTTTGAGAGGGTGTATGGGCACGATTATCTGACACCACGCTGTTCTGGTTCACCAGAGCCACACATGTACATCATTTGATCTTGTAGTGTGGATATCCTTTATATCACTGTGTGTGTGTGCGTGCGCGTGTGTGTGCGCGCCATGTGTGCGCTTTTGACTAAACTCAGCCATACAAGACAATTTGTCTGCAGTCACACAAAACATCTCACTTTATTCTTTATAACTGCAGTTTACACATTGATTTTTGCCTTTCTCTGTATTACGTACACTACATTGGAATCCAAATACCAGTGGTTTGAGATACAGTAACAGGACATGATGAAGATATTTGAAGGAATGTAGTGCCTTGAACATTGATTTATAATTTGTTCTTCTGTGAAACAAAGCATGTCTGCATCAAAGTTATTTTATTTTAAGGTAGTTTGAGTGCAGTCCCTTTTTTTTTCAATGCATTACTAACACTTGTTTTTGTATACATATGTATGCCCTTGTATAACTGCACTCTTAAAATAGTATATGCTCTTATTTAAAATAATAAAATCATGTTTTAACCCTTGTTTACTTTCCACCCCTGTGACAGATGGATTTCCATAGTGGTGAGATGTATCGTTGCCTTGCAGAAACAAATGGTTAATAAACGACTGATGAGAGAAGAACAAAAATAAATTACGCCAGCAGCCAAATCCACTCTTTTGGGTCAAATGGTTCAGTCACAGCCACTTTTTGAAAGGACAACTGATGCATTGGACAGCAAAAGTGTTGGCAATGTTGTAGCCTTGTGCTCAGAGGAGAGGTGGTGTCCAGAGCCATATATACTGTACATAGTTCTTTCTACAGAATATGCCTCTGGAAGTGTTCTAATCAGAATGTAGCAATTAATATGTGAAAGCTTGAGGCTTAAAAGTGCAATTTAACCCTTCCACAAAGCTTTGATCGTGGCCTTGCCACAAGCCTTATCTTTGATGTGTGCAACAGGAGCAAGCAGATGAGTTGAACAAAGTTACAAATCACCAAGCAACAGACAAAAGTTACCGTGCAAAGTATAAACCTTACAAACCACCAAGCAAACAAGTCACTACTGCTAAATGGTCTTTCAACTTGGCTATCTATTACTCAGCATACACTACATGTGAAATGTTATGTGCAATCACCAGTTAAGTCAGATGTTTTTAAATGATTTGATGTTTAAAGCTTGACTTTTTAATGCTGCTATTGTCTGAGGTGATTCCACTGTACAGTTATGCATTACAGTCACATAGGGGGGTACTTAAATAAGAACAACTCTAAATTAAATTCACGAACGAGACCCTCACAAAGCAGTGTTTTGCCCTGTTGAATTTTTTTTTTTTTTTTTTTTCCCAGGTTGCTTTGACCTCATTTCAGAACTCAAATGATACTTGATGTGGGAGATTTGCACAACATATAGTCTCCCTTAATTCAAACCTGTTTAAGAGTTTCCTACACTGTATATAGTGGCTTTCACCGCCTGTACTTTTTTATCACTGACAAGCATGGCCAACTTTTCATGTGTCACAAAGCAAAGAAACAATACAGCTACAATGGTTAAATATTTTACATCTCAACACATTTGAAAGGTTTCAGCACCCTGATTTCTGCCAAGCTGTGAATTGTACAGTTTTCTTGTAGTTTATATTTGTACTTTTTTTTTTTTTTTTTTTTGACTGTTTAGAGGTGGTGGTGGGAGGGGTTGCTTAGATGTATATTATTCCATAAATTCAGTTTGAATTGGACTTTTATAAGATATTATGCAGAGGTTTCTGCTTTGGTAAAATACTTCCAGTAGTAAGAGATTTCTGTTCTCTGTTACTTGTATCTGGTTTTGTTCCACCTCTTTCGCTGCCAACTCATAGTTAGCGGAGGAAGGAATAACTATTGTTTGCATATTCATGTGGATGCAGTGATTAAACGGAAGGAGCTGAGATTACAGAGGAGGAGCAGCCTTGGCCCTTTCTGCTCTGCTCATCTCACTTCGCTCTGGACAATATTGCCCCCTGGTGAATGTGCTCTGATTGTCAAAGGCTTGTATTCAAACTGTGTGGGATTGCTTCTGCCTGCTGAATGTCCCACTGCATTACCCCACCCAACCCTGCTGCACTCTAATCATCACAGACTGGATGTTGAGAGCGAGAGAGAGAAATCAATAAATATTATTTTGTGCTTGATGATATGTGTCATTGTTTTTATTGCCTTTATTGTTTTTCTGTAGCATGGAGTTAAGATAAACAGTTGTGATAAATTCAATCAATGAATTCTAAATAATATATAAATAGAGGGTGTTCAATTGTGTGTAGACTTGTTTAAAAGTGTGACGCGCAGTCAGGCCAGGATGTTTTCACTTAAGTCCTGTCGACATCTTTGAAACAAAGCCACAGATTCGCAACATGCAACACGAATGTAGGAAAGTGTTGGTCAAGTAGAAATGAAATAAAAAATAAATTATTCAATAAACTCTCCGAACAGAATATCATTTGTAGTATTATAAAGTATTGGTTAACGTGCACACAGGCTCTATTTTAACACCGAAGCCGAGAAATAGACCCTGCTTTGTATGGCGAATGTGTCAGCCCGCGTCTACGGCGTAACGTTACAGCAACGGTTGCCCCTTTTGTTCAACCGAGTTCCTGAATTATTCCCAACACAATGAAATGATCGGGATGTTATATTGTTTTATAAACACATTTCACTTTACCTACGCGTCCTGTAAATCTCATCTGGGATTATTTTATGCATTAAAACCGATCTGCAACCCGTCCGATCTGGTGTGAGGTTTCCGAAGCACGCAGTCTTGGGGAACGTGGAGTAGTAAGTCTTTATAACGTTAGTCCAGATCTGTAGCGTTAAACGATTGAAGGCTGGTTTTGTCAGAAAAATTGGGTCACATTTTGACAATTAAAAGGTTATTCGGAGTAAAATTTTGTGGTAATTTCCGTATGTCATCTTAACTCACTGTACCTGAAAACATGAAGTAGCCTAATGCCCTAAGCATGCCTGCCTATTCTCCTCGCATTTCGTAGCTATTTCGCCACAGAGAATGATCATTGATTTGTTGGTCGATCTTACGTTAGCTATTTAATTAAGTAATATACCCTGTGCCGCATGCTGTAGTAGTGTGGTAACGTTAACCCTATGAAATCTAATAACACTGTCATTTTGCTGCTCAGATTCAGGGATACACGGGGTGAGGTCATTGTGGAGGGAAACACTGTTACAGTGTATCTAACTTTAAACGCTCGGGTGTATTATTTGTTATTATTTATGCAAAAAACTGCAACGTTTAAGTAGCACTCTTCTTTATGTAGCTAGCGAACGTTAACGTATGTCCTGTGGATAGAGCTACAATTAAACACGCGAATTAAATCGTAGTGTAACGTTATTGAGCTGAATGAGCGTTGATTAAGATGACCAGTTAACGGACACAAGCAATAACGTTAGCTACTTTGTAACGTTAACTCGTGAGTAGTAACTGTAGTAACTGTAGTATGTATGCTGTTTGGAGAGTGAACTGGTGTTGTTGTTTGCTAGCTGCTGTTAGCTTGCTGGCTAACAGCGTCAGGCAGCAATGTTTCATTGTCTGAGGAGAAAGCATCAGTGAAATGCTATGGCTAATGTTAGCTGGATTTTAAAGTCCTACGGTTAGTTTTTTTGGGATCATTAAACTAAATTTCGTCCTGTGCACTGCTGTTTTAGCCAGAACTCATGGGTTGTAAACAAGCTGTAATTTATTGGCAACTAGGCTTTCTGTTATGCCGTCTGTTTCACTGCACGTCAACCTGACATAACTTCAGTTAGCAAGGAACATTCACCAAAATATTGACATAAATGCACCTGTTACTGGGAACCAAACATAACAATTTGTTTCCTACTGGGAGTTGGGGACATGGTCACGTGACTGCACTATAACAGGTGCACGACTTGTCTAGACTTTGTCTCTAACTGCTACAATTCAATGCCATAAGATACTTCAGCTACTATCTAACTAATGTATTGTAATTAAATCTCTGGAATAGATCCTCTTATGGTTCTTTGTGTTCCTTTCTCCCAGATGTAAACTTGAACAGCATCTGTCGCAGCAGTGGCTGTTGGCACAATGGGACTGGACTTTGATGTAAAGACGTTCTGTCACAATCTGCGTGCCACCAAGCCCCCTTACGAGTGCCCTGTGGAGACTTGTCGTAAAGTCTACAAGAGCTACAGTGGCATTGAGTATCACCTTTACCACTATGACCACGATAACCCAACTCCTGCACAGACTGTGCCCCAAAAGAAGAGAAAAGGACGGCCTCCTCGCGCCTCATTGGCTGGGTCAGGTGATACGGACGATGGTGGAGGTAAGGGAGGTGGAGGACCGGGCCATGGGGGGAACACACCGGGTAGCCCCAACCGGTCAGATCACTCTCACTCCCCGGGCAGAGAGACAATGACCTATGCCCAGGCACAGCGCATGGTGGAGCTGGAGTTTCAAGGACGCATCCAACGCATTAGCATCTTTGAGAACATTGACGTGGTGTCAGAAGAAGACAGTGATGCAGAGGATGCACTTCCATCTGGTACTGGTGGTAGTGGCGGAGGGGTGTGTAACGGTAGTGATGGTGGAGCTGGAGGTAACGAGGTAGGAGGTAGTGGCAAGGACCGGCCAGATATCCCATCCTCTAATGGGGGGAAATCCACTCCAAAGTCTGGGAAGCATAAGAGAAAAGAAAAGAAGAAGGATGGCTCATCTCATCATCACAGCGCTCTGTCCGGCCCTGCAGTCAAGCTCCCTGAGGCGGTGTTCAGAGAACTGGACCAAGAGAGACCTGATGCCCCTCCTCGACCCTCCTCTTACTACAGGTCTGTATTGAGAATTATTAATGTGGTTCATTAATAATGTACATAGCAGGTAAAAATTAGAATTAGAAGCAAGATTATTGTTAAGTACTGTACATGGTAGGCAATTTAATTGTGTGCATGTATAAAGAAGGTATCTTTTGTTAAACAGAAATTTAGTAAGTCCACTATTTGATGTAACATTTACACAGTCAGACCACAAGTTGTTTTTTTTGCACTTGTGCAGCTCGTTGTGCATGTATAAGGAAATCAGTTTGACCTCAGATTCCTTGTATTAGTCTGTCATTATTATTTTGTCATTTTTCTACCCATGTAGTATTATGTAATACTATATGTATAAGACATTCTGGTGTTCAGGTACATTGATAAGTCTGTGGAGGAGCTGGATGAGGAGGTCGAGTATGACATTGATGAGGAAGACTACATCTGGCTTGACATCATGAACGACAAGCGGCGGCGTGACGGTGTCACACCCATCCCTCAGGAAGTCTTTGAGTACCTCATGGATCGCTTGGAGAAGGAGTCATACTTTGAGAGCCACAACAAGGTACCTGAATTTGGAAGCTAAGGGAAAAATAATATTAGAACACGGAAGCACATAGAATATGTCCAACTCTGATCTCTTGTTATCCTCTTTTCCCCCAGGCTGACCCCAGCACCCTAATTGATGAAGATGCTGTCTGCTGCATCTGTAATGATGGCGAGTGTCAGAACAGCAATGTGATCCTGTTCTGCGACATGTGTAACCTGGCCGTGCACCAAGAATGCTATGGTGTTCCATACATCCCAGAGGGCCAGTGGTTATGTCGTCGGTGTCTGCAATCGCCAAGTAGAGCTGTGGACTGTGCTCTCTGTCCCAACAAGGGAGGTGCTTTCAAACAGACAGATGATGCACGCTGGGCACACGTTGTGTGTGCCCTCTGGATCCCGGAGGTAAAATTCATGCACCACCACATGCATTCTTTTTTTTTTTAAGATTATTTATTTGTATTTTCCTCCTTTTAATTTTTGGCTGGGTGAGAAAGGGGGGAGAGAGAGAGAGGGGGGGAAGACATGCAGGAAATCGTCACAGGTTGGAATCAAACCCTGGACCGAGGCGCGCCTGCTCTACCACATGTATTCTTGGTCAGAAGTGCATCATTTTGCAGATATTGCAGTACTCTGCATTGCTATGTTTATCTGTGGTGCACAAAGCTTTTAACATTAGTCTGTTTCATTCAGACTCAATGTTGCTTTAATGTTCCTCAGTGGGTGCATAAGGATTTAATCATATTGACAGTCAAGGACTGTGAGGACGATGTATTGAACATACAGTATATAGAGTAGTAGATGGTTGTTAAGTGCCAGTGGTTTGATAAATAGCACTAGATGCATAAATTATGGAAAGCAAAACACAACTGAAATGATATACACCCAGATGAATAGATTAACATCAGTGTTAATGTACAGTTCAACAGGGCTCAGCCAGTCTGTTATCTCGTTACTACTCTAACACTTTAAAAAGAGTATTGCAATGCAATAAAGTGAATTTGCTTCCTTTTCTTCAGGTCTGCTTTGCTAACACAGTCTTTCTGGAGCCAATTGACAGTATTGAGCACATTCCTCCTGCACGCTGGAAGCTCACCTGCTACATCTGCAAGCAGCGTGGTTCAGGTGCCTGCATCCAGTGTCATAAAGCCAACTGTTACACGGCTTTCCACGTCACCTGTGCCCAGCAGGCGGGCCTCTACATGAAAATGGAGCCCGTCAGAGAGACTGGGGCCAACGGCACCTCTTTCAGCGTCCGCAAGACCGCTTACTGTGACATCCACACGCCTCCCGGATCGGCACGGCCTTTGGGAGGAGTGGGCGGTGCCAGCATGGGTTCGTCTCACAGTGAAGGAGAACTGGAAGAGGATGACGAGCCCAGCATTGGCCATGATGATGACTCCAAGGGCTGGAGCTCTGAGCGAGCCAAGAGGGCGAAGGCCAAGTCCAGGCTAAAGATGAAAAGAGCGAGGAAGATCTTGGCTGAAAGGAGAGCTGCTGCGCCAGTGGTGTCTGTGCCCTGCATACCTCCCCATAGGTACATATTAGGATTGCATGATTCAGAAAATGTCACGATTCAATTCAGTATCGATTTTTTTTTTGACTCAAGATTCTTTTTTTCACAGTATGTACATACTACTACATGTTACTTTTCCATGTAATAGTATAATACATGCCATTACAAAACAAACAAAAAATATGAATCGATTTTTGGAATTCTATGAATCGATTTTGAATCTGTAGAGCTTGAATTGCAATATGAATGTGAATCCATTTTTTTGCAAACCCCGAGTACATACACACTACATGTTTTACCTGCACTGTGTGTGCTCCATGATGCACGTACAGTATGTGTAGTAATTCTTTAACACAAAACTACGTGGATCAGTAGATTAAACAGAATCAAAACGATCACGTGACTTATTGTAGGTCCCTGTGTTTTTTAAATGCATACTCATAGAACACAACTTCTAAAATGTATTTGGGGTTTGGGGTTCTGACCTAATGAGAAGGGAGAGGTGTTTCAGTAATGTTTGGTATTTAGTTTCTGAACGGTGGAGGCACAAGCCAACAGTTTGGTGACGCCGTCTGAGGCTTACAACATAATTTTTAACAAGTCGCGGTAATACCATATTCCGCGGTGAAATAGGGAGGAAGTTTGACAGTATCAAAATTTGGATACCGCCCAACTCTAGTATTTTTCTCTGCAGGCTGAGCAAAATCACCAATAACTTGACGGTACCCAGGAAGAGCCAGTTCATGCAGCGACTTCACAGCTACTGGACCTTGAAGAGGCAAAGTCGTAATGGCGTACCTCTGCTACGCCGGCTCCAAACCCATCTGCAGTCCCAACGACATATTGACCCACTCCCACCACAACCCCCATCACAGCTCCCTCCGGTGACTTGTGTAATTGTATGTGATTGTATATGTTACTGGAATTGTGGCCGTGCCTCATACAGTTGTCTGACACGTTTGTGGCTTTGTGTGTGTTGGTGTTGCAGAGGGACAGCGAGGAGAAACAGTCTGCTTTAAAGGAGCAGCTGAAGGCCTGGCAGAGACTTAGACACGACCTGGAGAGAGCCAGGCTGCTGGTGGAGCTCATCCGAAAGAGGGAAAAACTCAAAAGGGAGACGGTGAGATACAAATAACCTTTTATGTCTGTTACTAACTGATATTAAAAACCCTAGCTAACACTAGCCATAGCACTCTATGTTTTTCTGGATTTTTTTTGTTAGTACGAAAGTCCTCTCTTTGGATTGGACTTGCTTCTGTGCAGCCAATGAAACACTATCTAAATAATGTGTTTGTTTTTAGTGGCTAGGTGTTGGGGGTGTGGAAGGGTAAGGTGCTGCCGGGAAGCTCTGACACATTTAAGAATCAGCTGCATATCAGCAAGGCATTGGTTATCTATTTTCTTCCTATCTACATGAGAGTGCACACACATTTAATTCACAGTTTATAAATCCACTGTTTAGGTGTGCTACCCAACTAAAATTCCAACACTTTCCTTTGCTATTGGCAATTTAGCACAGTCACATGTGAGTGTGTATGCATACATTTTAATTGGATTTACAAATACAACGTTCTTTCTACACATTTTCGTCTATGTTTATTAATTCAGCAAGTAGGTGTACACTGTGAAAATAAATGATGTCTGTGTTTAGATTAAGGTGCAGCAGATGGCGCTGGAGATGCAGCTGACTCCCTTCCTGGTGCTGTTGAGGAGTACTTTGGAGCAGTTACAGGAAAGAGACATAAACAACTTTTTTACTGAGCCTGTACCGCTGGCAGAGGTAAATGCTCACACACACACTCAGGAGCATATATGTGTGCTCTTTTCATATAAATGTAATTTTTTTAATCTGATCACATCAGTTTAAATTGTTACATAATGTACTGTATGTTAAATTATATATTGCACCTCACATCGTTTTGCATTTTATTTATATTTTAACTATATTTCTAATAAAATGATTATGAAAAATTGTTAAACTTATTCGTATATCCCAGCTCAGTATCTTTGATACAAGGAATCCTCGCCAAAACAAATTGTGTTTAAGTAAACAAATATTGGCTCTCATGTCGCCCACCTCATCATTTAATTTTCGGCACAACATTTAAAATACTCATTCAGTTTGACTTCTACACACTGAAAAGTCACTGTACATAATACAAGAGCTTATTAGGGCACACAGGTCATGCCTTTCCTGATCCCTACTATCCAGGTGCCAGACTACCTGGACCACATTGACACTCCAATGGACTTCCAGACCATGTGGAACCTGCTGGAGTCCCATCACTACCTCACTTTTGAGGCATTTGAGGCAGACTTTGGCCTCATTGTCAACAATTGCCTAAAGTACAACGCCAAGGACACAGTCTTCTACCGCGCTGCCCTGCGGCTCAGGGAGATGGGCGGGGCTGTCATAAGAACCGCCAGGCGCCACGCTGAGCGGATAGGCTTTGACTATGAGGCTGGCATACACCTCCCCCGAGAGCCGAGCCCAGACAGTCAGCGTGACCAAGACCGAGACAGAGAGAGGGAACGGGAACGGGAACGAGAACGGGAACGAGAACGGGAACGGGAGCGGGACAGAGACAGAGACAGAGAACGAGACCGACCATTGTCCTCTAATGAAGAAGGTATGGAGGTTTATGTCAGATGAAACATTTTTTTCACGGACAATTTTCTAATGATTAATCTTTTGCAAAGAGAACTTCTAGGTGGTCCAACCACTTTTTGGAGGCTAATTGATACCTTGCATTTGGAGACAAATCAATATGTTCTACAATTACACACTTTTGACTGGCTAGATGAAAATGCATACTTTTATCACACAAATGTGATTGAAATAGAATTAGGGTGGGAGAGAAATGTGAGGAGGAGTGTGGATGGCACAAAGGTGTAGGAGGGCAGCCCATGAGTCATGGGTGTAAGTAGAGATTAAGTTTAAAAAAAAGAGGGAACGGTAGTAGGAATATATTTACGTTTAGTTTACGAGGCTAGGTCTACGTTCTTGTTGTTTGTCTTTTCTTTCCTTTCAGGGATTGAATGTCAGTTACAATACATTCCTTGTCATGAGAGCGGTATTAGACATACGTGGAGTAATATGCTGAATACAGAAGACAGAAAAAAAGCTCTTTGGCACAGTAAAGCCTGTGGCCAATAGGTGGTGCATGACGTTTATTCAATTCAGTTGCTACAAACATTTCCAATCCTTGTTAGGTGCTCTCACATATTTAATTTTAACTTGCAAAATTATTTTTGAACAGTCTCAGATCAAGTTTGATGAATCTGGCAGACATGCAGAATTTTGTACGCCATATACCAATATTACACAAATAAGCATGATGTTGTCAGATGTTCGGTAGCTCAGGAATTCTGCCGAACATCCACAGGGAAACGGCCCACATAATTATTCACCTTTTCTTTCTCTCTCTGCCCCTTACAGACCTGCTCCTGCCAGAGAACAGGCGACGGCTGCCACTGGAAGAGCAGCTGCATTACTTACAGGCGCGTCTTGATGAGGTCAACTCGGGAAAGCACAGCATTGGTCAGTCTCGTAGAGCCAAAGCTCTGAGAAAGGAGGTCAGTGTAATCAAGAGGAAGCTTGCGCACCAGCGGGAGGGAGGCTCCGTTATGGGGGGCCGGGAGTCTGTGGGAGGAGGAGACAGGGGTATTTCCCTCCCCCATCACCCATCCTCTTCGGGACACCATGATGAAGGGGGGGAAAGCAGCAGCCAGGAGATTGGTGGAAAAGGTGCGTCTAGGAAGATGTAAAAAAGAATGAATGTGCATGAAAATGATAACTGCTATTACAGGAAGATAACATGATAAGCATTTGCTTCCATTTTTTACTTTATAAACCTCTCTCCTCCTCAAGATCTGAGTGTGTCCTCGTCTGCCCTGGCTCCAGAGGTGGGCCGTCGAACATCTGTCCTCTTCTCCAAGAAGAACCAAAAAATGGCTGGACCCCCCAAAAGGCCAGGTCGCCCTCCCAAGAACCGGGATGCTGGCTACGCTGGGGGGGGTTTGAGCCAAAGCCCTATCGGTCCCCCTCAGTTGCCCCTGCTGTCACAAAGTAGGCACAGGAAGAGGCCCCGCAGCCCCCGCAGCAGCTCCAGCTCTGACAGCGACAGCGACAATGACGACCTGCTCCCAGGTACAGTAGACAAATGCATAATAAACTACTTAACTAATTAACATACACGTTTTGAGTCACACACACTCACTTCACTCTCTCTCTTGCTTCCTCAGGTCTGCCAAGTAACGGTTTCGATGGAGGAAGCCAGCCAGTAACGGAGAGCTTCCGCGTGTACAGAAGCGAGTCCCGTCTCCCTCGTTCCAGCTCAGACTCTGAGTCCACAACCAGCAGCAGCAGCAGCGCGGCTTCTGACAGGACAAGGTGATTAGTGCACAAACATGACCTCATTGTTCGGATTTTACAGCACAGATTTACAAGAATGGGTTTCTCTCAGCACTCATCAGCCCTGTTTCCAGCTGCTCCAGGCAGCTGTTTTAAGTGAACAAGCCCAGATGAACCCACTGTACAGCAGACACATTAGCCATACCAGCTTCATAAGGCGAGATCATGTCAGGACAGTGTCTTCAAGCCTGTTGAGGAGTTCTGTCTCCAAGAGGCCAAACAAAAATCAGTTAATGCAGCTTTTAAGGAACAGTTTGACATTTTGCTAAATATGCTTATTTGCTTTCCAGTGACTTCCTGGAGTCTTGTCATCACTTTGATGTTGCCAGGCAGCCAGCGAAGACTCCAGGAAGTCACTGCACCCAGCCCCTGGTCACCAAGAAACAGTTCCAGCATGTAAATCTTTGTGAAGCAGCAACTTGTTGTTGTTACATTATTGTTTATGTATATATTAAGAAACCAAGATACAGTGTGTTCATTACTGAGCTTTTGAGGTGCTGGTAGGCATTTTTTTAAACTTTGACTTGAGAAATGTTGAACTATCCCTTTAAAGTGCTTTCAGATATGATGTTGTAGTAGTGTCAGCCAACCAGATCTCAATGGTATTATGGCTTTTATGCGTGTAATAAATGCATAAATTAAAAAAAAAACATGTAATAATTGTTTTAGTAGCACTAAACAGATAATGTATAAAAGAAAATGAGATCACCAGCAACCTCTTGTTTACCACAACAGTCAGTATAGTGAAGAAAAGCGTGGTTAGCTGTATTTTATGGTGTTGACATTAATAGTTGATAACCAGTCACATTGTAAACACTTGTATTAAAGTGATATGGATCTTTATAACCTGTGTCTCCTCTCTCTCAGCACGACCCCCTCTAAGCAGGGCAGAGGAAAGGCGTCGTTCTCTCGCTCTGCTTTCCAGGAAGACAGCAGCGAGGAGACATCGGGTACTGAAAATGATTCCTACTCAGTTGGAGGATCGCGGAGTGTTTCACATTGTAAGCACACTTTCATATCCTTAAAACACACACACACACACACACAAAGACGCACACATCCATGTGTCCGTGCATACACCATTAGTTTCTGTGTATGTAGACCGTGAGTGCTTTCTCAGAATGATTTGAATGTTAATGTAAATTCAGAATGAGCGAACTGTCTGTAATCAATCTCATATGATTGCAGTACGCTTTTGTTTGATTTGATAGGATTTGACATAATGTCTTGAATACCAGTGAAAATATTACTAATGTTTGTCATGACACTGGTTCAGACTTGCAGTATGTACTGATCAAAATTATTTTAATAACTGACATTTCTTTTAAAGGTTGCTCTGTGACTTATCATGTATTTTACAGTCGTCTGGGGCCCAATTTAAAAAAGAAACATTCAATGTCCCCTTGGTTTTTTTGTTGTTGTTTTTTTTACTTTGGTTGGGGCAACAATCTATGCCAAGAAAATAAACGTTCACGGTTATTCTACCAAAAAAGATGTAAAGGATAGGACAGAATTGGTCTTTATGGCACAAAACATCACCACAGTATTTCAGCAAAATTACACAGTGCAAATATATAACAATATGCAGTTATAGGACTCCTACTTATTTACTGTTGTGTTCTAACTAAAAACCCAAAGCTACTAAAACCTAAAAGTTGAGAATCGGTCACTGCAGTGAGCTGCACAGTTTCAAACATGACATAAGACACACTAGACATAGGCATGGCAGCTGCTGAAGGTGTTTTCTATGATATTGAAAACATAACAAAAGAAAATGCAGATAAAGAGATCAGCATTCACCGTGTGAAAGTGTTGAAAGCTCAAATGACGACCAAAGCCCTTTGTTTAGGACGCCCAACTCAGCTCTCACCCAGTCTTGTTGGAGCTGGATCTTTCACAACCAGCCCAGATGTCCCACAACAGAAACAGATTCATTTTGTCATGTGTTTCTCACAATTTCCAAAGAAAAGGGGTGTATCTTCTAATAAACATTGGAAACAGTGTGTGTGTAGATAACCGTTATTTAGCTAGAAGGGGGGTTGCACAATGATGAATGTCATCCTGTTCCTGTGTTTCTTTTACGGTCAGTGGTGCGTGGTCGGGCCAGGTCTGGATGCTGGATGACCTCTGACGACTATTCTTCTCTGGAAGCTCTGGACCTGGTGTGGGCCAAGTGCAGAGGCTATCCTTCATATCCTGCTCTGGTGAGAAAAAAGTAGACACTGCAAATAACAAAGACCAAGTCAGGACATTCTGCAGTTTAATGACTATGTGTAACCCTCTTCTCGTCACCGTCTGCCTGCAGATAATTGACCCGAAGATGCCCAGGGAGGGGGTGTTCCACCGCGGTGTCCCGATCCCTGTCCCGCCTTTGGATGTGCTGAAACTAGGGGAGCAAATGACCCAGGAGGCCAGGGAGCACCTGTTCCTGGTCCTCTTCTTTGACAACAAGAGAACTTGGTCAGTTCTCTGATTCATTCATCTTGTCTCACCTTTTTTGTATTAACTAAACGTATCATCACTAAGAAAAATAACGTTTGTTTCTTCTTTGTTGTGGCAAACACAAGATGCAAGCAAAACAGGCTTCTGTTGTTACGGGATGTGTGCACACGAGTAACTGTGGCAATAGTTCAATGGAAACTGCACTCCTTGTACTAAAGCACAAGGCGGTAGAAATAGGGCAAATGTGGTTTTTTGAGAATAGAAGAGGGGAAAAACACGTTGTATTTTAGGTCACTGCATGCTGCGCAATCATATAAGTTCAAGGTTTAGCTTTGGTGAAAAACGTGATGACAACAGCCAGTGTCACTCTTAACCGCCTTGATGATCCTCGCCTTAAGCTGCTTCCAGCTCGTAGCTCTTTTAAAATCAAGAGTTGAAGAACCAGGAACTTATTTAATTTATCTTCCACATGATATCACTCGGCCTCTAATGCCTGCAGAGGGATGTTGATTATTTAGTTTGAGTTTCTTGTTTCACCATAAATTCAATGTACTGTACCTCTGTTTAATTGGAAATGGTTTAACACTCAACTGTACGTTTGTGTGTATCCAGGCAGTGGCTGCCGCGCTCTAAGCTGGTGCCGCTCGGTGTGGACCAGGAGCTAGACAAGGAGAAGATGCTGGAGGGAAGGAAATCCAACATCCGCAAGTCAGTGCAGGTGGCCTACCACCGTGCCATGCAGCATCGCAGCAAGGTGCAGGGAGACCCAAGCAGCGAGACCAGTGATAGTGACTGAAAACACACACACACACACCGTATGCGTTGGTCCCTGCGGGTGTTGTTGAGTATACGTTTCTCTATCGAGAGCCCAGCCCTCCATCACAGAACACAAGAAACCGTGCCAGTAGCACAGAGTGGGTAAAAAAAAAAAACATCCACTACATTGGCCCCAAGAGACACACACACACACACACACACACACACAAACATACATACATCAATCATGCACACTAAGCCGTATTTAATCTGACGTGTAAAATATTGTATTTAAGAGAATTAAAAAAAAAAAGGAATTAATAATAATAATAATGGAAAAATATGCTATGTTTTGAATCACCAATCAAAAATATTCCTCATATGTGGTCGATATGTTTATGAACAAACAAGAAGATGGTTTATAGAAACAAGAAATGAACAGTGTTACACAGCTCTAATTTTACATTTGGACAGGGAAATGCATATAGTGTGTGGCAGTCAGTGCCATCACCCTAACACATCTTCACATATCGGCCACCTCTTGAGAAAAAAAACAACAACCAACCAGGCCTGGTGCTAGTGTCGCATCATTTGTCAGTGGAGCACAAAGAGAGACTATTACAGCCTCAACTGTGGGCAAACCAACGTTGATGTTATTTATTCTGCTTACTCCTTAACAAGGTCCACAAGCTCGTTTTTATCATGGACTACTTCTAATCACTCCTGCCACACAAGACATCATTGTGTGGTCCTTTTTTTTCATCTGTCACTCTGTGTTCATCATGTCTCCTGTTTTTAGGATTTTCTTAATGTACGTCTGTCACACAGGCCGCTGGTCAATGAATAATGAGGACTAAACTGAAACACGTGATCGCCTCACTGTCTGTCTTAGTTTCAGGCTGATGGCTTTAGAAGTTTTATATATACAGATTGCATAAAGATAGAAGTTTAATAAAAAAAAGAATTGAGTTTTTTAAACTTGTGGGTTGTGTTGTGGTCACTGTGTGTCTGCTTGTGAGAGTTGACTGTGTATTTTCAGTGTTCTTCCTGGGTTGCTTCATGTGTAAAATATCCGTGTGCCTTCAGTTTAAAAGTCTTACCCCCCATTACCTCTTTCCATGGAAATTGTGACTCGTAAGTGCTTCTCAAGATTTATTACGCTCTATCTTTCTGATTTTGAGGGGGGGGACCTAAACGGGCATAGTGGCCTAAACACCCACTGCCTCTTAATCATTACGACGGAGTCCCAACATCTGGCACCTTGTGAATATATAATACCTTGCTCAGCCAACAGGCTTTCTTCATCATACCTAACAGAGTTACATCATGGTATATGTGCCCAACCATTGTGGTATATAAAACATAGACTTACTGTTAACTGGTTCTACTGGTTGGACAACCTTTACAAAAACACTCAGTACCACGTACCTGTTAGTTTTTTTTGCCCTGTGTGCTGCATGTATATATCTTACATGCCCAGATGTTAAGACGGTGTTCGTTGCCTGTAAATTCTACCTGATTTTGACAAATGAACTTCTCCATAATAATCCCAGATCATGTGTTAACCTTTCAAATCTTTAAAATGCACCTAAACAGGTTGCAGGGCCTTAATACAGGATCACAAAGTTATTTCAACCATGCTACTACATGTTCAGATGTAGTACCAGTATGACTACATTTTACTGTCACGTTAATTACATTTCCCACAAGTTGACCAACTGTTTACATTATCAGTCTGTGATGACAGCCAATGTGACTTTCCTGTCCACAAACCAGAGTCGTTAATCTTTTCCGCACAAGATAAAGATCCCCCACCCAACTCGAACACCCACTCACCACAATTTTGATGTCTTTAGATTTGCAACCAAAACGGCACAACTCTGAGTAAAAACGTCTTGCTTCCTGCTGTGCTCAACACAAGTGGAAACCACCGATAAGCATCTGTCAATGGTTTTGACACAACACACCTCGTGGTGTTGTGGCAACCAGTTGCCTGATGATTTACAGCTGTTCCATACTCTTTCCATTTCTTATACATGATTTTAATGGACTACAAGGGTTGTTCACTGACTTTGAAATGTTCTTCTATCTATCCACTGGTGTGTGTGTGTTTATCAATCACCTTAAGTTGCTTGGAGTGTTCCTTTGTCTTTATGGTTTAGGTTTTGTCACAATACTAACTCACTTTTCAGATACAGGTGTATCAATTGACTTTTAAAACCTATTGGCTGCACCAGTGATGATATAGGTATCATTAAAGGGGGGCAAGTACTTGTGCAAACATGTATTTGGTATTTTATTAATACTTAATATTGAGTCTCTTTATGTGTCTGGGTGAAATTGCAAAACTGAAGAAGAAAAAAAAGCTGCAGGGTGCGTTGTACCTGGGGCTTGTGTGTGTGTGTGTGTGCGTGAGAGAAAGAGAGAGAGATAGAGAGAGATAGTACAAACAGTGATGGGAAATTGTTGTCCTATGACCTATTAGCAGAGATGGGAAGTAACGAAGTACAAATACTTCGTTACTGTAGGCTACTCAAGTAGATTTTTCAGATATTTTTATTTTACTTTACTATTTATTTTTGTGGCGACTTTTTACGTCTACTCCTTACATTTTAACACAAATATCGGTACTTTTTACTCCTTACATTTTACAAAATTGGCTCGTTACTTTCGTTTTGTACAAAAGGTTATGTCGGAAAATAGCGCGGACACGCGCCACACACCGCGAGCGGGTGCGCGCGCCACACGGAGAAAAAAGTGAGAGAAAAGAAAAAGAGACTATCTGTCCGGAGGATAATCAGCTGAAATTGTGTTTGTGCCTCTTTGAGAATTGTAAGTCGTATAACTTCAGTCAGTTCACTTAAGCATGGTATTGGTCTAGTTCTTGCACATTTAAAGTAAGCTAGTGGTTTTGGTGTGTTCTTCACCTTTTCACCAACTTCAGATACTGTAATTCAATTGACAAGTGAATGAAAACTTAGCTAGAGAGAAGTTGTCTCCGTCTGTGTTTTAACAGACACACCTGGGGCGAAGTTGGAAACCAGAATCAGCTTTAATAGTCCTAATCTAGTCCTCAATTTTTCACATAATTTGGAGTTATCGTTATTATTGTTTACGTCATCAATACCATATTCAATCTAAATAGATGGGAATATATCTGTACGTTGCATTTGACGCAACTCAACAGACTCAGCATTCTGCATTAATTCACAGCGAATCATTGCGGCTTGATGGCGCTAACGTTAGCACACAGTAGCCTGACGGCGACATGAATGAAAATGAAGAAAATGGAGATCCCAGAAATCAGGGAGACACGAGCAAGACATTCCCGATCATCCTCGGGAATCTGAGAGAGATGTTTGAGACAGTAGGCATCAAGGACTCCTGGCCAATGTGCTGGGGAACTTCTTAATTAATGTCTGTTTAGTCATTCATATTTGAATCCTTTATTTTCTTTCCAGAAACCATATTTGAGCACACACACATACATGTAGATTCATTTAAATGTTAAGGGGAAGATTAAAAATAGAAACTGGATCTGGGAATTCTCACAGAATCACAACTGAATTCATATCTTGCAACTCTGTCAGAATCTTATTAATCTGGAGTCCCAGTCTCTGTCATAATAACCATCCTATTGGCAGACATTCATTTACCCAGGAAGGTAAATTGGCTTGGGTTCAAAGCTACATCTTCCTCCTGCTGTCTGGGACTCGATAGGCGGAGTTGAGTTGTCAGAAACGTTTTTTTGTCAAACGCCCTCCTAGTTTAGTCATTAGCCAGGACCAGCGTAGTCTACTTGGGGTATGCTAGCTCATACAACCCTGCGACACAGCCCCTGTCTCCGGCATGTTTAGCAGCTGAAAACAGACTATATGCAAAAGAGTTAGCTCTTACCAACAGAAACCAGCTACATGGACCAGCGGGAAAACTTCGCGAGGGCACACACTTGTGGCTTATAATTATGCAAATATTTGCCTTTTTTAATGTTTTTGGCACCGCGTTGGCATTTGTTGCCATCGTGGTGTCTCCACTGCTGCTGGAATGTACCACAACATGTCGGGTGAGTTTAACATAATAGTTAACTGAATACATTTCTGTTAATATGTCAGTAAGATTAGATTTATTACATTCAAAACACTAGCCTAACTCAACTGAACGTCCTACATCTTCTTAAGTAAAATATAGTGATGCATGGTGGATAAAATGAGAAAATGCAGTTGTGTGCTAAACTTATGTTCTTTCTCTTGTCCTTATTTTAGATGGGAAATCAACATGGTACGTTTTGTAATTTCACATCGAAGGCATCATAGCATCATAATCAATGACTCCATGTGGAAGACACATGCCACTTGCTGTAATAATGCTCATCACTTGTCTGTACAGATTATGTTGAGGGAGACTGCCCTGTGAAACTGACCTCAGTGCTGGGGGATGGGAGTATTTACTCTGAATGTGTTACTGTCCATGTTTGGATGAAGTCTGGTGGTACGGAGTCAAGCTGCAAAGTCAATGTTGTTATCTTCTAAAGCTGTCATTGTAGCATGTCTGACAAAAACACTGCTTTCTTCCAGACTTCTGTGAGGCCCCGAAGATTACAATTCAAAAACTCTCAACAGTTATTGAGATAATTCGGCCTACAATGAAAAAAATGAAGGTTGGACTCTTCCCCAAACTCTGCACACATGTAAAATGTCATTATGAGCCTACAGTTCATTCATTTATTAGTTTAAGAGTGTGGAACACCATGATATAATCTCTCTTTCTCTATTTTCTCTTTATTAGTGTGGCTATAAAAAAATGGAAAACCGAGTCAGGTGTGACACCCAGCCACATAGCAATGCCAGTTTTGCTCTGGTAAGATGCATTCTCCTGTTTTAGGCTCAAACATGCTGTTGTGAAGACAGTTCTGCTGCTGATGATGGTGTCTTTTTTTCAGTGGGAGCTGGAACATCATTGTATTGATGCTGAACCAAACAGTGTTGTTTCTGTGTCCTTCAACACAACTTCAACAAGCTGCAGTGTCAGTTACACAGTACCAGGTACTTTTACCTCTTTTGGTTTAATTTTTACTTTCTGCTACATTTGATCCTTCCTTTGCTTCTTTCATACATTCACCTTTATTCTCTTCACCAGAGCAGCCTGTGCAACACAAAGGAAATGTAAGAGTCAAGTGTGATATATCCTGTCTCAGATGGGTGACAAATTTTAAAGAAAAAAAACCCCCACAGGCCTCCAGAACAGCGCTAATGCTCATTTGTATGAGTTGTACAATAATCTCTCTACTGAAGGCATCAAACAGAATTGTTGCAAACATATTTACTAATTTGGTGTTATGATGATGCTGGAGAGCAGTGTCTGACACATCAGTCAAAAACCATCCATTGTATCAGAATTAGGGTTTATTCTGATTTACGTGCCTTCAGTCTAAGAGTAAAAGCGAACTCAAACCATCTGCATTTATTATGTTTCTCAACTTCACTAACTTATCCACGTTTTACTTCATTGGGTCACCCGTCCGTATGTTTTGTGCTATATGTGGTGATGATTATATATCGGTACTTGAGCTAGTTTTTTTGTGTGTGACTTAGATCCCATGCCAGACTTTAATATGTCTGTAAACCTGTCGTCAAAATCCATCTCTGTTACCGTGGAGCCTGGAGAAAAAGTTTACGCCAAATGGTGTTACCAAAAAAATGAAGTGGACTGCAACGGCGGTGTACATTCCCCCCAAATTACTGTAAGTATTGGAGGCACATTTATCTGCATATGTGTTTTTACACACTAAAGAAAGTAAGCACGCATGTTCTTTTCAGATTGATCCATCTCAGTCTCGATCAGCTCTTCTTAACATCCGTTACCTGCTGCCCTGTGTGTGTGTGCAGGTACTTCCAGTTCCATATCATTTTTTTTACACATGCAAAAGCATTATTTTGTCAAATGACTGTAATTCCTGTACATGTTTTATATTGACAGGTATATTACACCCGTACAGATTCCCTGCGACATACAAAGTGCCCATTTCAAAGTGAGAGCCTCGCAGGTGAGTGTGATGAATGATTCATGTCAGTCAGATTGAAAGTAAACATTTCAGGGATTTTTTATTTTTATTTTACCCTTGTTTTGTAATTGACACCTGATATACTCACGTCTCATGATTCAGAAAGAGAAAACAGGCATTCCCCTTTCATCTGTTGGGTGGTGTCTTGCAGTCTTTCACAAGCCAGTTTTAGATCTTGTTCATAAAAAATATTGTTTATTATGTTATTTCCTTTCTGTGTCCATTTCTAACACAATCACACTCTGTACAATTTTTTTTATGTCAGTATTTAAAAATATGGCTAATCTAAGATGTATGTTTCTGCAGTATGTTATCCAGTTCCTGCAGACGGGTCAAATTCTGTTACTGCCCAGATCTCCTAATGTTGTGTCAAGGGCGTTCCACATTCGAGAAATTATGATAAACCCCAGGGAAGTGTGCAGGGCATGGTCTTCGTCACAGTGACCTAAGCCTTGACTCAAGAGCATTTTAAATGTGCTCCATTTAGCTGTTTCTTTTCCAAAAATGAGCCTAAACTATTTTCATGGTGTACATTGCACTGCTGGTCACATAGCTTACTGTACATCTTATGGGATGTGCACTGTAAACTAGTGGACAAACCGGTATATCTTCCTCATTGCTACATTATTTAAAAAGAGATCAAGAAGAGAACATAAACAATATTCTGAACTGTGTAAAAAGTAATCCGTTTGTAGTGGATAATGTAGAGTTTTGTGATGATGTTGTTGTCACTTCTGCTGAAGTCCATGAAGCAATATTGAAGTTAAGAGATAATGAGGCATGTAACCTGGAAAATATTACAGCGGAACATATTAAACTTGCCAGTAAGAAAGTGTGCCCTCTGGTGGCTATATGCCACACAGGTTTTGTTATTCATGGAGCGTTACCTGATTCTATGCTCTCTGTTGTGCTAGTACCCGTTATTAAAGTTAAAGTAGGGAAGCTCAACAGCTCAGATAATTACAGGCCAACAGCTCTGGCCAGTGTTATGTCCAAAGTAGTTGAGAGGTACGTCCTGTTAAATTCCACAATGTTTATATGCTTCATTGACACCTATAACGCATTCGATTGTGTTAATCATGAGATATTATTATTTAAATTGTCTAAAAGTGGGGTCCCAAAAGTTTTTTTTTTTAATTAGAATCTTGGCTTATTGGTACTTACATCAGATGAGAGTGAGATGGGGAATGTAACATCTGTTCCCTTCCAAGTGACCAATGGTGTTCGCCAGGGCAGAATTCTGTCTCCTTTTCTTTTTAATATGTACATAAATGATTTGTCTTTGTGGTACAGGTTGTACAGTTGGTGACTCACTAATCACCTTATGTACGCAGATGATTTAGTAATTTTTAGCCCATATAGTGCTGGTCTCCAACAACTTATATATGAGAATATGCACATAGTATGGTGCTGATTTTAATATAAAATTCAGTGCTAAAAAGTAGAGAAGACAGACAGTCAACCTTCCCTGACTTCTATCTGTGTGGCATTACATTTAGGGTGTGCAGTGACATTACATATTTGGGCCATATTATTGCAAATGACCTGTCTGATGACAGGGATATCTATAGGCAGCATGGGAAGCTGTATGCTCAAGCGAACATGCTGGGTCTTAAGTTTAGCATGTGCTCTGTATCTGTGAAGATCTCATTCTTTAGAGCGTGTTGTACACCTTTAGATACTGCCTTCCAGTGGAGTCATTATAACCAAGGCAGCAGTAGAAAACTCCTAGTGGCTTATAATAAAGAAGAAGCTCCAGTGCACGCCATATGTTTGTCAGTGTCGGGGTAGCTACCTGCTCTGCTGTTTTACTTAAACTGATTCATGTGTAGGGTATCTGACTCAGAAAACGACTTAATCGCTGTTTAGGCTACGCCTGTGCGCAGTACTGTCAGATTCTGTTAGATACTGTCAGATGTTCTTCCAGACTGGAACCATCGGCAAATAGGTCTGCATGTTAGACACTGAACATTATGGAAGGCTCTGTATTTTGGTATTTTTATATTTTACTCTGTGTTTTTAATTGTGATATGGATCCCCGTTGGTCTGAAATAAAGTTTATATATATATATATATATACAGTATATAGCCAGCTAGATGAGTTTAAACTGGAATTCAAAGGCACAGACTCACTCCAGTTTTGTGACTGATTTTGTGTAAAGTGCATCACTTTTATCAGATTATGATATGAATTAAACATTTGTTTTAAAATAGCTAAAATTGCTGTACTTTGAAAGGGTCAGGTCACTAAAATTACAAAAAGACATATTATCCTATAGTGGTATTAGAAATACAGATAGTTTTGGTTTCATGTATGTGAAGGGTTTAAGAAGGTGAAGGGAACTTTGGGGGGGGGCTTACAGCACTGACCATTTTTTGTTTTTCCAGAAGCAATGACCTCATTGTGTCCATTTCCCTTTCCCTTTCCTTTCAGTGGAACTACTTCCACAAAAATAGAGAACATTGTTCCTGTAAAGACAAATTGAAGTTTTTCAAATGTAATTTTTTACATTTGACGAGAGTTAGAAGAAGAGTTAGAGAAGATCTTGTATCCAATAGAAGGCTACAGCAAGCAGTCAGTTAAGTTAGCCAAACAGCAGTTTTAGCAAAAAGACTGGGGAAAACCTCAAGCAACATGGCTCTGTCACTGTTGCCGGCCATGAAATGGTTCCGGCACATAACCCCCCATAAAACTGTCACACAGAGCAAGGCTAACTAAACT
This sequence comes from Etheostoma perlongum, assembly GCA_026937815.1. Classification (NCBI taxonomy): domain Eukaryota; kingdom Metazoa; phylum Chordata; class Actinopteri; order Perciformes; family Percidae; genus Etheostoma; species Etheostoma perlongum. The sequence goes on from CM049377.1 coordinate 11,828,710, forward strand.
GTTAACCTTGTTTCCAGCTTTCATGCCAAATTTCAGGCTATAGCTTCATATTTACTGAGCAGATATGGGACTGGCATCAATATTTTTATATAAGGTAATAAAGTGAAAAAGCATTTCCAAATTGTTAAATGATCCTTTTTATTTAAGTCACCTGGCTTGTACTGGGATGGCGGGTGCAGTTTCAGAGACAAATATCCCCAAACTTCAGCAGCTTAAATCAAAACTGTCTGCATGTCTCAACACCAGAAGGGGTGAGACGAAAATGTTTCATTTTGTAAATTGGGGTAACTGACCATTTAAAGCACAAGTTCTTACTTGTATGTATCAGTTTGATACTTTACTCTGATGCAGTATTCTAGTTTGGATGTTGGTAAATTAATATTTGGTTGGCTTACCACAACTGCATCCTTGGATTAACTGCAGTCAGACACATAGTCTGTCATAGAGTTGTAAACATCTGTGTCCGTATTGCCTCAACAGATGTCACAGATGTTTGGCTCTCCTCTAAAATCACACTGTATGAGTCAAGTTTAAAGTGGAGCTCAGAGTGTCCTGCCAGTGACCTGAGGATCTCTGCCTCGCTTTGCTGGAGGCAAGACGAACACCGCTGCATACCTGAACTCAACTCCATACTGGAGAAAGAGAAGGAAGATGGGCCAGACCTGGTATGTTTGGCTTGCCTGCAGTTAGTATTGGTGTTAGATTCCTGATATAAATTAACAATGTTTTCTCAAACACCCACTGTGTCTCCTCAACAGATATATAACACATCTGCAGTGGACAAACACCCTCAGATGTGTGTGCAGGTGAGGATTAGCCAAATGTGCTTGGATTGTGTCCAGTTGCCTGTGTTTAAGTTGCAGATTAATTTATTTGTCTTTAATTTTTTACAGTTTTCTCTACATGACAGCCATCATATATCTTGCCCCTTCCTGGCTGGTGAGTCAAACAGAATAAAACTTTTTTTTGTTCTCTCTCAGACTCTCTCATATATCACCTTCTTATTCAGGCAAAGCCAATTTAGATATGAGCCAATGTATATAAAAATACTAAACATAGTAATTCATATATAATATACCATTGCAATACACAGTACACACATAACAATTAACTAAATATGCACATGTACAATTATAATACATGAACTTATAAAGAAGAAATTTAAAGGGATTAAATGAAAACAGCCTGTTTCATTTCATTAGAATCTGCAGGCTATTCCATTCAGAGGGAGCATAATACTCTCATGCAGTTTTGCCCAGTTATGTCATAACAAATGGAATATTTAGGACCAAGCAATCACTAGTGCTACTGTCATAGTGATACAATTTAAAATTCAGCTTGTTAAATATACAGGCAATTTTTTAAGCAAGGCTTTATACTTATCATTTCGGCATGAACAATATCACTCACAACCTTACAGGCCGCTGATACAGTGCAATGCCCAGGTCAATAACCAGACCGAAAGACATTTAGAGTATTACAGTCAGAAAAAAAAATATTATTTGATTACTTATTAGACGTTCTTAAACTTTTGCTAAGGAGGGTAGTTTTGAAATTGTCATTTGTAGGCCCACCGTTATGCAGAGGAGTTATATAAGCGGCCTTCCATACATCCAGAGTTCTCTTTGATGATAAAGTTAAATAAAAAAATATGGTGTCAAAACATCAACAATAATAGGTGCAGCTTAGAATAAAAGACTAAGATCCAATTTGTGAGCCCTATTGGACTTCTTTGGGTCAGTGTGACAGAGAGCATTGAGCACTTCAAGTCTTGAGAAGGGTCTGAAAGAGAAACTGTGCATCCCCTGATATACAAGATGAGTTGTCACTTTTCGGAACATTTAAGCCTGAATTCTGAAATATGTGACCGGCAACAAACAAAGTGTTTATTAAAGATATCACATAACTCCTTCTCATTAGAAACACTGACAGAATGTGATATAGATTTAATTACTCTCCCAAATGTTGCTGGATTTCCATAGCAATCAGATAAAGAAGAAAAATGATTTAGCCTTACTAATTACCAGTTTCCCTCTTTACTCCCTCTCTTCTTGTTCTTCACAGACATGTCTTCATGGGAGGTATATATCAGACCTGGCAGGCAGAGTGTGTTTTTGAATCTCACCTCTTCTGTTCCTGCAAAGTTCTCAGCTCAACTCTGTGTCCTTAATAATAATACACCCATGGGGCTGGTCCACTCTGTGACAATGGTAAGCATACGTAATGGTTCCTGAGACAGAAAGAGCTGAAGAGAGAGAAGAAGGTTGTAATTAAATGTTCATGTGAGTAAATATGTGTCACTTCTTATCTATTTTACAGCATGGGGATACTACTGAAACAAGGATAAATGTGCCTCTTTCACTTTCTTGCTGAGAAGCCGTGTGTGCAGGTGAAGTGCATGCCAAGAAAGGTGTTTCTGGACACGGTGCATTACCTTTTCTCTCATTTCACTCTTTCAAACTGCTTTTCTGCAGGTGTGGCGGTCAGAGCCTGCTCTTCATGGTAGAAGAATTCTGTGCCTGGACTGTGAGTATAGTCAAGAAAAAACACAAGCTCAAGTGTACCATCACATTATGCATGCATGCATGCACAAACAAACAACTCCTACTAAGTAAATAAAGTCACATTTTCTGTTCCTACAGACGACAGACACAACAGACACGGCATGTATGCTGTGGCAGTTTTGGTATTTGTGATTATTGTTGCTTCACTGGGATTTTGTATCCACCGTCTCACCAAAAGTGCAGCTGCAGGTTGGTTCAGTTGCCTCTGTGTTTGAGTGGTGGCATGTCTTCATCTTCAAATGTCAAATACTTTTAATTCCACTATTGTATTGCCTTAATTGATTAGTTTGATTAATTTCCGAAGGTAACTGTGCTTAATTTAGGAAAGGAAGAATTGAAATTTGCCAACAAATCCCCTGTCTTTTCCCATAACTCTAGGTTGGCTCTGTATCCAGGAGCCAGTGTTGCTGGTGTGCTCATCAGAGCAGGCAGACCACATCTCTGCCGTGTGTGCATTAGCCTCAATCCTGCAGGGGGAACTAAGAGCCAAAGTGCACATGGATTTGTGGGCCCAAAGCTCACAATCACAGACTGGGACTGGAGTGGCAGATCTGGGTCCACTTCCCTGGCTGTACGGGCAGTGGGAAGCTGTGCATAAGGCACAAGGAAAAGTTCTGATTATTTGGAGTCCTGAAGCCACGAAGACTTATGAGAAGTGGAGGGAGGAGAGGGCAACCATTGATAAGAATGAGAGGAAAGAGGAAGATTACAGCAAAGTAGAGGTGAGACACGAGAAAATAATAGTAGAGCAGGACAAGGATTTGAAACTAATTGGAAGAAGACTGGGAAAATGCAAAAAAGAGAAAGCTGCGGGAAAAAAAGGTTGCGCCAGATTATGTAACGATAAAGACTGGCACACCCAGAGGGAGTCCTCTACAGTGATCATACCAGTGTTTACTGCTGCTCTGGCCTGCCTAGAAGGGGTGCTGCAGGAATGCAAAGGTCAAGGAGTGGCCCTTGTCTACTTCCAGGGCCTCTGCCACAGCAGGGACATCCCAAAGGCCTTCAGAGGTGTCCGTCGGTACTGCTTACCGCAGGATTTCAGGGGTTTAATACAGGAGCTGGGAGGGATGAGAAGGCAGGCACAAACTGGAGAATTAAGGTGGAACTGCTGGCCCAGACTCCTGTCTAAAATGTTATCACTATGGCTGGCACATCAGCTCACCCAAAGACTAAAAACACTGCTGCCTCAGACGCAAAGGAAGAAAATGCAAAAGCTGAGCATCACATCATCACTAAAAATTATTCCAGATAAGACTCAAAGCAGGCTCAAGTTGCCGTTGGCAGCCAACATGGAAAGGCCTGGAACTGTACAAGAGCACGAGCCTCTCCATGTGTTGCCATGGCGAGAAGAGAAACTTTCATCTCAGGTTTCGAGTGTCTGATGGGAACGGACCTTTGTTCTGCTGGAAACATGATACATATACATAAGACAGGGGAGTTAGTGTTCCAGTGTGAGCGCCTCTGAGCCAATCACTCTGTAAGAACTTTTCATTATTTGACATCATCATGTAAAAAAATGCCACCATTCATTTTGCATAGTAAGAGGTAAATACAGCATTTTGTCTTCTGCATTAAGCTTTTAACAGAGGCTCTTTATGTTATTTTCGTAACTGAAGCCATAGCAAACAGCTGCCCTATCTACTGTATGTAAATATGCTAACGACTATGAAAATCTGTTTGCAAATTAGATTTCACTTTACAGTATTAATAATGCATTTATCAGTTATCAGTGTTTGAACGTGTTGTAACAGCACAGCTGCCAATCGTGGGGATTTCTGAACTGGGATGTTGAGCCAAAGCTGTCCCAGGATTTGTTACAGTGCAACAGGTGCAACAGGTGCAACAGGTGGAAAGTGAATTTATTGAAATTGAATTTGCTTGACCATTTAGCAGCTAATGCATGTGGTCATGTACTACTAATATTGCTTTTAGCATAGGAGCACTATTATTTAATATGTGCACACATACTACCTCCTAAAACATACTACCTCCTTAATGCACTGCTTAATTTAGCAAACATTTGATTGCCCCTTGAATAAGTATTTGCTTGGCACTTGGCATTAGAACATTTTATATGGAAGATAATAAAACACTTTTATAAAAAAGATTAATGTGGCGTGTGTTTTCTTCAACTTGTTTTTGAAATCAGTTACATCAACGACCACAGCATTGACAAGACTCCTGTATTCTGATGCTGACACACCTGCTTGACAGGATTATCAGTAAGGAAGTAGGCAATACAGTAGATGTAACATTGTAACCATCCTGCCGAAACAGTCACTGATGTGGAAACAGATAAAGGGCTGGGCGGTATGTTGATTTTGCATTTTTATGGTTGGTCACGAAAGGATCACAGACACGCACTTAAAACAGGTGACAGGGCTCAATAACATACAGCAGATAAGTGCGTAATAAGCTTTCTACAACAGTGGCCTTACGTATCACTTTTACAAGGTTAATGATTAAAGTAGTAGTCCAACTGAAAACATTCAAACAGCCTCTATGTTGGGTGCAAATCTACTTTAGGGTTAATGGGACAACTCTAACCAAATGTCACAGGTTCAATTCCTACAACAGACATACATGGTGTACGCCTGTATATTACTGGCCATATTAACGGTCCAGTGAACTGGCCATGCGGTTCTACTTTTCAGTTTTAATACCGTTGTCTGTGAGAAATATTTGACTTTAGCTGATGGGCTAATTATTAACAACAGTCCTATGACTCGTCATGTATGCTGCCGACCAGGCCTGCTTTGGGCTTTATGTTGTTACAAATTGGATCGCATTTATTTTATGATGTAATTTGCACTGAATGATCAGAACCAAGCAACTTGTTGTGCGTGTGAGAAGTTTCCTTTATCGCACCTGGGAAGCCATCGCTGAGACACGCCCCATTCCCGAGCTATCGATCATTGGAAAGGACAGTTGTTCGGAGCATCAGAACAGTTTGGCGCTGGACAAGCCACACTCGTTTCTCCGATGAACTATCACTGCCATATCACTGCCATGCTGTGCCGCTGGGTGGATTTCAGGATAACGTGCTCTACTCTTTGGGTATCGTAGTGTAGCCGTGGAGCAGGAGACAGGAGAGAGAGTCCCAGTGCCAGGCGCAGAGGCGCTCTCCAAGAAATGGCTCTCACGCTCCATCGGGTGCAACATGTTTCTCTCCCGCTGCTGTCACTGCTGCACCTCTGGCTCTTCACGTCCACAAGAGCGCTGGAGATGATTGACAATGACGCACCTGAACTCATATGTAGCGAGGTAAGAAGTCCATGATCAAAACGGCATCCAGGTTTGGGTTGGTCTGTGTGCACTTCTCACTAGCCGCTATGTTCTGCGCCAAACAAAGAACGTTCAGAAAACAAGATAAGTTTAAATGCCACATATGTTGGCTTTAACCGGAGTAGAGTGGTGCTTCAGGTAGCGGGTCTTATCCAGGTTTCAGGATCATTTGATTGGGTTTAAAAGCGCTACAGATAACAGATACAGAGTGTGTGTATTTATTATGTAGTCCTCTGTAGTGAATTTATTACACTTTACTATAACTTATAGGCCTTATTAGTGTTTGTTTTTATTAGGTCATTTGTAAAACCATTTTCTCTTATATCAAGAGCCAAATAATAGAGTAAGTTATCAGTTGTTTATAATTTAGTAAATTTAGTAATACTTAAATATTCCTCTGCTTATTTAAGTGTGTTACCACCTTTTTATTTTTGTATGAAAACTAGCCAATCCATAAATGCAGCATTACAAACATTTAGAGTGCAGGCTTCAGGTCTTTGGGTGAATTAGTAGAGAGAGAGAGAGAGAGAGAGAGAGCGAGATCAGAGTTTATTGTACATTACTTATTTACTATTGTGCCTGACACCTTACTCCATTGCTCAATTTCCAAGGACGAGATGTTGTAGCTTGAACTTTCTCTGAATTTTGTTTCAGAGACTTAAATCAACCAGAGAGTACACCAACATATGGAGTATGAAATATACATAACATAAAGTAGCATGCAACTAGTTCAGTTCATAGGGACTTGGCTTGGGAACCGTACAGAGTGTGGTCTGGATATAGCTGGAGAAGGGCTAGTTTAACTTCTGGGCACTGCTGAAGTGCCCTTGAACAGGGCATTGAACCCCCAACTGCTCGGGGTGCCCCCTCGCTCTGACATCTCTCCATTAGTGTGTGTGCATGTGTGTGTGTGTGTGTGTGTGTGTAATGTGTAATATACATAGTTAAAAATGTAATTTCCCCTTGGGGATCATTAAACATATTTATTTTTCTATTAAAGTACAGTATAGGCCTTTAAATAAAAGTTATTTTGACATGTCACACAAGGGAAAATCACTGGTGTAAACAATTAAAATAATGATGGCCAAATTCCATTTGGCAGTATCTATCTGGTATTGTGCAAGTTTCACTGTCACACTGTCTTGGCTTACTGGAACACTTGAACAGAGCCACTGTTAATACTATTAGTACTTTAACAAGTCAAAAAGGCTGCTGTGAAAAGGGCCTATTGATAAGTTAAATTGTACTTATAGTAATGATGTAATGTACAGTATATAAATGGCAGTCTGGAATGGGAATGGAGAATCATGCTTATTGATTAGTATTGATAATGATGGTGTAGCAATGTTTAACACAATGGTCCAAAACTATGTCCCTCCCATGCAGTAGATGTTAATACAGATGTCACTTTACTGTTCTACTGAAATACTATCATATACTTTAATTTGTCACCTGTTTGTAGTTTTCAATTCAATTCAATACAATTTTATTTATATAGCGCCAAATCACAGTAGTAGTAATAGTAATAATAGTAGTGCAGCTTTTATGCATGGTGAAGGTTCTGTAAACCTCTTTCACCACTGTTACACACATACTACTCAAGAGTTTTTTTCAAGTGGAATGGTTGAAAATTCAATTCTCATACTGCAACTTTTCTTTCCTCAGGGTTTGACTGACTGCTTTGTGAGCTCAGGTAGGGATCCGATCAACACAAGTGCATCTGTTATCACGGTAATAACCTCACTGTTTTCTAAAGCAGAACGGCTCTTCTATCCCCAGCCTTTCCGTACGCTGCTGCTCTGCCCGATCCAGATGATACAGTGGATGTTACACATGTGCAGCTTGAAGTGATTCTGTGCTGTTCAGCCACACATGACAACTGTGAACCTTGCCTGCAAATCAACATCACAGTCCAAGGTAGCTTTGTTGTAAATCTTGCAACATTGTCAGTCAGGGTGACATTCCTTTCATTTTTTTAATTTTTTATGCAGCCAATAAAGTCAAGTCATCTCTTGAGTATTTGTTTCCTGCATTATTATAGTTGTTAGACTTGTTCTAAAACATTATGTTCACTACTGATATATTTACTGATTGTTGTTGCAGAAGTGGATAATGCAAAGGAGGTTTCTGAGGAGTCTGGTGACCATACTGATGAAGAAGAGTTGCCTGAGCCAAAAGGTATACAACCATGAGCTCAACCTATAACACACACTATGTCACACACATTGAATTCTATAAAATAACTTAATGAACTTTTCTATTTACACAGTTTACTCTTCTTCTCTACTCTCTGTGTTACAGCTTTGGTGAATATGTGTGTCAGCTCCCCAGGCTTCAATTTTTGCAAGACACTCCAGTTTGGATCAAACTTCTCCGGTTCCCACCAAAATTCTTCTCAACAGCCCACACATAAGGTAGATAATATTGGGCAGTTGTAAGTTGTTGTTTCTGCTGTTCACTAATTCATTAACTAGTCTCCAGCGGTGGAAAGTTACTATATAGATTTACTTAAGAAGAAGTAAAATGTTAAGGTAGGTCTAGTTTTATTCATACGGTACTGATATCCATTTTTTTTACTTTACTTTAAACTTCTACTTCACTAGATTTAATGGACAGATTTTATGTAAAAAAATATATATATTATGAGCCTATAGGTAGAACACATTGATAAGATTAAACCAGCAGTTTCCAACCATTCAGCTTGTGGCTGCTTACAAAAACGCTGGTGTCTGGTTTCTCAGATGTCTATTAGTTATTTGCATTTCCTCCAAAGAAACATTTAATCTCTAAACTTCTCGGATGGCTTAATTTAAATTTCTGTTTGTAAGATATTTAATTATTTTACAAAAAAGTAAATATTAGAACATTTTCAAAAAATGAATATTTTTTCATCTTTTATTTCCAAATAATCATCTCATGGCCTATCATATGTATCTTGTGACTTTTACGAGGGGCTAGATGTCTAGGTTGGGGACCACAGCACTAAATGCAAATTAAATGCAGACAAGGATAGGCAGACTAATGCTGTTATAATATTATTTATGAAAAAAAATTAGGGTTACAGGCAGTTAGAACAGCTGAGCTGATTCAGGTGACTGCAGGGCTGATTAGTGAAGTGGGAACAGGCATGTGGACGTGGAAAGGTTGGAAAGTCCGAGGGCATCTGGTGGATGGAGGGAGAATGTCATACATATGGTTTGAGTAGTAGGGCATGTGACAGTAATGGAGTATTTTTGACATTGCTGTATTGGTACTTTTACGTTAAGGATCTGAATACTTCATCCACCGCTGCTATTCTCTCACTGTCATGCACTCCTACTTATTAAATATACTTTTTTTATAAGTAGGAGCTGAAAGGTTAGTTTCCAAAATATCTTTGTATTTTAGTGTTCATGTTGTTACGGAGTGATTTAAACACTTTATAATATGTATATATATTTTTTTTTTACAAATGCAGCTGCTGTTGACAGAAAAAGTGACGTTTGGCATTTCTGTTGTGGTTGAGGTCTACGCATATTCAAAGAGAAAACCCAACTTTCAAAATATCACAATCCCATCTTCAGAAGAAGGTAACTTTTAAGTGCTGTGTATTAGAGCCCGACCGATAAAGGATTTTTAAGGCCAATACAATACAAATATTTGGTTATTTAAAAATATGATATCCTGATATATCGTTCATTATATATTTTAAAAAACAATCCAGAAACACATAACAAAATATAAACATATTTCCCTAACATTAGTTATTTGTAGTTTTTTATAAGTTCTCACTAAAATAGTAAGATATTAATTTGTTTTATTATCACAACAGAAGTTCTGATAAATAAAATGTATAAAAAATACAAACCTAAAGGAGAATTCCGGTCAATTTCAACATGTAGCGCTGTTGTTTGTAAATTTGGAGTGCTGTCAGTAGAGAGAAAAAGGAAAACAATCGGTGTTGCCGACAACGTGTTATCCCCCTGCTAGTGTTAGCACCCAACAGGCTTAAACAGGGGAAGTTTTAAACTTGTTTTTAGCCTCTAAACATGTTCAAAGTGTCATTACAAGTGCCCAGCAATGTGCAGTTATTCCATCCAAGTAAACACAGCAAATGTGACTGCAGTAGATGTGACAGAAAGGCATAAAGGTTGTGTTAATCCAGCCAGTGCACAAACCTCCTTTAAAATGGAGTGTTGCCAAAGAATCATGTCATTATAAATGATTCTGACAAATGAATATTTAAAATAGATATAAATAGAATAGTTCGGGAAATGCCTAATATCAGCCCGCCAATATATCTGTCGGGCTCTACTGTGTATGTGAGCAAAAACACTACTAACTAACGTCACTGAACATCAACCTCTGTTCTTTCAGTTTGCTCCTTGAACCTAAAGGGAGCTGTAAAGGAATGTGGTAAGAGATGTTTGTAAAATGAATAATAGTCACTTATTGTTTATCTACACAAGTATGCACAAGACAGTGCCAAGCCAGCATTAGCAGTTTTACTTCCTTATAGAGTGAGTCAGCTTAGTTATAAGTTCTGATGATTGATGTCTCAGCTCCCAGACTCCGAGTTGATCATAAGAGAAATGTGGTCCTCGTCCAACTGGAACACAATGATACCAGAGAAGAAGAGCTCATGTGGAAGATGGTTTGGAATGACAGGTCTGGGGAGGTTCTTCCGTGGGTTAGTCAATGCTAAACTTTTTTTTTTATATATATATAAACATGCTCTGTTGGTCAAAAATCAATCTAAAATCTATTTAACTTTCTTTTTAACCTTTGCAGCCCAAAGGCAGAAGAGAAATAGTCATTTCGTCAAACTTTGTTGCACCATGCCTCTGCTTCCAGGTAGCAAACATGTTAATTGTAACTGAGAAGAAAAAGACAAACATGTTTGGGAAATATATATATATTTTAATTTTCTTTTAAAAACTCTTTCTTTTAAGGTATGGCGAAAGGGAAAGACGCTTCATGGGGAACTCTGCCCTTTCAAAAACGAACAATGTAAAGGGAGTTCACTGAGGTCAAACTGAGAGCAAGATACATTTTCGTTGTAAATGATTTCACAGTTCAGCAATGCATTGTATATATTTTCAGATGCACTGGAAAGCATGCAGCACAATGTGTCTGTGTCTGTGAAGGAGTCTCAGATGAGGGAGGGCGACGTCGGGCTGAGCTGGAATGTGACTGCCCCCTGCAGACTGGAGGCAGAAGTGAGGCTGTGCAAGAAAGACCTGGCAGGAGGCCAGTGTGAAGAGGTGACGGGCTCCAGACAGATACTCCACAAACATGCCGGCTGGAGTGCAACACGCAGTGGACATTGGGTAAAACATCAAGAAAAACCTTTCTTTACAAGCATTCACATCCTCAGAGTTGGAAAGCACTTTTTACTTTATGCTTGTTCTCCACTAAATTGCAGAGTTTTTCTCTACATTTATCTGACAGATATTAAACTACCCAACATACTATAAATCAGTTAAACAGTGCTCCATCTTGATACAACATTAAAATGTTACTTAATGCATCAGTAACATTAATCCAATTATATTATAATAATATAACACTTACTCCGATTTTCCACCAGGCTGCGCCGCGGTTTTGTTGTTCCGTACTTTTTCCTCTGATACTGTACATTTTTGCTCAAAAATGATCATGTACATTTAAATAAGTAACATTTTGAATGCATGATTAGTTTTTATATTGGGGCATTGCTATTTTGCTTGAGTAAAGGATCTAAATACTCCTCCCCTGCACATCCTAACTGCAATTACCCTCAGCCTTTAAAACGTTTATTATTAACTATATTCTTTAAAATATTATTGCATGTTTAATGATGAATCTTCACTTTTGTCTCGATCCTCATTTCATTCATTCATGTATTTTTTCATCTACTTTTTTTTAGAAAACAGGAGAGTTCAATGGGTCGTCACATCCTCTGATTTGTGTTCAGGTGATCCTGATATATTAAATATAATCTTTTACTTACAATTGTAAAGATATTTCACTGCTTTATTCTTCAGTAGCCTACATACCGTGCTTACCTTAAGTCTTTCACTATTTTTTTTTTTTAGATAAAGATAGAAGGAATGGAGTCATACTCAGAGCCCCATTGTCCATTTGCAAGTAAGACGATTAATTATTATCCAGACCCAGATGTTTAACTTTTATTAACTAAAACAAGCTACATGTTATCATTAGAATGTGGCCGATAAGTAATTACACATTCACTGTACACTTGTCACTGTCTGTGAATCTTCTTTAACATGCGTTTTAAAGACTTAATAATTAATTTATTTTCCAGCACCTCGATGGAGATGGAGCCTGCCACTCCTCATTGGACTACTACTGATGTGTTTGGCCATAATAGGAGCCTATCTTATACAAGGGGTCCTTAAAGGTCAGTTTTTAAATACAGTATAAATAAATAAAAATATCACTTTAACAAAATACATCAATTTGTACTTATGTTTTCCTTCTAGGCTACATGTGGAGATGGTTGAAAGAAGAGGATGTTAAAGGTATGTAAAGGCCTGACATTTATTTCATATTGGGCAACCACGATTTGTCATGTCATCCATACATTTGTAGTGATGTATTCATTTCCTTGTGTTTAAATGTTCACTTGCATATATTACCATTCCTTCCATTTACATTCTGTATTTTTTCCAGTTGCTACTATTACTGTAGCTGCTATTTTGGCTCATTCTTCTTTGCAGAAAAAAGATTTTCAGACTGTTGGACAGAGCCAGTTGTTGAAAATATTTTTTAAGTTTGTAAAAGGTTTTAATCTTTTACAGGAGCTGTGGGTGGTGGTCATGTCGTGTTGCTGTATCCACCTGACGACAACCAGGCTTTGCCAGAGCTGATGAATTACCTGGGCTCGTCCCTCCAAGGCCTCGGCTTCAGTGTGTCTCTTGACCTGTGGAGCCAGGCCGAGCTTAGTGTATTGGGCCCCGTGCCATGGCTCCACTCAAGACTGAACCGACTGCAAAAGCAGGGGGGCAAAGTGGTGTTGGTCCTAACCCAGGCTGCCTGGATAAGGGCTGAAGAATGGGGAGCCCGCAGCTGGGAAAGAAACACTCCCAAGGAGAGGAACAGGGTCATTGAAGAAGGGGAGGCAGAAACAATCTACACTGCTCCTTCTCCCTGTGTAGATGTTTTTACTGCTTCATTGAGCTGTGTTCTAGCAGACTATTTACAGGGCCGCGCTGGTGAGCGGTTTATGTTGGCACAGTTTGAATCACTTCCACCTGAGCCTCCGGGTGGTTTCCGGCCATTGCCAGAACTTTTCCGCGGCCTTCATGTCTACAGCCTCCCCTCCCAGAGCCTGGGTTTTCTGACTGAACTGGCTGGGGCTCGGCAAATGGCTACCGCATCAGCCAGACGGAAAAGAGCAGGGGGACTTAGACTGGCATCCCGAGCTCTCGCACGAGGGCTGTCAGGGTTTACAGCAGGGAAAACTTTATTACGCCTTGCAGGAGTGCCCCAGAGTTGTGTTGGGGTAGGAGTAGAAGACTCTGGGGAAACAGTGCCCTTGCAGCCATGTATTAACACACCTCCCTCAAGCCCTGACTCAAGCCCCAAGGTCAGCGAAATGGAATGGGTCTGACAGCAGGAGAGGATGATACAAGACCAAGCTTAAGTTTTGGGATAAACAGCCAGTTTTGAGTTGAAGTGACACACAGATGTTCAGATACATCCATATCAGTTTTCAGCTTTTGCATTTGCTGATCTAAACATTTAGGGACTAGTGGCTATTGAAACAGGGGTGACATGTTATTCCTTTATTACTAACTTGAGCTCTTGGTTCTCCAGATAAATAAAAGTGCACAACATTAAAACCTCACTACTGTGTGTTTAACATATTTACTAGTATTCTACATTCTGCATGCACATAAGTTATTGCATATAAAGCCTTGACTTGAAGATTTTGTTTCTAACCGTTTTTTTCCATTCTCTTTAAACATATTCAATTGCTTTATCAATGCATGGTGAGTCTGTTTTATACTGTGCTTTGTTCTACTGTTTAATGTGTGATTGAATAAAGAATCTGAATCATGTTGTCCATGCTCTTCTGATCACAACATGGCAAAAGATTACATTTTAACATGCGGCCTACATAAAATCCACAACTTTTGGAACCCACAAGTCTTTATCAGTGCAGTAAGATAATAGGTTTTGACAAGTAAATGAATTGTCAATTTAATTAGTAATTGCAGATATATTGAATTGTCTCTAAATGTTTACATATCTGTAGGTCGATGAGTGAGTTTTAAATAACTGATTATGTGTTGTTTAAATGGCTTGATGAACATGATGTGTCTACCTTTACTCTGACATCGGAGTCCCCCCTGTGAAATTGGATGTTGACGGATTGTTTGATAAATGAAATCCCAGCAGGGTTTGGGCGGTGCCATATCCTGTGTGGCTCAGCTGCAGCTGCATGGAAACAGAGAACCAACTGGAAGCAGCATTCATCCCACCCGGTCTCTGATCCTACCGCAGGGCTAGCTTTACACGAGCCTGCATGAACACTACCAGCGTCAGTTAGCTAGTCATTCAGCTGGCTTACCAACAAAAATGGCACAGTTGAAGCATAAAAAGTGTCCTTCCAAAATGTGAAATTCTGCCTTCATAGTGTGAACCAGCAGGAAATCAGACAATCCTCAGTGGTTCGGCGGACGTGGTGGCTTTGCAAAAAGGTAACGTAAACGTTAAGACCAGAATGGCCAAAAGAAGCAGTTCAGCTAGCTAATATCAGAGTAACGGAAACGGAAAGTTTATTCAAGATTACGTAGTAGATATGTGACCTTAAATATCGTTGGGAGTATGTAATTCAATATACTTTCAAGATAGCTACACCGGACAGATTAGAGACAATGATGGACAACGTTAGCTTAGGCTAGCAGCTAGCTAACTATTGACTTAGCCAGCTGCTAGTTGGCTTATTTTGTGTGGTGCTGATGCTGGTGCGGAGCTAGCTAAGCTAGCTACACTAACGGTGAAAGAAGAGCATCCCAAACAGACTGGAATTAACCGACAGTATTTAGATCCCAACCGGGCTAAGCTGAGTGTTTTTAAACTTTTCTAACAAGGCTGAGTTAATAGAACAATATTTGGAGACACGTCACTGAGCTACTTGAGGAAACTTATATCTGTATTATGAAATATTAATATATTTGATGTCACAGAGGGTGAACTAAATAAGAGGGCATAAATATAATGCAATCCAATTCAGCAACAAAAACTACAGCTTAAAAAAAACACAAGTTATCACCACTCTGACACCGGCTGTCCCAATAAATACTGAGCATTATGCTTCACAAGAGTTATTATATATTGAATGGCTTTGGACTGTGTTATAATGTACAGATGTTCTTGTTTTGTCAACCTCCTTTACATACAGTAATAATGCTTAGCATCCAGTTGATGCATGATAGCTAAAGCTTTTCAAAGTATGTGTATTTGATGATACGTGCTGTGAGACGTATTGAGACGTATTTAAACACAAAAATGTTGTATTTGCCATACTTTGATTTTGTGTGTTTGTATTCTGAAGGATCATGTGGTGGGCCTGGCCATTCCTGCCTGCTCTGGTGCTTCTCTCTGAGCTCTCTGTTGTGAGAGTTCAGACAGCGCCATGCCAGACCTGCCGAAAACTCACAGAGAGTTTCATTAAGGTACTGCAGTTAAGTTAATGTAGCATCAGGTCATGCTTGATTTCTTAAGCAAGCAAGTATTCCTTGAAATGTTACATTTTTCTTTTTAGGGCTTGGAGATAACGGCTAACAAAAACTTTGGGGGAGGAAACACTGCCTGGGAAGAAGAAAAGCTGGCCAAGTATGCACGCAGGTAAGATCAAGTTTCAATTGGAGTCACACCTACACTTTATTTAGTTGCTTGATCTATAGGGATTGTGGAATCAATCAATTCTTGATATCAAAAATGCAAAAAAGAAAAGACTAACTTTGATATTTTTGAATTTGTTATCCTGGAACCATCCTGACTAATGTGATTCATTTTCAGAAGTTCTTTGTCTTCTTTGCACATTTATATGATATTTTGTTACGTGTGAATGATTATATAAGACCGTTTTTTTTTTTTTTTTTAAATGTTACAGTCCACTGAGGGAATCCTCTCAATGGACCAGAGAAAGGCACCCACTATTGTTGTGGGTTGGCAGGGTGTGTGGGAGTGAGACAGCATCTGTGCTGTTCTTCTGGCTAACATTTCTAATTGCTGTTCTCTTGTTTTAGTGAGACTCGGCTCCTAGAGATAGTGGAAGCTGCTTGTGAAAAAGCAGATTTTGAATGTAACCGGCTGCTGGAGCAGATAGAAGACCAAGTGGAGACATGGTGGTTCCACAGGTAAATGTGATGTGTATTACATGGTATATTTTTGTTTGTTCAGTTTTTTTTTTTTCTTGCTGAATCCCAGAGAGGCACATGTTTTGATAATATATATTACCATGCCCGTTTTTAACCTTATGACTGACATGATTTGTGTCCCGTAGGCAGCAGGAGGCACCGGACCTGTTTGAGTGGCTGTGCATAGAGGAGCTAAGACTCTGCTGTCCACCTGGGCGCTTTGGGCCAGACTGCAAAGGTATGAAAAACAAAGCATTAAACAGAAGCTTCCTGATATCAGTGTAGAAAACCTTACCATGCCAAACCTCATTTGTATTTGATTGCACCATGTGGAGATGATATAGACTCCATAAAGATGTACAAATCACCATGCTAATTCAGAGCCTTGATTATTAAGAGTTCCGGAGTACCACTAATAGCACATTTATCCAATATAGAGTGTCCGTCTGACCCTGGTGGTGTGTGTGGAGGTCTGGGCCGCTGCGAGGGGGAAGGGACTCGCCTCGGAGATGGAGAATGTGTCTGTGATCCTGGATACTCGGGCCGTCTGTGCCAGAGCTGTGCTGATGGCTATTATAGAGAGAAAAGCTCCAACATCAGCATAGGAGCCTGTGCAGGTGCCTGAAATTCAATGGTTTCAACTCTCTGCATGTATGTAATTTTGTTTGAGGTCATCCAAAATTGACCTTCCTGCTGTCTACTGGTCTTTCACACTTTGTAGCTTGCTACCACTCCTGTAAGAAATGCGCGGGGCCACAGGACTATAAATGCCTCGAGTGCAAACCCGGCTGGATCCTTCATGACAACAAGTGCGTGGGTGAGTTTGGCTTTGGCGGTCATTTGGTCGTATTTCATTGACTCTGTGCCAGTTTTTGGGATGTGTGTTGTTTGACTGCCCCGGTATGTCTTTTAGACATTGACGAGTGTGGTACAGAACTGGCTCGTTGTCCTTCTAACACCTACTGTCACAACACAGAAGGATCATATGAATGCAGAGGTATGTTCTCATTTCTAGTTGCTAAGTTGCTGTTGATTGTGTACTGTATTCAACCTAAGGAAGTATGCTCCTTTCAAGGTTTTTTAGATTATTTCTGCAGCTGTTGTGATTTTTTTTTTTTTTTTTTTTTTTTTTCCATCGATTAATCTTGTGATTATTTTCTAATGTCAGAAAATTGTAAAGAATTAGTGTTATACTTTATCACAGCTCAAGTATTGCATACAAGTTGCTTTTTTTTCTTTTCTTTTTTAAATCCGATCAACATTCTAAAATCAGAGACGATAATTTTACCGCCATACGTTCAGATCTTCACATTCAAGAAGGTAGAACTAGTGAATGTTTTCGCTTGGAAAATTACTAAAATGATTAATTGATTGTCAAAGTAGTTGTGAATTCCTTTTTTGTTGCAGCTCTAGTTGGGCAGGTATTGTTCACTTCATTAGTAGCAGTATTTTTGTGGTAATGTAAACATTTTTCACTGTGTGACTAATTCAGTTATTCATACAGTATAGCGCATAATGCCCAGTTTAGTACGTAATGTTGACCACTGGGCTTTTGTTGTATCCAGGCTGTGACCAGTCATGTGTGGGCTGCATGGGTAGTGGTTCTGCCCGCTGTAAGAAATGCGCACGTGGTTACAAATTGAAAGGAGCCAAGTGTCTTGGTAAGGATATACCGCTTATTTTCTGTATTGTTGTGCCACACCTTTTTTTTTTTCTTCCTGATTTCCTTCAACTGTTTTTCTTTTTGCTTCCTTGCACAGATATTGATGAATGTAGTGATCGTGCAATAGCATGTCCAGGACTCAATGAGGCCTGTACCAATGAGGAGGGCTCCTTCCACTGTGACTGTGCTGATGGATTCATCAGAAGAGATAGCATTTGTGTTGAGAACAAGCCCCCTGGTAAGTAGCAGTAAATATACAGACATACATTGTTGACAGCGTCTCAGATCTGTCAACTAAGTTTCTTTTCCTCTACCTCTTCAGCTGGCCCAGAGAAGGGGCTGTTTGACGATATGACAGATGATGAGGTCCTTGTACTGCAGCAGATGTTCTTTGGCGTTGTTATCTGTGCCATAGCAACGCTCGCCGCAAAGGGAGACATGGTTTTCACAGCCATTTTCATTGGAGGTGTAGCTGCTATGGCCGGATACTGGCTGACAGAAAAGGGAGACTTAATGCTGGATGGATTTCTGAAGGGACGCTAGACTGCTTGAGCCTTGATTTGAGAAAGGACACTGGAATACCAGCCAGTTAAAGTGAATAAGACTCAACTGGGGGCAGAAGCCTATCCCTGTAATGCAAGCCATTCAGGAATTTACTTGGAGTTACTTGAAAGGGCTTGGGTTCATTTATGTTTATGAATAGCATAATACGACACAAAGTGAGGACTTGAAGGCTATGCAGCCATGAATCTTGAAGAGGAATATAAAAGCAACACTGCACTGATATAAAGGGAACTGAACTTAATCCCTTACCTCAACTTTGTTGGGAACAAGGGTGACATGAAAACCACTGATTGTTCAAATCTATTATGCATTTGGATGTCTCATCTGACCTCTGTGTTGAAATTATGTTGTTTTCTTCCACACAATCAAAACCTCCAGTCATCATGTCCATCCTGTCTTTTATTATCTCAATGCTGTGAAGCTGAGGGTTTCCCGTAGACTGAATGGTACATGAATTTAGTCTGTGTCAGGTTACTGCAGCACTCAAAGCTTCTTGCAATGGGCATGTGGTAAAATATGGAATGTTTAGGATCACCCCAAAGAGAGGTCATCGAAACTCTGGGAGATTTTACTTTTACCTCCTTACTGAAAGATTCTTTTTAGTAATAATGCATGAAAATAGGATTTGAAATGACTTAAATGAATGAAATGATAATGAAATGAATTAATTTATTTTACTTTGGCATGGAAGATTGACTTTATCAGCTACTGGATCACCAACACAACTGCTATTGACCACTAAATGTGTGTGAGGGAATGTGCTTTGGTAAATACCAGCTCTCATCTGGATGACTAAGCCATTTTTGTTGCCTTTTTATTTATTTTGAAATCAATATTTATTGGGAAGATGTTTGTAATACTTTGCTCTTGACATTTCTTCTGTGGATTTTAATGTGCATTTTCCATACAGTTTCTATTTTCTTTTTCTATTCTGTTCAATTGTAATTCTAGCAGATATAGTAGCATCATGTTTAAGCCACTGAAGCATCACTTCTTACCTAAACATCTGTCTTTGATTGTCTTAGTGTGAAAGGTTTTCCGATCATTATTTGTTATATATATATATATATATATATATATATGTTTGCTTTCCAATAAAAAGTCCGTTGCTCCTCATGTTTTGTATTTTTATTTTTTTTATTTCATTTTGTCAAGCTTCCTCTGCTCTTTATATTACATTATATATTGCATCCCATTTGATGCTTATGCATGCCCAAGTGCTACAGTGAGGCCTGAGTCTGAAGTTTTGATTCTGGATGTTGAGGTGCCATCTATTTCAGTGTTCCACTCCAGTTAATGGGGTTGAGACACAGCAGCTCTCTCTCCTTCAGGGTCTCCTGGGAACGTGTTAGTGCTCTGTCCCTCCAGCTCTGCTCCATTAGCTACACACACAGCAGAGATAGTCAGTATATTGTTGTAACATGAGAGCATTAGGCATGTTGCAGCATTGTCAGTGCATACAATATGTAGGTGTAGGACTTACCCTCTTGTTCTCATCTCTATAAGCTGTCATTGCTTTGCTGTGCTGGATCCTTAAGTCTCTTTCACTTGATAGGGCGAGGCGGTCCACTTCGCTTAGATACACTGCTTCCTTCACTTTACTGGCCAGCTGCAGCTTCAGAGCTGCACATTTCTCCTCCATCTGCTTCTTTAACTGCTCTCGCAACTCCTTCCTACAGGAAAGAGAACAACTTTTCTTTGTCACCAATGAATTTTAATAAGTATATATGCAGTATGTGTTGTAATGCAATCCCCATTTAGGAGAGATTTGGAGGATAAAAGAAAAAGACTTCAGTATTGGAAGTGAAAGTCTATTAGTTTACCTGTACTCTTCTCTCTCACTGCTGGTCCCATAAAAAGGTTTTCGCCACACTTGATGATACCTGACACATCAACCAACTACAAGTCAGTGACTTTGAACTGTCATTAGGAAAATGAGTTGCGATGAGGTACTGGTCAGATGCTCCTACCTGTGGTACTCTCTCCTCTGCATAATCACTGTCCTCTGGTGGTTGTGGTGGTTAACAGCTGGCGTCTCCAGACTGACAGTGCGTTTATAGACCAAAGGTGGATGTAAAGGGTTCAGTCTTGGAATACTCTAGAGAGCAGATTTACATTAAAGCAAACACCATATTCCTATGAGACAGACATTGGACGAAGAGTCAATAAATCTGTGCTCACCTGACTGCTTGTACACAGTCGGGCAGAGTCTGAGATGCTGGGAAACATCATGGGAGTGACCATCAGGCAGCGACTCTGTCGGACAGGAAGTGTGTCGTGAGGAATACACACTGGTGTGGAAGCTATAGAGATGGCTGCTGTGGTTATGAAGATTGAGATAAAAAGAATCACAGCACGTTTAACATGTCTACTATGTAGAAACACTAAAATAGACAACAGGAAAAACAAGGCCGTTTCCTTACGTAGTCTCATTTTGTAGTTCACGCTGTTTCTTCTGTTCGCCCACCAGAGTAGTCTTTTTGGAATGAAGCTTTAAGTGTCAAATCCTGCACGATTGAATTATGTATTTAAAGTAGCATTTCTGATTTCTAGTAAATCATAACACAATCATCCAAATGTACAGGAAATACAGCAAATTACTGTACTGGCACTAGTTAGAGATTAAACTGTGACATGCCTGTGCGTTCATTGAGAGTTTTGCGTTGGCAACAGTTGCCTTGGGAATCAGGTTACCCCCCCCCATACACCATAAAGAAAGCTGCTACGTGGAGTGAGAGGTCATGCATCAGTGTGCTCACAAAGGAAGATTATTAGCCTGTGACAATGGCCTAACCAGATACAGTCAGAAGATCACATCTACAGTACGTACAACGACATGGGAGACAAGTCAGAAGTCTCACTGAATAATGCACGCATAAATATTCCAACTTTTATACCAAACATTTTATTACATATTAAGTAAAAAAAACATTTTAAAAGGAAGAGGTAATATAACTGCATAATTTGAAAGGTGTCCAGGTTTAATATTGCATGTACATCATAATACTAATATTTTTATGTGTATTGTTTATGTGATTTATGTGTGACTGATTTTCTTGTCTGCGCCACATCAAATCTTCCTTGCAGTTCCTCATATTATGTGTTTCAGATTCCAAATGTTTCATGGTTCTCCCACAGCCAGGCGTGGTATTTGTTTAACATGTGATCTTCAGGTTTCACCTTTGACATAAAAAAATAGCAATTAAACATCAGATTTGGCAATAATGAACATTACAAAACTAATTTAATCCAAAATAGTTAAGACTCACATCTCTCCACTCGCCCACACAGAAGATCCTATAGGAGTCGTTGCCGTACTTCCCAATACCATGCAACTCAATGGGGTAACGCCACTGTTTAGTTAGATATTCATCTACACGGGAGAAAAGGGATTGGGAATTTTTCTGACTTTGCTTCAGAATTATTGACTAAAAAATACAAATCTACAGTGACATCCAATAGTACTGTAAATAATGTTCATATAGGGGATAATGTAATTCCTCACAATAAAAAAACAAGCACATTCACCTGAGAATCGAGTGAGTGTTTTGGCTCTAAGCTCATAAAGGCCTAGTGGCTTCATAAGTTCGGATAGGGGCTTCCAGTCGGCCTCACGGGTCACCTCTGCAGACGGGTAACGTTCAAAGAACTGCCACAGTACTGGTATGGCCATCTTGCCTGGAGAATAGTAAGACAAAAAATACAAATGTTAGATTTGAGTACTGGTTGATACAATGCAGTTGCAATGCAATGCAAAGTGTGTATGTTGTATCTTACCACTGGTCTTATTCAGAAAAATGGTGGCCACCAGGAGCTTCCAAGGGTCGTGGAAAAGGGTTTCCTGTACGAGGTTGTAGGGTGAACGAGGGGGTGTCCACTTCTTAAAGGCCTTCCTTCTGGGTGGGCTAAGGCCTGTTTACAGACAGTGTACACGTCTCCTTAAACATTGAGGTATATCGTTTATCTCACATACCCACAAGCTTTTTCTTTGCTTCTTGTATTAAATTAACCATTTTAACATTACCCTCTCTGGTGGGTTTCCTGCTGAAATAAGGGCTTGTTTTTCGCTTGTCTTCCATACTCTTGGACTCTAGGTAGACAGGAAATATTTATGCATAAAAACAGAACAAATTTCTTATGACACATAATGTCAGAAATCCCCATGATCCCCCCTGAGGCAGGGTGCAGTTACTTGACTTTAATGAGAGGCTATACTGTATACTGCCTTCCTCACTTTGTTCTTTACATTTGACCTCATGCATGTTGTTTGTCCTGTAAGTGAATTACCTTATTTATTATTTGATTTACTTTTTTATTGCACACAATTTCTGTTGAGATATTTGATATGATGTTAATAATGTTGTTTGCTGCAGGGCTTAAAAAAGAAACTGAACTGCATTTTTAACCTTGGACTCCTTCCTCATCTATGGGTCTCTCAAACACATTCACCCTACCCAATAGATTAACAACTGTGTCAAATATTTATTTGCATGAACCCAAACATCCTACAAAAATAAAGTAGAAATGAATGTAGGAAGGCCCAGTTGGTGATTATAATACTTGGTGGGAATTAAAATTGAAAGTAATGTCAATATACTTCGAGACTCTGCAAATAAAAAATCATTTGTGCATTTGTTTGGTCATGTCTGAAGTTTCTATAGAAGTATCTATTGGAAGTACGTGTGTGATTCCTTTAAAGAAGTATTCTACTTGTTACAAATCATATGCCACCATCATGTGCATTACTTGAAACCTGATCCTGCCTCAAATAATTAACTCTGAAATGGAACAAATCACATATATTATGTAATAATTGACATTTCATGTTCCCTCCCTCTTTATTGAACATATCTACATTCCGCTTTTAAAAGGAAAGGAATAATTTTTTGTGTTACATAATGTATTTGTTTTATTTTTTCATTTTGTATGTATCCATAACGGGAAGAATAATGAAGAAGAAATGTGAAGGCAGTTGGAAACTGGATAAAGAAAAGAATTGAAATTGTAGTGATTTTACTGCACTGTATAAGATGCTGAAATTAAAACAAGTAAAAAAAAAAAAAAAAGAGTAGATCCAGAGAAAACTAACTTGAACTGCTACTTGTATAAGGTGTCAGACAGTGTAGATCATCATTCTGGGAATATCTCACTGGTGTGCAGCTCCCACCAGTAATGTCAGGTAACAACACCTCGCCTTCCTCATCTCGGTGACTTTCAGCGACCGCCTCCAGTTCAGAATTAGACTTGTTGTCACCTTTGCTGTGACTCTGTATCTCACTTCCGTCTCGTTCATCCTCACCCTCGTTCTTTCTCTCAGTGGCAGGCTCCACATTCAGAGTCGGGACAGAAGGCTGCAAGTCTGCCTCTTCATCCTTGTGAACAATGAGAGTGTTTTGTTGGTTACTGGAAGGAGCCAGTCTGAGTAGCTTCTCTTTCAGACTCTGACCCGCCATCTGAGGGCTCTTCTGCAGTTTGACATCATCCTCTGTGGTTGTAGGTGCAGCTTCACACACAGTTGCACTCTTTACTTTGCTGTCTTTAGTTTCACTTCTGAGGGAGGAAGGGGCTCTTTTAGATTTATTTGGTGTTGCATCTTCTGTTATCATCTGCTGTCCATTTGCATGCTTTTTCTTTCTTCTCCTCTGTTTTACTTGAGAGGGGAGTAATTGTGAAGTGGTGACAACATTGTCCTTGGATGCGGTGAAATCAAAGAGGTTTATATCTAAGTTCCCTTCTCCATCTTTTAGGAGGAAAGCATGTAGGGATGCTCTTGAGCGGAACTTCTGCCCTTGGGGACTTACACAACAGAGAGAAAAATCCATTAGACACTTATCTGCAAAGCACTTAGTCATGGTTCAAGGTATGATTATACAGACAGGGTTACATTAAAAGAAAGGGACACCTTGTAATGTAGATATCCATTTTGCCTGCTGTCTTCCCTTCTTTCCGCTGCCTAACTTCTCTGATCCAGCCAAGGGGCAATGTGGAGGTGAGGCATGAGTCATCCATGTCCTTGTGACTTTGTTGGATATCACAGCTAGTATGCATTTTGGGAGATGTGTTGTTCTAGTTGTTGTTGTTGAACCCGGTTGAGAAAGTGGTAGGTTCGTGGTGGAGTCCCTGCTGAAGCTCACTCACTGCCTTCGATCAGCTAAATGTCCAGCAGCTGACTTTTTACAACCAACATCAGCAGCCATTCCTGAATCTTATTTACCTAAAATGTATATCATTAACAAAACACGGATGACATCTATACATAATACAGTGCAACATATCATGGATCTACAGCAAATGCTGATATGATAAACAGCAATACAATTGTTAACTAACCTCGAACTCTTTCTTTTTCTTACAGCAGTGCATGGGTGCTCGTGTTGTCTTGCCGGATATTTTCTGAACATTGGAGACTGGCCTCCTGCATGCAGGAAGTAGCGAGCAGATCCGAGTCTGCGCAGTGAGAACGAATTATGAAAACGGAGCTTCATGTGAAAAACCGACCGAACAAGCGACAAGAACCTGTTGATACAAACATCAGTCCCGTTTGCTATTAAAAGGTGGAAATGAGAGCTGTTCTAGCATGGAAAGAAACCATTCGGGATCAATGGTGAGGGTCTCGATGTTTGTGTTTATGCTGTCAACCTGGGCCCAATGCTGGGATGTAACGCTAGGTGGTTAGCAACGGCGGTTGCTATGTAAACTATTGTTAGCCAGCTGGCTAGCATTAGCCAGCTGGTAAAGATGGTTAACCTACAGGTTATTGTATCTCAGTTTACGTGCAAGGTTAGGTCGAAGCTAAAGTTAGCTCTTGTTAACGGTTAACACCAAGTTAACGTTAGCTAGCTAGCTAAGTCTTGGTTATTGCTGCACACTGTTGCTTGCTGTAAATGACAAAAACGTTACATTTTCATTTAAGATAACCTTCTGTAGCATATAGGTTCCCTCGCTGTACACAGGATAACAGATTTCTAAATGAACAACCATAACTTTATTTGCTTTATTAGTGCTTTCTAGTTTATTACCAGCTGTTTAAAACCCTCGAGGGAAAAAAAACAAGTGGAACTTGTGATACCTTTTGGCATTAGCTTCTGCTATGTGTAATGCAAATAATTAGCCTTAAACTAAAAAAAAAAACATACAATATTGGTAAAACTGGCCTTCTCTAGACCCACCCTCTTAGTTTGTCCAATCACAGTCCAAAATCCACCGATACATCCAATGATATTCAGTTTATTATTGAAGAAACCGAGCAAAGCAGCAAATACTCACATTTAAAAAGCTAGACTGCATAAATGTTAGGCATATTTACTATATTACTTTAACCATGAGTCAAAATTGTTGTTGATTGACGAATAAATCAATTCAAAAACGTTTCAGAAAACAAATAAATCCATGATTGTCTTTTGCAGTGTTTATGATCTTGCCTTCAAGCCAGATGGCAGCCAACTCATCATTGCTGCAGGGCTTCGTGTCCTGGTGAGGCTTTCCTGTTTTCTTTTGCCAAGGCACTATATCTAAAGAACATACATGCATTATTATTACATGTAATGTATTGCATTTTTGTTGCAGGTTTATGACGTAGCAGATGGAGCTATTATCCAGCCTTTAAAAGGACACAAAGACATAGTGTACTGTGTGGCCTATGCTAAAGATGGTACTCAACTGGGTTTTCCTTTGTACGTTACATTTTTTTTTATCAGTCACTATTGTTAATTTACTAACCAATGCATTTTTCTGCAGGTAAAAGGTTTGCCTCAGGCTCAGCAGATAAAAGCATTATCATCTGGACGTCTAAACTGGAGGGTATTTTAAAATATACGTAAGTGTCACGTTTACTCATCACTGTAATATAATGCATCCTCTGCAGTGTGTTACTCCATCTTTTTCTTTTCATGTGTTTATTTGTAGTCACAATGACTCTATCCAGTGTGTTGCGTACAACCCTGTCACTCACCAACTTGCCTCATGCTCCACTGGGGATTTTGGTGAGTGCACCGTGTGTTTGAGTCTATTCTGGACTTTAAATTATTGTGCATAATATACTATCAAACCTATAAATAGAGAAGTTGCTCACATTGAGCACTGGTCATCTGAGTACCTTTTTAAACATTTTTAGGTCTGTGGTCCCCGGAGCAAAAATCTGTGAACAAACATAAAGTGAGCAGCAAAATAACATGTTGTGGGTAAGTAAAGGCTGATGTTATAACTGTCTGCAACATTGGTATACTTTAATGTAAGCATTAATGTTAAAGGGTTTCATTTGATTGAAGGTGGACGAACGATGGCCAGTACCTTGCCCTTGGGATGATGAATGGAGTGGTGAGCATTCGGGAACAAAAACGGAGAGGAAAAGGTCAAGATAGAACGTCCAGGAGGCTCCTCTTCTCCTATCTGGTCTATAGCCTGGAACCCCTCTAAGTTAGTCTTATTTAATTATAGTGGCATAATATTTAGGAAATAAAATAGCTGTAATAGTGGCAATTTAAGGTATTTAATGTAATACCTCGCACTGCTGCACACGTCACCACATACTGACGTGCACTGTCCATCCATGTTGCTACAGTTTTAAATAATGATGTGCCATTGAGATTATATTGGATTTTAAGTGAATAGCTTGTGTGGGGCCAGCAGGTGGCAGTGGTCAACCAGGAAGTATTGGAAGGGAGACAATTATGCCTCGAAGCTGCTGTCCATGTTCTTTGATGCCCCCTACAGCCAAAGCTAGGAGTGCAGATGTAGCCATGACAGAGGACAAACAAACAGGTTAATTGAGAAAAAAAGGGCACTCAGGAAGATAAAACTTTAAAGTTAAGAGGGCAGTGTTGACAGACAATAACAAGATGCACCAGATATATTATTATTATTGGGTTGCTTTATGGAATTAGATTTGGTCATCACAGGGAGGTCAGAGCTTGAGGTCATCCAGGGAATAGTGTCTCTTGAGCTTCAAAAGATTCTTCTTGCTCATGGACTCTAAGCACACAGGCTTACATTGATATATATATACCAAGGCTTACTGTAATACAACCATAAAGAAGATACAAATAAATTGTCCTGACATTCAATTAAAATAGTTAAGAATAAAAATGTAGTAAAGCTAAAAGCTTTCAGTTGTTAAGGGAAAAAACTTGGCCATGCGCTACCTAGATGAAGGGTGACCTCTCGGCTTTTATTAACAGTCATCACTTCCTAAACATGAAAGTTCTGTCAGTACGGTATGTTGACAGGAGTTACTTTTTTGTTGTATTTTCACAGGGATGAGCACAATGACATTCTGGCTGTGGCAGACTGGGGTCAGAAGCTGTCCTTCTATCAGCTCAGTGGAAAGCAGGTGAATACCACAGGTTCATGTAAAAATAAAGTATAGTCTATGTCCATGACGTTCCACTTCTGGGATTGCTCCGGTGTCGCCAGAAATTCCGCTCAATGTCCCTCTTTTCGGATGGATGTCCGGTACCTCCCGCTTTTCTTTGTGTTGGAATTTTAAACTCCGGGGGATTTATAAGGACTATAGTTAACTGCTCCTCCGATCTCTGCAGGGTAAATCCAGACAGCTTGCTAGTCCAATCTGAGTTTTCTCGACTAAAACAACTTTTAAAGGTACACGTTCCTTCCCGAGGCTATTTTGTAGCAGCACCGTTGCTCTGTCCGACCCTTAGCGCCGCACATGACAATTGTGATTGTTTTAAATAAATGCCAATAAACCAGAGCACGTTTATACTACCATCCATTAATGCTGTGTGGACTAGCCAGACCCTTTTCGCAGCGCTGTGGAGGAAGGTCTGGCAAAATGAGACTAGCCTATTTACAACCAATATAATGACTGTACATGCATACACACATACATACATATATATTGAGTCTTACTCATGCAACATGTTCTAATAAAATACATTATTTCCCCTTTGCCACTTCAAATTGTTTAAAAGGATATGTAGATGACTAAATGTATGCAGTGTCATTACCTTGCATGGAAATGATTTATTGCCATTTATTGTGGCACTAACATCTTTTCTGATTCTGATTCTGAAATACCAGAACACTGATGGCATTTCGAAACACTCAACAACTCAGCTTACTGTATCACTTGCTTTAGCAATACAAAATGACAATACTTTCTGTTTATTTGTCCAAAATATATGGCATTTAAACACTTTACTGAGTTTAAGACCTGTGTTTCCTGTTATAATTAGTCTCTCGTGCTCTATTGAAACCATAACAGTACATTGGAAGTGATCCTGCTATGCTTTAATAGCCCCTAACTGTCCTGCCTTCCTCCTAAATTCCCTGTTGGCAGGACCGTAATTATAGACAAATATGCACTGTTCATTACTCTGCCGTTATGCCTTTGGCTCATAAATTGTCATTGGCCTATTTATCTATTTAAGTGAACATTCTGTTTTGATTACAACACCAGAAATTGTTTGCAATGAAAGAAAATAAGTTAGATTGTCAGCCAGCCTTTTTCCAGAGTGAGGAGAAACAGATGCACAGAGTCGACGAACTGTTTTGATTTTTTGCAAATGGACTTTGAACATTAATACAATAGAGGAGGGGAACACTTTTTTTTTCTTTTCATCAAACACCAAGGGGATGGTTGAATGTACTGTGAACTTTGATGTGTGTCCAACAAGGCAGTTGGAGGTGTTGGCCCAGGCCCCTAGGCAATAAATATGAGATATACTTCTTGGTTTAATGTCCACTTCTCCCTTTGTCTCTTTCAGATTGGAAAAGACAGGACTCTCACCTATGACCCTTGTTGCGTCAGCTACTTCTCCAAGGGCGAGTATATAGTCATGGGGGGCTCTGATAAACAGGCCTCCCTCTACACTAAAGACGGTGTGCGGCTAGGCACCATTGGAGAGCAGAATGCCTGGGTGTGGACATGCCGGGTTAAGCCTGACTCCAACTTTGTGGTGGGTCCACAGCTTGTGAAGCCATATGTCTGGATATAGTTATCCCTACCCTTAAATAATAGCGTGTGTCAGAGTAAGAAAATAGGTAGGAACATGTAAGACAAAACACTGATAAAGCTCAGACCTTATATATTCAGAGTGCATCAGCATTTGATATTTTTTTCTTGATCAGTTACACCACTCATTTTACTGTATATTAACAGTAACACCTTAGCAATTTCCCTTTCACTATATTTAACTGAAAGTGATAGGGCATGCAAGACTGAGTTGGTTGCTGACAGATTGTCTCAGTTTTACTGTGTAGATAGATGCTTTAACAACAGGAACATTTTCCCACTCTCACAGTCTTTTCTAAGAGGTGTTAATAGGATGTACTGTTACGTTGTTATCTCTTATCTAGGTGTTGGGCTGCCAGGATGGGACCATCGCCTGCTACCAACTTATCTTCAGTACAGTTCACGGCCTCTACAAGGATCGCTATGCTTATAGAGACAGCATGACTGATGTCATTGTCCAGCACCTCATCACTGAACAAAAGGTGGACTTTTGCTTTGGCAACTGGATATTGAGTTTATAATGGAGGACCTATTATGATGACACTTCAAATAATAATGTATGTGTTTTTAAGCAGTACAGATAAGTGCCATGATCAAGGATATAGAGGCACTATTTTCTGAACTAAACTTTAAACATTACCAATACCTTTAATAGGAATATATTGTAATTTTTCATATCCACCATATCTGTCCTATTAACAGTCAACAAATTACTATTTTTGCTAAGGGTTTTTGAAATGGTGCAGTTCCCATTTCAATCTTCATTTGTTTTTATAAAGGAGAGGTAACAGAGTATGTTATTTTTCACATATACAGGGAAGGGCAGCATGGCAGATTGAAGCTGTCCTAAAAAAAACTCATTCAACAGGATGCATTGGCTAAGATAACTACATTTTCCTCACCCTCACATGTCACTCTCTCCCTTCATTTCCTTCTTTTCCTAGTGAGGATAAAGTGCCGTGAGCTGGTAAAGAAGATCGCCATCTACAGAAACCGTCTTGCTATCCAGCTACCTGAGAAGATTCTCATCTATGAGCTTTATTCAGATGACTCCTCAGACATGCACTACCGGATCAAGGAGAAAATTTGCAGGAAGTTTGAATGCAACTTGCTGGTGGTCTGCTCCCAGCATATCATCCTGTGTCAGGTCAGAAGCGATATATTTCTGTTGTCATTGTCCAGTGAAATGCTCATAAAAACAAAAGCATCCAAAACATCCATTGACATTTGCTTACTTAAAATGTCTTGCTTGCTTCTTATAGAGCCCGTGTTTTGAGTCATTTCTCATGTTATGATTCTCATAATACAGTAAATTCTACTAACTTGCAGTTACACTTTGGTTGTTTGAAAATAATTTTAATGCACGCTTGAAAGATTACTTAAGAGGTTGTAGAGACATTTGAGCGCTAACATGATGGACACAAACTGAATCAGTGTTTATCCACTCAATACTAGCCCAAACAGTAAAAAGGATAATATCATGAAATTGCTGCTTTTCCAGATGTTTCTGCCTAATTAGCAAAAGGCTCTAGCTGTGCATGTGCTCTACAGGCTCTGTCTCTCTCCCTTTATTAACCCTCTTTAAACTGGATAAAGCAAGACAGTTGAAGGAAGGGGAAGGACCATAGTATGTTGAACCAGTGGGTGTCTCTCGGGGTATCTCTCTTCTTCTTGTCTCTATGTGTTTGACAGAGGCTGGTAGGGAGGAGGAGCAGCCATAACACAGAGTTTATTTTTATTTTTTTAAATATGTCTGTGTGTGACAGAGGTGCTTTAGATCTCTCTCTAACAGGCATGTCTGTATTTCATGCCTCAGACAGCTTTTAGACCATATAAATTGGCTGTGCTAGTATGAGCTGTGTATGTCTGTGTCTTTATAGCAATGCTTTCTGATGTCAAGCCACACTTTGTTTAAAAAAGAACAATGTACTAATATTTTTTACATTTAAAAGTATGCTTAAATAAGGAAAAGGGTGTGATTAACATGCTGTGAAGTAATTAAAAACAATAATTTTGTCATACTGAAGCAGTCGGTATTTCATGTGTTAAATGTAATTGTGGTCTCACCCTTCCCGCTCTGCTCTTGTGCAGGAGAAGAGACTCCAGTGCCTGTCCTTCACCAGTGTCAGGGAAAAAGAATGGGTGATGGAGTCTCTAATTCGCTACATCAAAGTGATTGGTGGCCCACCAGGCAGAGAGGGCCTACTAGTAGGGTTAAAGGATGGAGCTGTGAGTATTTTGAGAAAATCATGCTCTTCAGCCAGTGGTCCAGGAATTTGAACATAAAAGAAATGCCTTTCGATTTATTTTTATGTGGATGGGGCTGCAAGTGGCAACATTTATTCCTGTTTAGGGTTTACATTCATTACAGCTAGCGGTAGTTCTGATGCTCTATTCTGATCTTGCTCTGCGTGTCATTGTGTTTGTGATGTAGATCCTGAAGATATTTGTTGACAACCTGTTTCCCATCACGTTGCTGAAGCTGTCAACCTCAGTGCGCTGCCTGGACATGAGCGCCTCTCGCAATAAACTTGCTGTGGTGGATGAGCACAACACTCTCTTAGTCTATGACATCAACAGTAAAGAGCTGCT
The DNA here is from genome assembly GCA_026937815.1 of Etheostoma perlongum. NCBI lineage: Eukaryota > Metazoa > Chordata > Actinopteri > Perciformes > Percidae > Etheostoma > Etheostoma perlongum. The sequence goes on from CM049377.1 coordinate 11,860,702, forward strand.
TTTTCAGGTCAGCAGGTAGTGGAGAGATTTCAGGAAATTATATGATGATGCAATGGGATGGAATAAAATACACATGTACAGTATGTGTAATTATTTGTATTAGGTACAGGTATATATCTTATATGTACTCCTGCCTGGTCTGTGTTCCACAGTCACCTCTAGACCTTATTTCCACGCTACCCTCCCTTACCTGCCTCCTCTCTTTTGCTCTCCCTGTAGGAGCCAAATGCTAACAGCGTGGCCTGGAACACCCAGTGTGAGGACATGCTTTGCTTTTCTGGCAATGGCTACCTTAATATCAAGGCTAGCAACTTCCCTGTACACCAGCAGAAGATGCAAGGCTTTATGGTTGGCTACAACGGCTCTAAGATCTTCTGTCTCCACGTCTATTCCATGTCAGCTGTGGAGGTGCCTCAGGTGTGTAGTATGTTGTCAGACAATTGTAGTCTGAAGGCAATGACGGTGTTCCACACGGTCTTAATATAGAAATAAAAGCACACAAATGCCAATGGTTGGTTGGTGTTGGAATCTTGAATATCTCGGTATTCTGTTCATGGTATTCGTTTGTACAACAAATCACTTACATGAATTGCTTTTTAATGATGTTATTATATGTTATGTTATGATGTTATTGAGCAGAGTGTGGTGAAGATATAATTTTGTTTGTGGTCATCTTCTTATTCATTGATTAGTTTGCTGCTGTTTTCACAATGTAAAGTTTGTAATGCTTTATTGCCGGTGGTGTTGTTTCTCTGCCCAGTCAGCGCCCATGTACCAGTACCTGGAGAAGAAGATGTTTAAAGAGGCCTATCAGATCGCCTGTCTGGGTGTGACAGACAGTGACTGGAGGGATTTAGCCACTGAGGCCCTGGAGGGACTTGACTTTGACACTGCCAAGAAGGCCAGTCACACACACACACACGCAAATTGTAAAAGTAGCAGCAACTCCTCCAAATGTGGTGACAGTACCTTGCTTTTACCTTAGCTTTACTTTTAGGCTTCATGTCATGTATGGTACATTACCCAGGCAACCAAATATAAATAATTGTTCACATTAACTTTTTTTTCAGGATTTTAAAGAAGCTGGTACTGCAAAAGAAAACACAAAACATCAGGTTCTGAGAGGCCATCCTCTAAAATATATATTGTCTTTTCCCAATTTCAGGCCTTCATTAGAATCAGAGACTTGCGCTACCTGGAGCTCATCAATAGCATCGAGGTAATACCTTCTCTTAAAAAAGGGAAAGAAAATCCTTCAGTATTGGGGAAAGCTAAGTTCACATTTTGTTTGGTGGTTTCTGCTCCAACCAGAGCTGACATCATTACATTTAGACAAGGCTTTGGGGATACTGGGTCAATTACAATTCTTATGATCATCATATATTAATTGCAAGGGTGTGCCCTGAGCAACACTGAAAAACCACTCGAACAAAGGAGGAATCTGTGTCCTGAATTACCTCCTCTGGTCCAATATACACAACGTGCAAGCACATTTACACACAGCAAAGCACACACACATTCCTTGACAATATGCATGCAGGGCAGAGGAACGTTTTTTTCAACTTGGCTAACTTGGCTATTTGAAAAGGGGAAATGTCCTTCTTTGAAAGTGTGCTTTTTTTTCGGTGATATGAAAGAATTGTTTACTGTATTTTATAAACACTGTATTTGTTCTCTAGTTTCATTATGACTGATGGTGTAAGAGTTTAGTGTGATTTCAGAGGTGAGGTTTACTACATCCAGCAAGCCAATAGTTGTTAGTGCCTTCTGTGTTTTTTGACTCATTGTGTGTGTGCACACACATGTTGTGTGTGTGTATATGCATTTGTCTCTGCTCAAATGCTGTGTTTGTATGTACTGATTTGCAGGAGAGGAAGAAGCGGGGTGAGAACGACAATGAGCTGTTCCTGGCAGACGTCTATGCCTACCAGGGGAAATTCCAAGAGGCAGCCAAGCTTTACAAACGTACCGGCCACGAATCCAGAGCCCTGAGCATGTACACTGACCTGCGCATGTTTGATTATGCCAAGGTGATTAAATCATTGATTGGCAAAAATGCGCAAGACATACATACATATGCATGTACAACATACTTTTGTATCAATATGGACAGAATAACCTGCGAAGCACTGCATGTTTTAGGGGTCTAGAACATATGCTTTTCCTCATCATGCAGTTATGCCAAGTTGGGGCCCTGAACTGTGTTCAAATGGCTCCCCCCTTTACCGTCTGTCTTTCATCTCCTCATATATCACTAAAACCTCCACATATATCATCTGATCAGTACACACACACTCACAATGCTCTTACAGACATATCCATGTACAACACAAGGGTAACTTACACACATAGTTAGAGTTGGAAATGGAGCACAAATGGAGAAAAATAAGGTGAGGGTCTGCTTTTACGTAAATACTTTGATGAGGAGGTCAGTTGGAGTTGAGACAAATTCATGCTTTATTATGTTTACATGTGGGGGGACACTTTGATCATCAGTGTTACATTCCCATTGCTGTAGCAGATGACACAGCTATGACTCGTCCATGTGTGTTTGTGTGTGCGTACGTATCAGATTATGTTTGTTTGATGTGGCTGCTGTATATTTATGTGGCTGTGTGGCCATCTGGTCCTACAGACTGTTTGTTTTAGGTAGGATGGACATGGGAAGGCTAGCCCCCTGCTGTTTGTATGACTGTCTTTATCCTGTCTCGACCTTGACTCAAGTGATTCTGTCCATCTGAAATGGACTTCTCTTGCTCTCCTCTCAGATTAACTGTTACATACATTCCTCGCTTTTCATCAGTGTTAATGGGGATTTAACATCAACGTTTGCTCTATTGCCGCCAGAAAATCCGCCGTATTTCCCTCGTTGCCTGGGACTTCCTTTGTGTTGGCAAACTCTGGTCGATTTACGAGGACTATGGTTAACCTTTTCTCAGATCTCTGGTTGGTCTGTCCAATCTGAGTTTTCTGTTGCATGACTAAAACAACTTTTAAACATAGACATGTCCCACCAAAACAAGTTCCTTCCGAGCCTGTTTTGCAGCGGCACTGCTGCTTTTCACCGGCGCTTAGCACCGCCCAAGACAATTGTGATGGGTTTAAAGAAATGCCAATAAACCAGAGCACGTTTTCCTCCGATTCCCAAATGCTTTGTGGAGTAGCCAGACTCTCCTCCAGTGCACTTTGGCGGAGGGTCTGACAAAGCGAGACTAGTGTCTCTCTGTGTCTTTCTTGCAGGAGTTTATTGGAGCAACAGACCCTAAGAATTCTCGGATCCTGATGACCAAGCAGGCAGACTGGGCTAAGAGCAGCAAGGAGCCCCGGGCAGCAGCAGAGATGTACCTGTCAGCAGGAGAACATCTCAAAGCCATAGACATTATAGGGGAACACGGCTGGGAAGACATGTAGGTGTCAGTCACTGTTTGAAACATTCTAGATCAGTTCTCCACCATAAAATACGCTATTATTCCTGCTTAACCTTTACTAAATCACCTTTAGATTTGTGTGCATGATTTTTCTACCCAGTCTATAAATCTCATCCAAAATACTTTAGGCACATTTCTAATCCATAACTAAACAAAAGAAAGTAATGTCAAGTTAGTATGGTTAGAAATGTTCACACTCTCAGTCTAGTTTTAAAAGGTATATTTGATATGCTGAGTGAAAGCTATGATAGCTAAGAAAGTACAAAGGGAATTAGTACCTTTCTATCAGCTTTCACTCATACACGCATTGCGGGAATGAGGGGTGGGAGTGTGTATTGTTGAAAACCTGGCAAACTGATAAGCCAGTGGGGTCTGGTGGTCATATCAGAACTCCCCACTGACTCCATCTGACCTATTATCTGCAAGCTGTAAGTCTCCTGTGGTGCTACCAGTGGGTCAGCACTACAGCTGAACAGAGTCAGGGCTCTTTAACCTGAATCTGATTCAGCCAGTGACCCTGACTGGTTCATATTCTTTTTGGGGTCATGAGCATAATTTGACCGCCATGTAAGGGTCTTTATCTGCACTCGCCCTCTCTGTGTGTGTGTGTGTGTGTGTGTGTGTGTGTGTGTGTGTGTGTGTGTGTGTGTCTGTGTGTGTCTGCGCCCACGCTCGCCCGCGTGCGTGCGTGCGCTCTCATTCTTCTTTCCTCTCACCCAGGCTGATCGACATTGCTCGTAAGTTGGACAAGGCTGAACGCGAACCACTGGCAAAATGTGGGTTCTATTTCAAGAGGCTGAAGCACCATGGCTATGCTTCAGAGACTTATTCCAAGATGGGAGACCTGCAGGCTCTAGTGCAGCTGCATGTGGAAACTCGGCACTGGGAAGAGGTACGACACACTTATTCACACAGAAGGCACACCTGCTCTGCTTATCACAATATTTATATATAGTTTCCTGAGACAATCACATAAATATAATGTGAACCACCTGGGTCTAAGTAAACTATTGTGGTACTCAGAGACCCATATAACAAAACCCTTGATGTTCATGGCCTGTTCAATTTAAGCAGGGGTCTCACTAGAAGTATTGTATTTGTTAAAGTAACCACAACCCAATGCAAACAATAAGACAATGTATTTGCTGGATTTTTTTATACACTGACAAGCTTAAACCACACGTACACATGCGCGCACACACACACACACACACACACACACACACACACACACACACACACACACACACACACACACACACACACACACACACACACACACACACACACACACACACACCAGAGCTAATCATCCAGCTTTGGATTTCTCTGAATCCATGCCCACATGATGATTAGGGAGTGAGAAGCACAAAACACTACTGCACTGAAAGAGTATCAGCTTAAAGCTCTTTTCTGCTTCCAATCCAATTCCTCCATGATGCTGCTCAGACAAGAAGAACATTTTTAATCTTTAATCGAGTTTAGGGCGTTACCGAGATGCACAGTGATGATTTGCATGCTGAAACAGAAGAGCCAAAAACAGAACATCAAATCACATGGTTCTGCTGTAGTGTCTGAGGAAGTATTCCTGGATATTTATTTGATCCTCAAAGAGAAAAAAGAAAGAGCAGAGAGAAAGAGGCTTGAGGAAGGGTTGGTTAGGCTTTATGTGCTTCACTGGGGGAGGTGGACACCAAGACGGGACAGAGCACAGACTTTGTTACAGAATGGGCCATATGGATGCTATTCACTGCTCCCACTCTTTTCTATAACAAAGTATTTTTTAAATGACTTTGCGCTCACAGGCCTGGGACACACACAGTGTTTAGCTCTCTTTAACTGTATTATATGACTGGTGTGTGTTTCTTGGCTCAAGTTTTTCCACAGGACATTTTGATTAATCAGTCACTGTGTTAGGCAAATATGTGTCCACAGTGCACTTCAACAGCTCTTTATACCCTGTCATTCAAACAGCGTAAGAGCTGCAGTTGTAGTTCCAATTCAGTGTGACATCTTAGCTCATACACTTTTTTTGTTCTCAACTCAGTAATAAAGCTGTATTGCAAACAATTTTTTTATACAGGAAGTAATGTTTCTTTCTCTAAATAATGTTTGGTAACTTGCATGCCACTAATCAACTGCAGTTCAACCGTATTTAATCAGAGCAAAACGTTTGTCAATATTACAATCTGTGTGATTTACAGTCTCATGTCAACTTTTAACATACACTGTATTTTATGTCTCTTCTTTGCACTCACCTGTCCATTCTCAGGCCTTCTCACTGGTGGAGAAGCACCCACAGTTCAAAAATCACGTATATGTCCCTTATGCCCAGTGGTTAGCAGAAAATGACCGCTTTGAGGAGGCACAAAAAGGTGAGTTTCCATCACCAGCAGGGCTTTACTTTCACCTTGAGTCAGGCTATTTGGGATGCTCCGGTGTACACATTCACAAATGTTTTTTTAAATGTATGTTTCCAGGATTATTTCACAGCCAATGTTGACATATGGAAGTTATAAAGCCCGGCCAGCTCTCGAAGCAGACATGTTTCATTACTTCCTTAAGATTCTCTGAATTCATTGTAAAACATGATCCTCTTTGCTGGAGCAGAACAGAGCTGAGCTGCCTGTTAACAGAATGACATGCATGCATGCCTCTAATCACCAGTACTACAAGCGGCTCTGATGATGATTACCAACTGTAACCATAGTTATAATCAGCTCATAGATTTGTAATTATGATCTCAGCAGGCATATTTCCTCTTCTACATAATCTTCCTCTACATGGAGCTCATGACTGAACAGAGCTTTCTTATGGTCATGCAGTATTGTGTTACTAGTGATTATAATTGAATCTAGGATTCCAGCCTGGCTCCTGTCTGCTGCACTAGTACTTCTCAATAACAACTTGAAAAAAGTTAACACTAGGCTGAATTGATTGGGAACATATTTTGAAGTGTAACTTAGTTTTTCCTGAAATGGGGTTCTGAACCTCCAGGAGTCCCTCAAGAGATTTTATTGGGTCTGCTGCGTTTTTTCCTTATCACCTAATTGCTGTTTGACTGTTTTTGTATAACAAATGTCTTCAGTTTTAATATATCTTCTTATAGTTGTCATATTTCTCAATTTGATTCACTCAAATTCCTTATCATACTGCATATTGGATCACTCTACAGTTTTATAATTGATTGATCATGCTATAAACGTTGATTGACCTGATTTCTGTTATACACAGAAAAATACATGTTGGTTATTGAGTTCACAATTGTCCAAAGCATTACCTTGTTAATGTGTAGTTACTATGAAGTTTCAGGTTGTATTAGTCAGTTGTGTTGTATTGTATTAGTTGGTTAACACGGGGTCAACTGTGCATTGAAACATATTCTACGAGACAGGTGTGAGCTAATCAATAAAAGCACTAGTCGCTGCATTAAGAGCACTAGTCATACAAAGATAAAAGATAAAATGGCAAAAGGATGTAAGATATGATGAAAGGACATAAATAAAATATAGCACTATATATACATATATGAAAATTAGGATTGTGTGTAATAGTAAGTTACAAGTTTGTCAAACAGTATTATGACACAAACGTGTATTTGTTTCAGAGCTTTGACCTGAAAATGTTGGCAACCACTGCTGTACTCTGCATTTTGGTCAGCTTGTGTTTTGTGTTTCTTTAAAGGCAAAGGAGTGGGTGTCACTTCCTAACATTAACCAACTGCAGCTGAATGTGGTTTTTAGCCAGTTAGGTAGACTGAAAAATATTTGCAACTAATATATCCTGACCCCCACTGTGGTTGCAGAGGCAGGGTCACTGGTGGGGTCGACTGCCTGAAGCTGCTGCTAATTACCGTCTGATAGGAACATGAAGAATAGCGCTCACGTTTATTAGGGCTTTAATGTCAAAGTGTTATTCAGGAGCAACTTCTCTGTTTGGAAAAGACTTATGTTAGTAATTACATGTGAAAAATTTGGAAAACTTTTTTCTTTCCATTAGGTGAGTATTTGTGTGCGTGCGTGTGTATTGCTACACTTTTATGTGTGTTTTTTTTTAGGTACAGTAAAAATCTCTAGGGTATGAGAATCCAATTGTGTTGAAAAACAGCTAATTCTGATTGATTCTTCCCAGATGTGTGAGTGTCGACAGAATACATTAATAGAGTATACATCAGACATATTGTTTTTTCATATTGTCAGCCTACATAAACACACGATGATTGCTTTTGTACTTTTTTATTATTAATATGACAAAATCAACCCAAAGCCAGTTTATGAAAGCTATGTTGTTCTTAACAGTGTCTGGTAGCTTTTTCCTTTCATAAATCTTTGCCAAACAGGACACGAGGGGCACCATTGCTGAAAAAAGTTGTCATCATACTTGCGTCAGGCTTGTTTATAATAATGTAATAATATCTGGGGAAGTGCAGTGCAAAACCACCACAACAATGACAACTTGGCATCAAATATGTCACACATAAATGTCAATAAAGGCTGACTTTAGATTGGCAAATCTAGTATTGCCTCAAGGACACATCATAACAATCCATAAATCACCACTTCTTTATTTCTTTCACTCCATAGCATTTCACAAGGCAGGGCAACAGAACGAAGCAGTTAAAGTCCTCGAGCAGCTTACCCAAAATGCAGTGGTGGAGAACAGGTTCAACGATGCAGGGTACTATTATTGGATGCTATCTATGCAGTGTCTGGACATTGCTAGAGGTGAGAGCCATCATCACTGCAATGAGAGAAGCATTTGTTTTTACTGGAAAGCCTAATGCATTTATTGTTTCCCACTAATCCTTTTGGTACGACTGTGTATGTTTGTCTGAAGCAGAAAGTGAAGACCAGAGGGATGAAATGCTGAAGAAGTTTGAGCGTTTTCAGCATCTTGCCGAGCTCTACCACGTCTATCGCTCCATTCAGCGCTACACGGTGCGAACGTGATACTTTGTCAACCCTAATCTTTTATAGCCAGACCAGACAAAAGTAGGAGAAGGCCTTAGAAATTAGGAGGCAGACATATGATTGGCTGTCAGATTGAAAGCCCTGGAAACAGTACTTGCTATGTGGTTAGGTTTCTGTTTGGGAACAAACACATTCATGTTTCTAACATGAGGTATACCTACAGCCCACTGTGTTGCTGCCCTCTTTCTAATCAACTTCTGTACTCAAATTTCTCAAGACCGCTGTGGGTTTGACAAGGAGAATTTCTGGCTCTGCAAGATTATGTCAGTCCAAAAAAAGACTCAGGGTAAAGGGAATATTAAAATGTGCACAGAGGTTTTTGGTTAATTTCAGGTGGAGACCACTTAAGAGAATTTGATCACATTGAACTACTCAGGAAGCAACATTATTGAACGTTTGTGCAAATGTATTACTTAAAAGTTGACTAACAGAAAAAGATAATGATAAACATACTACACATAACTGCTCATAGTGATAATGCCCTTTATGCAACAATCGAAATGGTTCACTTCCTGTAATCTCTCTGATCCATATCACCATGGTAACCAGCTGCTTGATTGATCTTGATGATTGACTACTGCATCAGTGACCTTCTCTAAGCCCCCAGCCTTAACCTACGGACAAACAAGCAATCTCTGGTTATGAGCACTAAATGGGTGACCTGGCCTGTGTCAGTGTCCTCAGTTTGTTGTTTCAGCTTTGCGCTCAGCTACACCCCTGTAAAAGAGAGGCTTCGCTGTGATCCAGACCAGAACAGGAAACCTCTATATCTCACCTTAACTCTCCGGGGCAGGCACTACAGATTTGAACTCATTACCTTTTGGGATAAAGTGCAGTTAGTGATTGCTTTAACACATTCTTCTTGCCCTGTCACCCAAACAAGGTGAGCAGGGCACTGTGAGGTGGAATGAGGCACTGTATAGGGTTTTAGACTGGGCTAAAAGATGAAACAATTAAGCAAGGAAGTACGAGAGATGGAGCTTTTAAAAAATGAAAATGTAAATCACCCAAATTTGAGTAGAGACATTTATTTTTCAATCCTCTTTCTATCTGCAGGATGAGCCCTTCAGTTCCCATATGCCAGAGACGCTCTTCAACATCTGCAGGTTCCTTCTGAACAACCTCACCAAGGACATACCGCCAGGCATTTCGAAGGTGTATCCTTCTATTCGAGAATGTAGTCCTGACATAGCGAAAGATATCAAGCAAATATTTTTTAGAAGAAAGTATTGTGGGGTTCTTTCTCTCTGGAAAACTCTCAAGAACAGACATGCAAATCTGAAATCAAGACTGGCAGAGAGACAGTGATGATAAAGTGGTGGAAAAAAGATGGAAGTAGAGAGAAAACTGAAAAGTTGGCACCACTGGGGCAAATTATGCTGCTGCTGAGAGAGAGAAAAGGGGTGATGATGGGGAGGAGGAGAAGATGCCAGCAAGAGGCACATTCTCCGTTATCTAAACAAATGCTTTGATTAGTGAACTTGCATACGTATACATACATACATAAACACACTGACTAAACAATGTGCTTTAATTTGAAAAAATACACACACACCAAGCCACCCACAGCCACACAGACATATCCATGTAGTCACACTCTATGGAGGCAGAGTATGAGGAAGGAAAGCCCAGCCTTTGAGGAGGAAATCAGGCTGAGCAGCTGGGATCCTCTGCGGCCAAACTGAGGTGTTCCAAAAACTTTAAACTTAGATTTATAGACTTAGCTAGAATGTGTTGGAAATGGTTTGAACAATTAAACACAATGTCACAGAAAAGCTGCACTAAACAAGTTTTACAATAGGAGGACATGCATTTATCAACATGCCCAGCCATGGAACAGAACTGGGTGTGTTGGTGGAGCTGGAGAGTAGCTGAGTGGAGAGGAAAGAAGAGGAGTGGTGTTACATTTTAGGTGATGGAGGAGTGCCAGTATATAACTGTTGCAGCTGCAACTCATTGACCTGTCATTGCCACTCTCAGAGCTGCTCTATTAACAATCCATCTCCATATACATACAAATAAGCAACAATTTTCTCAACTCAGACACAAAAAACAGGCACGAATGCTTGTATAAGAACACACACAAGCCCACAAACAAGCTTAACAAGGTATTACTTTCAAGGCATTTAGCCAATGTTACTAACTCAGCATGGCTTTTGTTCTACTCATTCATTTGTAAAAAATGACGGAATATACAGTCATGTCTATTTATAAATGCAAGTCTAAATGTTTCCATATAAAAAATAAGTCATTTTAAATAAGATTATCTAGAAATCAACAGTTCCAGCTGTGTCTCTTACATTAGTATTCCTTAACCTTATTGTTAGTAACACCTTGTATGCGTTGGCCAAGCAGAGTCGAAGACTGGGTGCATATAAGCTTGCCAGGTATTCCTACGAGAAACTCCAGGAGCTGCACATTCCCTCTCGCTTCCAGGAGTCCATAGAACTGGGCAGCCTCACCATTCGCTCCAAACCATTTCATGACAGCGAGGTGCGTTAAAGAGTTGGATGTACATGCTGGTGTATTGAACCAGTTCTGAAATTTTGCTCAGAAATGATTATATGAGCAGTTACTCCCGTATTGTGCTCTTAAGTGTGTGGGTTAGCCTTCCATGTGTTTACTGCAGGACCTGATTGAAGGCATGATGTGCTACCGCTGCTCCACCAACAACCCCCTATTGAACAACCAGGGGAGCATGTGCATCAACTGCAGGCAGCCTTTCATCTACTCCGCCTCATCATATGGTCAGTGACACAAAAACATGGTGTGTAGTATATGCCACAGAGGATAGCATTTGTGTTTCTAATGTTGCGTATCTCCTTGTGTACAGAGGTGTTGCCTCTGGTGCAGTTCTACTTGGAGGAGGGCATCAGTGATGAAGAGGCTGTGTCTCTAATTGACTTAGAAGTTCCTCACACAGATCAGAGGGATGCACGCTGGCAGGATATGGACAACGGTGGTATCCTTTGATCATCTACATCGATGTAACAGCGTAAAAAATATATACACACACACACACACACACATTATTCGCATGCTTTTTTGTTTGAATTATTAACTCCTCACCCTGCTGGTCCTGAGAGGCTGTATCCCTGCCCTAACACACTGAACATCTCCTCCGGTGTGTGACAGCTCTAAGAAGCTGTTTAGACTGCGTTGGCCTTGATTCTGAGCTGGTGGGTAAGCTGTCAGAGCTAAGTCATCTTAGCTCTTAAGCTAATAGGGTTAGCAAGGCTCTCATGTATCATCTTAATGACACTAACCCTCCAAGAGCCATAGCCACAGTCCTAGTGCATGGATTAACCTGCATTAGCCAGCAGACATTCAAGGGCACTGAGGTCTGCGCTGTTCCTCCAGAGCCACGACGTGACTGACAGGCACGACTGATCAGCATATTTGAACCCTCTCACTTTTAGAATAGTCTTTGAAGGATAAGTAAGTAAGTAGGTAAGTTAGTAAACTTTATTTACAGTATATAGCACCTTTCACAGACAAGAGGGGTCACAAAGTGCTTTACAAACATTTTATTTATAAGAACCCTTATAAATAAAATAAAAAACACCTTACATTTATAAAGTTTTTTTCCTCTGTTGAAAATATAAAATTACAGAAAACACATAACAAAAAATATGATGTTAAAATGTGTACATTGCTTAAGCTATTTGTTCTTAATTAACACCAAATCAGAGCTGCAGGCTTTGAGGATGGATGATGGTTTGGATGATCCAGAGAAAGACCCATTTACAGCCAAAATGAGCTTTGAGGTAAGAAAGGAAAGAGGAGATGAGGTGATTAATATTCCACCAACTGGGCAAACCAGCTGGACAGGGTAAAAGGACGGGCTCCATAATAGAATTTGGATGTGTTTATGTGCGTACAAACAGCAGGGAGGCTCAACCTTTGTCCCTGTGAAGGTGAGTCGCTCGGTGCTTCGCTCCATGAGCAGAAGGGACGTCCTGATCAAACGCTGGCCCAGGCCGCTCAAATGGGAATACTTCCGCTCCCTGCTGCCTGATGTGAGCATCACTATGTGCCCCACCTGCTTCAAGGTACAACATTTATCAAACCTCTTGTTACTCATCTTCTATACGTTACATTTATTCTCAGATCTGTTTTCTCTGGGCTGTTCTGATTTTCCTATCTTTGTGTTTCCTCGTAGATGTTTCACAGTGAGGATTATGAGCTCCTGGTGCTTCAGCACAACTGCTGTCCTTATTGTCGCAGACCCATCGATGAACCAAACTGATCTACTTAAAACTAGAGCAGCTATTTAAAAATTGTACCCTGAAGCCGAAGTTTTTGTCCTTTTGGATTTTTATCCTGCAGTTGATTTTCGGACATTTCATAATTAGTCTTTTGCATTGTAATATAGTTGTAACTGTAATATACATAGACTGTTTGTCATAAAGTTAACTTAAACGTGTTGCATGCTATTCCTGGCGCTCCCTCTCAAGAGCCGTCTTTGTCATCCAAGGATGAGTGACTGAGGTAATACCTCTAGTGTCTGTGTGTTGTCATTATAGAGTGTAAGAAAAGTGCACCATCAGCCAATCAACTCCATTGGATCATTAGGATCAGATTACCTTGATCTGTTACTGAGTACATTATCACTTTAAAGGCGCATGGGTAAGCTAAGAAGAACATTTATTTAAAAAACACTATTTTAACCTAACAGAAAACATATATTTGTTTTGTAAACAAACCCATTCCACAGACTTATATACTGAAGCTATACTGTACGTTTTATAATGAGAATGTATCTTTTTATATTGTTACAAAGAAAGAAAAAAACCTTTTCAATAAAATATTTTGGTACTTTTTATTACAGTGAGTTTTTATTAAGGTAATATATTAACTTCTTACTCTTTAAGATTGAACTTCAGGTTTGTGTGCCTAAAAAAGAGAGTGCATGCTATAAGGGCCATGCCCCACTGACTCTGATTACACTTAAGGCTATGAGTTGAGCGCTGCATTATACAGTGGTTAGGGATTAGGCTGTCACAGATGCAAATAAATTGGATTGCTCAAGAAATTTCATCTGTAGTCTGTCCACTCTGAATGGTTTAGATCACAAATAGGCTGGTTCTATCTTTGCCTTCTCTCCTACTCTCTTCTCATTCTGATGATGCATTGATGCGTATGACAGTAATGATGGGTTTGGTTAGTCACGGCTGTAACCACTAACCGGAGTTTTCTCCTGTAGTTCTTTGTGTGGGGGGGAATGTGAAAGAGGGGGAGACTGCAATTCTTAATTCCATCTCTGCTCCATGCAAGTCCCTAATCCGATCTGCTTATTAAAAGGTGCTGCATCACGTAAGTGGGTTGCAGAGCACGTTAGATCCAGCCTTCCTTCCACCCCATTTGCACTACGGCTGCACTACAAGACTCCCTCACAGTATTTTATTTTGAGAAGAGGCACAGACTGTTACATCCAGTGTTAAAGTCTCGGAGTTAAAAACCCCACCAACTACAGCCATGAATGGCACAGAAGGGCCCAACTTTTATGTCCCCATGTCTAACAAGACTGGGTTGGTTCGCAGCCCATTTGAGCACCCTCAGTACTACCTGGCTGAGCCCTGGAAGTACTCTCTTCTGGCTGCATACATGCTGTTCCTCATCATTACTGCCTTCCCCATCAACTTTCTCACACTCTATGTCACCATCAAAAACAAAAAGCTGAGGACGTCTCTGAACTATGTCCTGCTCAACTTGGCGGTGGCCGACCTCTTCATGGTCAATGGGGGATTCACAGTCACTCTCTACACAGCCCTGAATGGATACTTCGTCTTGGGGGTCACCGGCTGCAACATTGAGGGATTCTTTGCCACCTTAGGAGGTAAGAGATGGGGATGAGAAATTATTAATAAATGTACCTTGTGTGTAAAATGCTTTCATTATTTATTTATTTTTTATTATTGAAAAAAAGCAGTATACAGACTTAGACTTAGACTTCTCTTTATTAATCCTTTTGAGAATCAGGTAAACAGAAATATCACATGAACATCAAATTTACAAACGTATGGAGATAAAATAAAAAAACATGAAGAAATATAAACGAAAATCATTACATAGAAAAATAAATTAAAAGAGGTACATGAAAACAAATTTACAATTACGCAGAGGTTTCAGGGGAAAAAAACTCTACAGTTTCCACAATTTTAATACTTTTTTGTTATGCAACGATCTAAGTGACTTGTAGTGACTGAAGTAGAGATTTAAATTCTATGAGAAAATGTACAAAACTAGGAGATGAATGAGAAAGATTAGATATTTAAGAACACCATTTCCTGAATTATCATACAAACAGATGATATCTTTAAGGATAAAGGTGTAGACAACGTTGGTGGGTTCCAAAAAGTAAGACTCCAAATCTGTCCAAAATCTTTTGGATATTTCACAATCAAAAAAAAGGTGAGATATTGTTTCAATATTCTGTTTACAAAATGTACAGGAAGTGTCAATGTTGGCAAAATGCTTTTATTTAGATTTTGTGACACTTTCAAATTGACAAAATTCTAAAAGATACAGTTTTGAGAATATTTGCTGAAGTGTGAATAGTTCAAATCTAAAATACTGTCTGTGTAACTCTAATATCAAATAAATGTGTGCTCCATTTAAATTTACACCTGCTTTATTATTTATGTCTCAGGAGAGATTGGTCTCTGGTCTCTGGTGGTTTTGGCTATTGAGCGCTACATTGTAGTCTGTAAGCCAATGACCAACTTCCGATTTGGGGAGAAACATGCCATCGCTGGGCTGGCATTTACATGGATCATGGCCCTGACTTGTGCTGTTCCTCCTCTGCTCGGATGGTCCCGGTACTGTATGTTTTAATATCTAGACTGTGCTTGCCAGGCTTTAAAAGCATACAGATATTTTACTCATTGTTTACACACTAAAGTGCATCAGAGATTACCTTTATTTACTGGCAGCACACTTACTCAAAGACACAAATAGCGTAGTATTACATACTGTGTGTGTGCTGGTGTTGACTATTATTATGTGTCTGGATGCAGGTACATCCCAGAGGGAATGCAGTGTTCCTGTGGGATTGACTACTACACTCCTAAGCCTGAGATCCACAACACCTCATTTGTCATCTATATGTTCATCCTTCATTTCCTTATCCCCCTTATTATCATTTTTTTCTGCTATAGTCGACTACTCTGCGCTGTGCGAGCGGTAAGAACCCCCTTGCCAGACAAAATAATATATATACAGTATATATATGTATATATTTTTGCCTTTTTCCCCTCCACAGGGAGGTTAGTATCATCGCAGAGTGGAGTCTCTAGCGATGTGAAGGATTTAGTGGCTCAAGGACACTCCAGGAGGGCAGATCATTGCCAACATCACCTCCTCTAGCTGAGGGGCAGTCTGCCTGCACAGTGTAGTCCTGATGCCCTCATTAATAATAGTATAAAACATTGATAATGTATTAGCAGTCATTAATAGTTAAAAAAATATGAAATTCTTCAGCTAAAAAGGCTATAATTTATATTTTTATATTAACAAATAAATGAAAATATGAAAAACATTTTAAGTGAGTTGCTTGTTGGGATGAACCTGCAGAGAATTATCGCCTGAATCTGCAGCTCCACTTTACTGGTTTGGTTCACTCTCACCACCCTCATCACACCTTTTTCTGCTGCAATAGGCATGTTTGTGAGGAAAACCCCCAAAAACCTATTATATCTTACCTGCTCAGTACCGACTGGTAGAAAGACACACTTAGTAACTTACTGGCGAACATAGTAGACACTAAATAGCCACATATTTCCGTCAGTATTTGGTGGACCCAGCCACAGTTTGTGGCTCTGATGTATTAGCATTCAGAGGTAACAGTTACCTATGTAATCCAAATGTTTGGCTAGTAGAGATCAAAAACAGCTAAAAGAGAGTGAATAATGGACTTAGGTTCACCTGGTGGCCAGAAACATTACTCCAAATGAATAAGCAACTGTTTACTAACACGTTCACAATAACACTTACAATAACGTTCACAATAACTTAGAGAAAATATGTCAATGTTGTGTTCACAACTTGCTTCCGCTGCCCCCAAGTGGCCAAAAAGTTGTTATTACATGTTCCAGTATGATAAAGCACCAGCCTTTCTGTTCTTTAAGGCTCAATTTGCTATTTCACACATACATTACAGATTGTCAGTAAGGTTGGTAGTCTCATCTTGTGTTTTTCCATTTTGGTAATGGGCTTACCCTTTTGTTTACATTTGGATTCCTGATTACTTCAATAAGTTAAAAACCTGCATCTGTGTGTTCTCAGGCCGCGGCCCAGCAACAAGAGTCTGAAACCACCCAGAGAGCGGAGAAAGAGGTCACACGTATGGTTGTCATCATGGTGATCTCCTACCTGGTGTGCTGGATGCCCTATGCATCCGTGGCTTGGTACATCTTTGCCAATCAGGGAACTGAGTTTGGACCAGTGTTTATGACTGTTCCGGCTTTCTTCGCAAAGAGTGCTGCTCTGTACAACCCAGTCATCTACATTCTACTAAACAGACAGGTCTGTGGACAGTGGCAGTTATAGCAACAATTTATGACATTTTTATGACATACTGTACTATGACATTTTTATGGCATTTTAATATTTTTACAGTGCATTTTTATGACATACTATACTATGACTTATTTATGACATACTATACTATGACTTTAAAAAAACCTTTCATGAAACTTTTATGACATACTATACTAAGACCTTTTCATACTATGACTTTTTGTGACTTTTTGACATACTATACTGTGACTTTCAATGATTTGTTATGATTTTATTCATAATACAATATACTATATTAACATTTTATTATCATGATTTTTTTTATCATGATACTATACTATGACTTTTATGATTTGTTTTGACATTCTATACTATTACTTCATTCAACATAATATACTATGACTTTTTATGACTACTCTTGACGTATTTTACTATGACTTTTTCCAACATACTATACTATGATCTCATTATGACTTTATTCAACATACTATACTATGATGTTTTTCAACAGACTATACTGAGACTTTTAAGGACTTTTTTCAACATACTATACTATGACTTTTTATCACTTTTTTGACATACTATACTATTACTTCATTCAACATACTATACTATGACTTTTTATGATGTTTTTGACATACTATACTATTACTTTTCATGACTTTATTCAACATACTATTGTCAAGACTTTTTCGACATACTATACTATGACTTTTTAAGATGTTTTCGACATACTATACTATTACTTTTCATGACTTTATTCAACATAGTTTACTATGTCTTTTTCCAACATACTATACTATGACTTTTTTATCACTTTTTTGACACTATACTATGAAATATTTCAACAAAAAAATGGAAAAAGTAATAGTATAGTACATCCAAAAAAAATCCAAAAAGTCATAGTATGGACATTTTATGATTTTTTGGACATACTATACTTAGACTTTTTAAATGATTTTTTTCAACATACCATACTAAGACTTTTTTCAACCAACTATACTGAGACTTTTTAATGACTTTTTCAACATACTATACTGTGATTTTTTTCAACATGCTATATTATGACTTCATTCGACATACTATACTTTTTTATGACTTCTCTAGACTATGCCATGACTTTTATCAACATACTATACTATGACTTTTTATGATGTTTTTGACATATTATACCATTACTTTTCATTACTTTTTTTGACATACAATACTATGACTTTTTTCAACACACTATGCTGTAACTTTTACCAACATACTATACTATGATCTTATTATGACTTCATTAAACATACTATACTATGAGTTTTTTATGACTTTTTTTGACATACTATATTATTACTTCATTAAACATACTATACTATGAGTTTTTTATGACTTTTTTTGACATACTATATTATTACTTCATTAAACATACTATACTATGAGTTTTTTATGACTTCTCTTGACATAATTTACTATGACTTTTTTAACATACTATACTATTACTTTTCATTAGTTGTTTGACATAATGCACTATGACTTTACTCAACATACTTTACTACGACTTTTTCATCACTGTTTTTGACACTATACTATGAGATTTTTTGACAAATTAATAAAAAATGTAATAGTATAGTATGTCTAAAAAAATCATAAAAGTCATAGTATAGACAGTTTATTTTTTTGGAAATACTTTAATAAGACTTTTAATGACTTTTTTGACATACTTTTCAGACATACTTTTATGACTTTTCAGACTTTTTTTAACATACTTTTCCATTACCTTTTTATGATTTTTTTTTACATATTTTACTATGACTTTTTCTAACATACTATACTATGATCCTATTATGACTTTATTCAACATACTACTGTATACTAATACTTTTTTATCACTGTTTTTGACACTCTATACTATGACATTTTTTGACAGATTAATGAAAAAAGTAAGAGTATAACATAGACATTTTATGATTTTTGGACATATTATACTAAGACCTTTTAATGACTTTTTCGACATACTATACTATGACTTTTTATGACCTCTTTTGACATACTATACTCTGACTTTTTTCAACATACTATACTAAGTCTTTTTTTGGGAGATACTGTACTATTACTTTTCATGAGTTTTTTTTTTACATAATGTACTATGACTTTTCTCAATATACTATACTATGACTTTTTATGATGTTTTCAACATACAATACTATTACTTTTCATGACTTTTTTGACATAATATACTATTATCTTGTTCAACTTACTATACTATTTTTTGACATACCAGTATTTTACTATGACTTTTTCCAACATACTATACTATGAGTTTTTATGATGTTTTAACTTACTATATTATGACAATTGTATAGCTCAGTCTGTAAAAAGACTGCTTCCAGGGTGTCCAAGGTGTGGAGTTTGATTCCAATAAGAAGCACAAATCATACATCACAACATTTTTTCAATTTACTACGACATACTATACCATGACTTGTTATGCCTTTTTTTGACATACTATACTTTGATGACCATATAGCTCAGTGTGTACAAAGACCAATTTAAGAATGGTTGGGAGTTTGATTCCCATCAGAAACGAAAATCATATTTTAAATTATGTCTTTTTCGACATACTATATTAAGACTTTATCCTGACTTTTCTTACATACTTTACTATCACTTTTTATTACTTTTTTGACATACTATACTATTACTTTATGATATACTACTATGCTTTTTTTTATGACATACTATACTATGACTTTTTATTTCTAACAAGTTCCTTTAGTCTTGATATTCTAATATACTTTCTTGTGTCATTTTGTCATTTGAATTTCTATTTTTTTAATCTTATAATTACTTTTTTCAATGTATCGGTATGTATTTCTGAATTATCCTGCTGGGGATTAACACATGCTAATCTTATCTTACATTTTGCTGATAATACTTCTGTACTTTTACTTAAGTGGGATTGGTAGTTTGACTTTAAAGGATTTGAACACTTCTTCCACCACTGATCAAAGGTGTAACTGTGATTCGGATGTTCTTCTTCTTTCTGGCCTCCAGTTCAGAAACAGCATGATCACCACTGTGTGCTGTGGAAAAAACCCGTTTGGAGATGATGAGGGCGGCACCGCTAGCACCTCCAAAACTCAGACTTCGTCTGTCTCATCCAGCCAAGTGGCCCCCGCTTGACTGATGCCCTCTCATCCCCCTTCAATGTCCCATCTGTCCCTGCACACCTGGGGACCCATCACCACAAAGCAGAACCATGTTCATTTGGCCAATCCTCTTGACTTACATCTCAATGTGTCTTCACTGCATAAACACAACTGCACGTTTAACGGGACTGACATAGTCATGAGCCAGCATGAGTATTTTCAATCCATTTAATCATGGAACGTGTTCAGCTGGCTTCACAGATTTGAACCCAGCATCAAGGGGGTGTTGTCTGTGTGATGATCCAACTGAACACATTTCAAGCTCACCACTAACCAAAAACACATAACAGGTGAAACCAAACCAAACCGGAGGATTTCATTCACACCAACCCTTATTCAAGCAATTGTTGCAACTATTTATCCCCAAAATGCGCTTTAAACAATACATTTTATGATTACTTGTAACTGTGTAATTAGTTATAAATTTGTTTAGATATCTAAGATGATTTTTAAGGCATCAGTTGGGGCTGCCCTCTGGTCTTTCCTCTTTATGGTGAAGAAGGTGGGGTTGTTAGTTAGCTCTTGGCATTGACTGAGACATGAGTGTAAACAGATGGACCTGAAAAGAGCCTCTGCAGGGAGAGGGCGCCTCCTGCAAGAGAGAGGATGCTTGTATATACAGTATATGTGTGTGTGTGTGTGTGTGTCTGTTGGATGTCAGACTGCCATTGTGAGAATTAAATATATATGGGGATATTATTTGTTCATTGTGTAAAGGCTATGATCTTGTTGTTCTGTGTCCTGCAATAAAACAAAGCTAAACTTTTCCCTAACACGTTTTCATGAGAGGTTTTACAATGCTCTCTGAGAAGTTCCAGATGCTACTTTGTGTGCTTTTGTGTGGCAAGCCAAAATAGTTTTCAAATGCTGTCAATAGCTGCTATGCTGTAATGCATGTAGAAATTAAGCACTTTGAGATCATTAGACACATTAAAATCCTAAATAATGTAATTTATTTCACAAACTCTGACAAGTCATTTGGCATCACAAATACAGTCTCTCCTTATATTGAGCTCACATTTTTTTCTTCTCATAAATGGAAATTTCCCTCTTTTTAATTTGTCAGAATCCAACATGAAATTCATTCGTTTACAAGCACACCAATCAACACGTATATACTGATGTAGCTCTTCCCAGTGAACCACATTAAATCTGACTTCATCAATTTCAGTCATTTATATTCCTCTCTCCACTCCTCCTCAACCCATCAGTTAACCTGCAAAGCACATTGGGACGTACTGTTCAAAGCACCCATGGGAGCACCAATCTTCACCAAGCACACCTGAGAACATTGCAGACTTAGGAGATGGGAGAAATTTGTCACTGTCCTTCTCTTACTCGTCCTGAAGAACAGGTCACTTGAAAGCATTATAACACATCTATAAATATTGCTATGGACATTATAATACAGTACAGTGCATCATTGGCTCGTTCCCTTGAGAAAAGGGTTCAGTGCGTTAAGATCGCTACCAGGGCTTACTGTAGGTCCCAGTAACTGTAAAGACATCCAGAAAAAGCCTCATCCCCAAGTCCCTTCACCTTCCCTTTAAAGCACAGCTGAGCCAGACTAGAATTCTGTCCGTGTCATGGAGAAAGATTTGGGAAAATTGCTCTGCATTCCCAAATCAAAGGAGGAACACCTTGCAAATGTATGATGCTTGAGAGGCAAGTCCATTGCTACTTTTCCGCACTTCTTATAGTCTGAGGGAATAATAATGACACTTATGAACACCTTAGTGGCCAACATTCCCATGTAACTATGTAGCTAGGAAAAAGGCAGCTGTCAGCCGGAGAAAGGGATGGCTAGTAGAAAAGACACTGGCAGGTTCAGGCTTCGCTGCAGCACTCATAGATGTTGTCCTCCACAAGGGCAATGACCTGCTCGAACTTGTGGTGCAGCTGAGTGCGACGTGCGGTGGGGTTGGACTCCAGAGCGCTCACCACCTGACCGAGGGAAATAGAAAATAAAAACGTAAGAAAGACTTTCAGTGGCTGTCAAGCAATCATGCATCTATCTATCTAGGAGAGGGAGACAATCAGCCACCTGCTTGGACATAGAAAGTTGAGCGGGAGAATAGGGAGAGCAGCAGAAGAACAACTTGTACTGTGCTTTAGCCTCTTCTCCAGCTTTCACGCATGCCTCCACACCACAAAAGCCTTTGCACTTCACATATTTACAAAACCCACATCTGCTCTGTTTTTCATGCCCAATAGTTGTCACGGTTTCAGTGGGATTTATGGGTTCTTAGTGCCAGTGTGCTACAAGGCAGAGCGAACTGAGCTGGGGCGAGAGAATAGGCAATCAGGGGCCATTCATAGGGCTCTGTGAATCAGAATCTAAGCCCCAGGCCCACATCATTACAGTAGCATGACAGAGGAAAGTAGCTAAACCATAATATCATGAGGGTGCTCCATTAAGGTACAGTCACCACTGACTAAGCTCTCCTGAGAATAGTCCCAGCAGTAAGGAAACATGAGGGAGGACAGCGGGGACTTGAAGAGGGCTAGTTCAAAGACTAACAGGAGATATAAAGCAGCAACTTAACTGTGTCATTTAGCAGATAAGAGTGATGGATAAAGAAAGGATAAACAGCATGTTGTTTGTTTAAAGTGAATCCTTATATATATGCTGTATGGGGGCTTGAAGGGAGGATTGGACACATTTAAGAGGTTATAAGGCTGTTTGCAGTGTACTACATCTCTCAACACGCACATGATCCTCTACACTGATACGTTACGCTCTGATACCCATCTGTGAAATTTTAAACCGCAAAAGAGGTCGACTGAGGTGTGATGGCAGCAGAAAAGGGTGAGTTTAAACATGGGTAACATATCTAATCAGAAAGACAGAGAAGTAACGTAGGAATCTCTTACCTGGTTTCTGTATCTCTTGGCGTATTTGTAGATTTCTGTCAGGGCCAGGTTGGTGTTGAATTCATTTCTGTATTTCTACAGTATGAACAACATACTTGTATTAGATTTCAAAATTAAACATGTATGTAATTGCAGGATTTTGTGGAGCCAGATCACTAACAAACAGTGACTTTCTGAACACTTTACTCACTCGGGACTCCTCAGCCAGGTGAGCATTCATCTCCTGCTCACTTAGAGGGGCCATTTCCTGTATCTGCTTGTAGTAGCACTGCACTCTCTTCTTATATTCAGGGATCTCCTTGGCATACAGCAGCTTGTTGGTAGGGGAGTCCTGATAAATAACAACATTTCAGTCAGCACAGTTCTGGCAGTGTGGCTCTGCCCATTTGATGATCTGGTATAAATCTGAGCAGAGCATGAGACACACAGCATTTGATGAACATGCAGACATCAAAATGTTCAAAATTCCTGTACAACTGAATGCTACAGAAGAAGGACTCTCAATGCAATCAAGCAGAACTCTTCTGAGGTTTAATTAATAATTCAGTACTGGACCTCTGTCTTGAATGAAGAGAGTTTTTACATTATTGTGCAGTCTGCAATCAGGTTCAATAATAAGGAGCTGTTCAGTTAAACTGGATGTTATTTGGCCATGACCCTATCTAAACCAGTCTAAAGTGAGACAATGGAGGGAGGGAACAATTTTTTTTCCTCACAACAGGAGACTCAAAAACTCAGAGTCAGGGAAGGAACATTCCAGTCTAAACAAATACTCCTTCATACCTCAGCCACTCTCTCCACAGTCACTTCAGGCTTTTGCACTGGTGCTTATTCAAGGAAGAAATGTAGCATGGCTAAGAGGTTGTGGGCATACTCAGGTTTTAGTGGTGACTACTGTTGCGAGCGAGTGTGTGTAGGTCTTTGTGTGCTGTGTGCGAGAAAGAAAGGGACAGAGAGAAAGTAGGACAGGGAAAAAGAGAAGGCCAGCCTCAGCTTTCAGCATCAGTAAATGTGCTTACAACGCACCATAATATTTTTTATGTGTCATGAGTTATTTGTGTCACCTAATGTGAGTGTTTGTATGCATGTGTATGCATGTTTGTGTGTGTGTTAATTTAAAGGTGCTGGGGGGGCGGGGGTGGGATGGGGTGGGGGGTTGGTGGTGGAAAGCCTGCAGTTGTATAAGTCGCACCTTCTGATAGGGAACCCTCTCTCTTCCTGTCCACAAGGTCACTTCCTGCTGCTTGCCCATCTGCCTGGTAACCCCCCTGTGACCCCATGGCCCTCAATGTCTGCATCTCGCCAGATAAGAGAGTTTCCGTGGAAACAGCAAGCGTTGCTCGGTTTCCTACCCCTCTTTCTCACCCCTGCTGTGCTCCTGCTAATCCAGACCCCGTACCCTTCACTGCCCTGTCCCGAGGCCATCACACACAACCATGCAAATGCACAAACAAGTGACTGTAAACACATTGAGGAAAATATAGCCATGTATCATGCCAGTCTCCTTGACGTACAGGAGAGAACATGGCTATATCCTTGAACCTGGTGACTCCACAATACGTGCAAAGCCAGATGTGACATGTTAATGAGGACTCTGCAGAGTGTGCAAAAATGTCTAATTTCTGGTTTTATGTACGCCTATGCATCCATCCAGGTATGTACATGCCCTATGAATATTTCTGCCGTGAGTGTGTTGGCTCTTTGGCACTGAACTGAAGTATATAAATCAGACTGTTTCTCAGTGAAAGAGGAGCATCATTTGATGAGTCCTTGGCTCCCTCCAGGGAGGAAGCCAGTCAGAGGAACAGGAAGCAGAGCATGCTCAGGGTCACAGTGTCTGAGGGATGAGACGGATTTGTGAGCAGTGAGGACATTGACATGCGAGCACACACACACACACACACACACACACACACACACACACACACACACACACACAGACACCAAAGGACAGACAGACAGACAGACACATGCATGAACACACACATATACACACACACACACACACACACACACACACACACACACACACACGCTCCCTCAAAAAGAGATCCTTGGTGCTTGTGACCTTGGATCAGTCGACTCTGCTGAAATAACATGAAGAGAGGTAGATGGAGCTGACAGTCTGAAGGCTTAGGGATGAGGGTTCACAGGGGGACTCGAGAGGTGTGTGTGTCTTTGTGTGTGTGTGTGTGTGTGTGTGTGTGTGTGGTCAAACTGCTGGAGAGACATGAGGCAAATTTACTGCATGAGGTGTAAGGGATAAGTGTGTCAAAATGTGTACGCCTACTCAGAGTCATAACTCAAATTTTAACACACAGACATGATACACATATTTCTTTGATTCAGTATGACTCACACCTCCCAATGACATCATTATCTCTGATGTCCATAACAAATAAGCATCCATAAATCTGCTTAGAAATCAAAACCTCTTTATAACTCCAGAACTTGCCTGAGAATCATGATGTTTTTACAATATGTTCTCTTCTGTACCAAAATAATTCAGCGATAGTTGTCTGTACATCCATGGGTATTGCAAAAAAGGAACTGTTAAAAGCTAATTCGGCATACTTTTAATGGTGCCAATTTTCAAATATAGGTTAAAAAACAGCTATCTAAGGAGTATACAGAAGTGTCAGGGGACACAGTTCTCTCAATTATGTCTGAGGGGGGAGAGTGTGCAAGAGAGGGAGAGAGAGAGAGAGAGATTCCAGATTTCAAAGATGTATGTAATGTAAATTTAAAATGAAACTTTCTCTTGGGAGAAGGCGACAGGACTTATCCACACACACACACACACACAGACCAAAACAAACATAAAATTTGAACTGGAAACTTACCTTTCCCAGCTGCAGGTCAGAAATGGAGCAGGCGTCTATGAAGGCTTGGGCGATGACAGACAGACAGGCGTCCATGTGATCCGTCTTCTCAATGTCAAACACAAACTGAGGATTCTTCAGGATGTTCACCCAGAAACGCAGAGGTAAACTGCAAAGACAGGGAAAGATGAGCTTTTAAAGCACTTACACAGGAAGGTGACCAAAGGGGACTTTATTCACAGAGTTTAAATGTCTACCTGTTGGTTTTCCAGATGTGCAGGGTGTCTGGGTCTGTGATGCCCCGTTTGTCAGCCTGCTCCTCCAGGAAGTCAAAGAAATATTTGATAGCCAAAGGGGGGCGGTCTGGAGGAATGCTAAGGATGGCTTGAAAGAGGTCATCCAAAAACTTCTGAAGAGTCCCCTGTGGAGGTAAAGAAATAAGGCGGCTCATGCTTACGTAGAGATATGGTTTCATGGGATGTGGGAATTTCTAGAGGCTTAAATGGGCAATAAAATAAAGAAATTAAAATATGACTTGGATATCAAGCTGTAACTTAAGTATTAAGTAGTTTGTAGTGTTGACAACATTATCTTGCTTCTTGTGTTCACCTTGGTAGACAGCAGGCGTGTCAGGTAGATTTCAGGCAGGACCTTCTTGCGGTGGCTCTGCCTGTGTGACCTCTTGGTTTCTGTTAGGTCATCATGAGGTAGGACCTGAAAAATCAGAGGCCAAAGGTCAACATATTGCACACAGGTTAAAGTAATATACCCCATCATAAGAAGCTCAATGAATGCTCTACTCTTTTAGCTGTCAGAGGGGAATTTTCTGTTTCTTGCATTAGAAACATGATCCAGAAATCACATCAGGGTACTTTGAAGCCCAATATAAAACACAGAATTGGGGAAGTGATGGTAGTTGGGGAATTCTCATAGTTTCCTCCAGTTGCTGTGTACAAGATCATGTCTCTGACTTGCCCATACAGGTTTTAAAAGGGATAGGGGAAAAGAAAGAAGCAGTCAAAATCCACCTACTACTAGATCACAGAACTGTCGTGTAAAACTAACTATTCACCCGACAAATTATGTTTCAAGGAACTCATTATTCTAAAGTCAAAGGGGCCATATCTTGGCTGACGTTTATAAAAGAGCTTAAGCGGCATTAGTGCTGTCATGTCCTTTCAGCAGCTTTGCTTTTCACCTCCAGTCACCCCCCCAACCCCACCCCCACCTACCCCCTTCTCTCTGTCGTCATGCCTGCACCAGGCTGACTGACAGTGGCACACAGGAAAAGCTCTGTTAATAAACTCAGAGCACACTTATAGAAACATTTGATTACCTATGAGGAGGTACTCACCAAGTGTACATACTTCTCCGTATCCAGATCTTTCACTAAGGAGAAAGAAAAAAAAGAAACACATAGCTTTAAACAATGTGCAATCAGCAAGGTGGAGACCTGAGTGAATGAGAGGAGACAGGAGTGAGCACAGAGGAGTATGACAGATAGAAGGGAGAAAAAAAAACACTGGAGGAAGATTGACAGGAGAGAAAGGGAGATAGAGTACATGCGAGAGGAGAAAGTGATTAAGGTGGACTGTGGGTTGGCAGAGGAGGGGAGCTGTCTGAGAGAATGAAAGAGAAAGATTACGAGTGAAAGGAGAGAGAAAAGAGAGAGATTATAGGAGACAGACACACAGAGTCTGTGATTGGTTCTGGAGCCGGTCTAATGAGATGGAAATGCTCGGCCAGCGCTGTGAAAGAGCATTAAACCTTGCTGGTTTATATATAGATCTAAACAATAAAACACCCGTGTGCATGTATGAAAACATACAAATACATAGACGCATGTCCAAACAAAAGCTCACTGCAGACAAACATACAGTAAATTATTGCACACATACACCAGGAAAAACAAAGACAGGCATACACACAAACACAACAGCATTGTGAGCGTGTTCTCATTACAGCTGGCTCTGCCAGAGATGCTCCTGCCCAGCGGGCCTCAGTCCAGACCCTCAACACTGATCACAGGCAGGCAGGACAGTGTTTTATATTAGCCAGGGAGCACTACAAGCTCATAACACCCCCTTGAAGCTTTGAAGATGGAGCCAGGTTTGGCTCACATAAGCCTATTCTTGGCCCACTATGAATGAGAGGAGAGACTTGGATGGACAGAGCCTGAGTAGAATTGAGCTCTGGTCTGGTACTGATTATGTAAGGTAGACCCTAGACGAACGAATGGACAAGCCCATCAAAAGCTGCATGTAAACTCATCTGTCAACAGTCAGAGCAGTCATCATGTTCTGAGTTGAGGCTAGACAATGGGCCCATTTGTGTTCATTTTTTCCACAAGCTGACATTTGCTAATGAAATACATCTATAACTCAGACATAGAGCTCTGAATGAAAAGGTAGCATAATTGCTGCGCATAGAGTGTTGTGATTTATTAGGTGCATGTGTGTTTAGATGTCCACTGTGTCTTTTTGGGGATGGTAGGGTGTGTGGTTTCATGCATGTTTACATTAATGTATCATGTTCTCGTAAGCAGGTAAGCATGTGCATGTGTTTCCTGTGATCAAGTGAGTGTGTGTATTTATCCAAGTGTGTGTGACAAAGCAACACAGAGTGGGTGTGTTTGAAGGTGACGTACCTCTCCCCAGGGTGTTGTCTCTCTTGTCTTTCATGCTCATTGCCAGCGATGCCCCCTCTAGGATCTGTGAAGGGAGAGAAAAAGGAGGAAGGGAGGGAGGCAGGGAAGAAAGACAAGAGAGGACAGAGGGCACAGGGTCAGGGGTGAACTGGGGTGCACCAGAACAGCATCATTAAGCATGCCCTCAAGAGGAATGTGGTGTTGAGAGGTGTGTATGTTTGTGTGTGTGCTTGTGTGTAAGTCTTGCGTGCATCTAGAGTGGTGGCAAGTCTGCAGGAGCCTGGCTGGGCTCATTAAAGTCAACCTGCGGTGAAATGGATTGAACAGCCTTGCCAGTGAACCCAGACTGTTAGTACATGCTGCAGCTCAATGCTTTCACAGCTCTGTCGCCATGGCTCAGCAAAAACTAAACAGAGCACTTAAGAAACACAGGTAAAGGGTCAAAGGTCGAGGGTCACCCAACGACTGTTTACTCATTCACAAATGAACGCAGACATAAGCAAATGCACACTGACACATAAAAAATTCCTAATAGGATACAAGTAAGAACTGTTTTGATTACTTGCTGCTAGGTTATTTACTTGAAAAATAATTGAAGTGAGTGTAAAAATAATATATGTATACAGTATATATATATATATATATATATATATATATATATATATATATATATATATATATAATTAATTAAGTAATTAATTAATAATAATTAGTTATATATATTTATATATATATACTGTATATAAGAATGAATAATCTAATATAGATAATTAAATGTATATATGTATATACAAATGTATCTATATTATATATATATAGATAGATAGATAATATATATTATCTATATTAGATTATTCTTTCTTATTATTATGATGATGTATTTTAATAAATATACTGTATATGTATGCATATTATTATTTGTATTATTGTTATTATTTTTATGAGTAGTAGTAGTAGTAGTAGTAGTAGTGAATTTGTAAGTGATGATTGGTTAATTTCCTGCATTGTAGTATGCAGCATGTAGTAATTATTACAGTACATCTTAATTCATGATTAAGTATCTTAAATATCATCTTAAGGGCTCATAAAATATCAGCTGTTATTATTTTTTTAAATAAACCTTTAAATAAACAAACAGCACATTTACAAAAAATGTATCTGATCCCCCCCACCCTCTCACAATAGAAGGTTTTTACATTGACATCCATCTCCTCCATTGAAAAATCCAGAATCTATGAATATGGAATATGGAAAGATGTCTCCTTGACTATCAAGTCCCTCACAAAGTGTGTGTGCAGAGGAGGTTTCAAGTTTCCACATCACACTTGTGTACCCCCCTTCAGCAGATGAATGTGAAAACACTCAGCACAGTGAGGGTCAAACATCAAAGTGAAGAAACAATAAGTGAAACACATTTTTGAGCAGAGGGGGTCATTTAGTAACTACTGAAAAATAATTTGCAATTCAAACACTGGCACACTCTTTTCTTTTTTTAAATAACTTAAGTCTATAAGTCACTAGTTTATCATTTACAAGTGCTCCACTTAGTCTTTAGTTGTCAGACAGACTGTATAAAAACCTTGCTAATGGATTTGAACAACCAATTATTAATGACTTAGACTTTAACAGTTAACAAAACATATACAACAAATTATTATAGCCCTTCTCCATAAGGAATATGATTCATTTCACTTGAATATTTGACCTCCACTGTGCAGAATGAGCTAAGTGCAAAGTTTGTTACTACTATTGATCAGCTGAAAGGGAAAGGTTCTCGAGTCTCACCTCTGAATCTGAGTTTATAATTTTGACATACAAGCATGATCCAATCTGCAACTTTCACTGAGAATAGACTTTTCTGTAAACTAGGAGACATATAGTTTAACGTTTGAAGAGAAAGCTTTAAGGTTGTGTATGCATGATATCAAGTACCTAAGCAAAAGGCAAAAACAATTTTAAGAGAAAAGGACATCCGATAGATCTTCCAAAAAAGATGATTTATTAAATACAATTATGACGTAATTGTCATTTTGATATTGCCTGATGAAGGATAGTAATTGTATTTAACAAATAATCTTTTCGGGAACATCTATTTAGTGTTTTGGCGCCCTTTTCTCTTGAAACTTTTTGAAATGAACAATATTTGCATATTCATATGATCTATTAATGAGGTAAAATAGGTTGATTTTAAAAAGGTAGGTAATCTTTTTTTGGGTAAAAAACATATCGGACCAAACTATTGGTCTGTTTGTTAAACCATGTCTGGAGGGGATCTTTAAGTTAAGTGTAAAAAAAGTACAAAAATCATGCATGTTATCATAGAAACTGTTAATTAACAGCATTCAAAATTAATGTTAGACATTATAATTATCAACTGTTTTTTGTTAAATGTAAGCTAACTACTGTATTAATTACACTGTATACTGTATGCCTAAATATAATCTGCAGAACCACCTACAACTAACTGACACTTAGAAACAAAGGGTATCCTCCAACCCATGGACAGCCAGTGACACCATTTACCACTGTTGTTGTTACAATATATACAGGTACACAATGACAACAGCTGTCATAAGATTCTAACACAAACACACACACACACACACACACACACACACACCTGGTAATGGAAAACAGTGTTGAGTTTCTTTCTGCCATCTTCCATCAGTGAGGAGTTATCCAGGTCCTGCAGGACCTTACTGTTGCTGCCAGAGTCAAACCACTCTGGAGAGAAAAGAGACAGGAGAAAAGATGAAAATGATATTAGACAATTTCATCCTAAATTTGGAAAAGAATATGCGAGACAGAGGGCAGCCATGTGCTAACTCTCTGTGTCACGACCTGTGGAAATATTCTTACGCCATTAATCAAATCAGCTCTGCAGGCTCCACAGCTTTTCAAAGCAATAACTCTTTGTGATTATGACTGTACACTCTCCTCCATGCATTCTGTCATTTATTATATTGCAGCCTCAGGTTAGTTGAGCTTCATGAGAGGAACTGACCTTTTGCAAAGGAGATTACTATATCTCAGAAGGTAGGGGAGGGGAAAGAATGAAAATAATCAGAGAAAAGGGGCTCTTACCCAGGTCTACATCCTCTGCTCTGGGCCACTGAGAGAAGGGCAGGTTTTTATAAAAGGCTTCTAGAATTTTTTCCTTAACCTGGCAGATTGTGTCTGTATTCATGACCCTGATAGACAGCGAGTCCATGCCACAGCCCTGGAAGGACACATTGATGTTCTGCAAAAATAAAGAATATACATTTCAAACTTTGCAAAGTTTGGAATTTCAGCATGTCTAAAACTTTCTGGCAGTCAACTTAATTGGATGTTTAAGTTTGACATTGACCTTTCTGAGCTCTATAAAACAAAACCGAGGGTGTGAAAGATGAACGGAGAGTATGTGAGGTATCAGACCTGTGGCTTGGCCTCAATGTTTTCACGAAGCAGCCACTCCTCATTGAGGGTGTAGCGGGCCTTCCCTGTGATGGCGTCTATGGAGCCCTTGTTGATCTGCTGCTTGATTGCACACAGCAGCAGGAAGAAAGGCTCACCCACTGTTTCCTGAAGATTGTTGCAGAGAAGTGAAGACAAAAATCAGATATATGGATATTCTTTTCAATCAAGCCTCCCTCATAACTGAAAACTGAAACTGAAACTCCTTCGTTTCCATCCCCACCTTAAGGTAGCTGTACATGCAGATGGACATCCAATTGGTCAGCATTTTCTCCACAACAGACTCGGTGCGGCGCAGCATCAGTTTGGGGTTCTTGGAAGCCGAAGCATCAATCAGGTCCACCAGCAGATCTTTCATGATACTGGTGTAGTACTCAAGCTTACCATGAAGGGCGATGGTGAGCAGAGACGCCAGGCTGCATCTGGAAGGTGAGAAAACAGATTAGCAGAGGAGACAGATGAGCAAAAACATGCTCTTGCAATCATGCCCTGTCAGTGTGTGTGTGGTCAATGGAGACTTTAAAATAACTACATTACAGAAACAACAACAAGGTTTCTTCCTCCCCACAGCACCTGTGACTGCAGAGCCAAATAAAGGACTGATCTAATGCAGGGAGTGTCTGGGTGAGTAAATCCAGAGGTGCAGGGGATTTCCCTAACAATCCCCTTTAATCCAGGAGAAGGGCCACATCAGTCAGTAAGTGCTGACACTGAGCTGGGAAAGGGATGTGGTCTTGACTCTGGAATCTTTCCCTGAATGTCCACAATGACTGGCTAGTTTTAGGACATCAGGACCAAAACAGCAACACTGATAAATCACCAAGTGTTTACAAAGCAGGAACAACCACTTTTCTGAATGGTAAAAATATTTTCCTGTGGTAAACATTGGAAAAATAGACACACCTTCTGTATACAATGTAATGCAATTCAACAGCCATACAATAAATACTACGGTGCTATAAAAAGTTCACTTTTTTGGTTTTAAGTCTACTACTTTGGTTGTTTAAGTGCCAAGTTAAAATATTAAATCCGCATTAGTATATTTTTTTGGCCACTGCTCTGTTTTGGTCTCCACCAGCATTTGAGAAATATATCTGAGTTTTTAATAAAAATTTGTTCCACTATGATTAGCCACCAGCTAGTTGCTAACATTGTCTTTCTGCCATTTGGATGTGGGCCGGTAGTGTACAGTGGGGTTTCACAGGCTTTTGGGTGAAAACAGTGGCAAGTTGGGGCTTCGAACAAAACAGTAAAATTGTGGGCCATAAAACCAAAACAATGAGCTGAAAGATAGTAAAAAGCTCTGTAGAGGTGATGGTGATATTTTTCTGTGGGTTTGTTACTACAAGCAACACCTTACATTTCACCATTACATCCCTTGGTAATAAAAATATTGATTATAGAAGCTTTAAAAACACCTCACAATATGATGAAATCTATAAATTCTACTGATTTAATGGCTATCTAAAGTTAATCTGTCTGAATGCCTTTTCTGTTTCTTGTTTATCTGCCAAACACATATCAGTTGATGCATTTACCTGTCTCGTACAGCAAAGTCCTTCTGCTGCTCCAAGGCGTGGACAAACGTGACCAGGAAGTGCTTGTTGTTAAGAAGAGTAGAGAACAGAGTGATGCCCTCCTCTACGTTAGGCTTTGTTGTGTTGGTAGCCTGAGGACGGAAGGTGGATGAAACTGTTATTTCTCTGTGTAATTTCCCCTAAACTACATTACACACCTGCTGCTCCCTGCCTAATCTATCTCACGATCTCTAGAACACTTCAACTTTCTATCACACCTCCTCCTCCTCCTTCTTTAGGTAGCTCCGTCTCTGGTAGGTGTATCTCCCGCTCCGGTCTCAGACTGTGTGTGATTGTCTCTAAATTTGCAGAGTCGACATAATGAGTATAGCCTATCTTTGGGTGCGAGTCCGACTAAGCAGCAGTGTGATGAAGTCTTCCCTCTGGACTGCAGCCATATGGTGTGGTTTGCTGCCTGACAGAAGGAGAACAGGGGTGTCCATTAAGATAAATGCCCGCCTATGAGATTTATTTGCTATGACCTGGAAAACACTTCCTGGGAAGACGATGTGGATCCAAGGCACTTCATCACCGCTAGACAGCCTCCCCCGGCTGCCGACCCAAAACTAGCACTGCAATCGTTATTTTTTCTCTTCCTAATGTGCAAAGACACACATGCATGTGCAGCTCCCGTTTGCACAGGGTTTTATGGAAATGGACTAAAGATGGATCTTAATGTGAAAGCATACTATTCGGTTGTCCAAAAGCCAGTGGGAAGTATGTCAACAACCTGCCAACAACTTGGTGAGCAGAAGTTATTTTGACAATCAGAATTTTCACTGACTAGCAACCACTGTATGACATGCAATAGTATTCATATGTGCACACACAAGAGCATGTGAGTTCACACAAACACACAGTACGCTGATGTACCCCTCGGACATTATAACAAGCACCCAAAAGCAAAAATGCACAATATCCTTTTCTTCACTCCTCATCAACCAGTGTGACCCAGTTGAGCAGGAAGAGAGTGAAAAAGGAGCTAAATCAAGGCAGTCTGGCAGAAGAAAGCCTAACCTAACAGCCTAATGGCTTAACCCTTTACCTGCCAGTCCTGCAGCAGCGGGTGGGTCTCTGGCAGCACACGTGGTCCCAGGCCATCATTCTCGTAGGCGGGCTGGACCAGACTCTTCTCGTAATCGGAACACATCTGAAACACACATAAACACACAAACAGAAAACTGTAATACAAAGTCAGCTCTAGTCATAAACACAGGAAGATGGATAGACAGGGAAAACAATCAAGCTGGCCTTGAGACTTTGTTGGTAAATTTGCAGTCTGGACCAAAAGGGCAGAATTTCATGAAGAGGCCCTGAATAGGCCCCTTACTGACAATGAAAACGAAACATAACACCATGACACGAAACGTCATGAGCGTTAATGGGTTCAGAGACAAACTGACCCAGAGCCAAGAGGCAGCCTTTTCAACTCTGTCTGCCTTTTCAGCATAGCTACATTTGGCTTCTATTCTAACTTTGTCTAAGTCTGTGTCAAACACTGTGTGTTGTGTGTGTGTGTGTGTGTGTGTGTGTAATCTAAGAGAACCAGAAGCTCTGGTGGGAAAAAAGAGCACAAAGGGTCGTGAGTAGAGTGTTTGCTGTTTTAGTGGAAAACTATGGAGGGATGATACTGAAGCAGAAACACTTGAATTTATGTTTCCCACTACGCAGCTTTTCAACACTCTCCCCCGCTCACTTCCTTCACAACAGAAAACAGTATCCCGTCTCTACTGCAACAGACAAGGGTGGCTGCTGTTGTGCAAGAGCTTGTATACTTGCAAAACACTGTGTGTGTATGAGCAGAGTGAGGAGTGTGTTTTGAGAAATCATGGGGAAATTTTCCATGTCTCGGTGCCCACCATTGTTCTGTCTGAAAGTCCATGCCTGTGGTTGGAAGACAAAGCCCGCTGAGTTGTGTCTGTCTGTATCGGTGGGAAGATAGACCCACAGTCTACCTTCAGGGTGGATCACATCAGAAAAATGCTTACCTATAGAGATCATATTAACTCTCCTGCAGGGTGCCAACACTGAGCACCACTTCAGTAAATGTCTACTGTATGTTTAAAAGTTTCAAGGTGAATTTTCATCCTGCATATTACAAGCAGTGGGAAAAATGGGACATGTAGGGGGGAAGAGAATATTAAAACCCCATTGAGAAAAATGCTATTGTCAGTCTGCCAGTTGAAATCAGATAGTGGGGAAAAATAGGCTTCCTCACCTTGGGGAAGAACGTGCGTGTGACAAACTGTTTGTACTCCAAAAAGGGGATGCCCTGGCTGCGATTCAGCTCCTTGGTCAGGTCTGTCATGTCCGTCTGCAGCTCTGCAAAGCCTGAAATGGCAAAAAAAACAATAGAAAGACCCAAAAGGGTTTAAATCATGGGACTGTTTTTGAATGGCTAATTTGAATCTGCATGCTAACACTGTAACATCCTATATTGGATAGCATGTTCTATGAGAGGATAATGTTCTCCTCTAATGAGACGCTGGAGATCCCTTTATGGAAAAGCTTTTCCTGTCACAGGATGACGTATTTGGGTTACAATGCCAGTTTCTTCAGACTGTGTTGGTGTAGAAAGAAGAGGATACTAGACCTTAGGGATTTGAAACATATTTCATTTACTCCACCAGGTTATTTATTCGCCATCTCACTAAAGCATTCTCTAAACCACCAGTCAGTTCATACCATCAGCACCCGATTGGATGCATCAGACCTGAATACCAAACCTCCCCTCTGCCTCACTTTTTAGACAAATACCAAAACGCTCCCATTCCTGTAACCTGGAATATGTCAATTTCCTATCTCTTCTCCTGCTTTTATTACATCTTTCATCTCAGCAGAACTATCTCTCACTTTGTGCACATTCACCCTGAGCACAGCCACAAATCTGTGTCCTCTGACTAAATAACCTCTCCTCCTCTTCTCTACTCCACTCTACTCCCTCCCACGCTTCTGCTTCTCCTTGGACTCATGGCCCTATTGCTTCCTCCCTCCATTTCTCTTTCTCTATCCGTCCCCCTCATCTCTACGCAATAAATCTGGTTGCTCAGACGTGGAGTGGCCTTCACACGGCTTTACTTTAATGCCCTGGAAACACAGACACAAGCTCACACAGACACACATAGACATACACACACACACACACACACACACACAGAGCACTAAGCACATACACTCACAGACCTTGGTCCTAAAGGGTATAGACACAGCAAAAGTGATGTGGCCAATCAGTGTGCCTGTGTCTGACTGATCATTTGTCAGACGCTGTGTTTTATGAGTCACGCTTACTCAGCACAAAACTGTCAACTGTTAAGATCCCTCATACTTCAGCCTGGAAACAATGTTAAACAAACAAAACACACACACACACACACACACACACACACACAGAATAGAATAGAATAGAATAAAATGCCTTTATTGTCATTATACACAAGTGCAGTACCTTTGCAATGAGATTGAAGCAACCCCTTTACAGTGTTGACACGAAATATAAAAATACAAAATATAAGGAAATAAAATAGAAAAATAAAGTAAGTAATAAATAAAGTGTAGTTAGGTAGTGCAGAGGGGAGTCCTGAGAGATAAATATAAAAATATAAAGTATAGGTAGATAGTGCAGAGGGGAGTCCTGAGAGCAACTATATACATATACAAAATAGCTTTGTGTACACATTGTGTGAAAAGTAGTTAGGTATTAACAATAAATAAATAAACATTGCACAGTAATGAAATGAAATGGTTAAATACACACAGACATTTGTGACACAAGGTCTTTTTTCATGTCACGCAACACAAAACATTATTTGAAATATAAAAAACTTCACAAAGCAGAGCTGGTACAACAGTGTAGGATGTATGAGTGTCTGTTCATGTGTGGGTTTTTGTGTAAACACACCTTTACGGATCTCATCTCTGATCTGGGACTCCATCTCCTCCATTTGGAGTAAGGTTTTCTGCCAGTAGCGTTCCGCCCTTCGGCTCTTTGTGCAGTACACTACAAGAGCTGAGAAAGACAACATGCAGTGTGTGTTAACTCAAAGACTGTAATCACACACTGAAAACTTCCAGTAAACCAGAATCTAAAGGATCAAAAATGTGTCTGAAATGACGTTCAGAAATGGTTTTATATCACCTTTTGTGAGCCTGTGAAAAATATGTGCATAAATGTATCTGACTGTGAGAACATGCAAATGAAAATGTTCTTGTTTGTGAATGTATAAATAGAATTTGTGCAATATTATTTCAATGGTTATGTCACACCTAAAGATATAAGGGTTTTGTGAACATATGAGAACAAACTCAAAGCAGAAAAATCCACCATAGCAGGAATTTTCACCCATTCACCTGCCCTGCACGCACACTCACACAAAGAATACAGAAGTACAGTACGCACACATACACACGTAAGCACACAGACAGCAAAGGGAACAGTGGGGTCTTTGTGCTTTGGGTACTGAGGAGGGATGAAGCAGGAATGCGGGAAACTATGACCCGAGAATTCCTTTTATCTGTTCAACATCTGGAGCATCCATCGCTACAGCAGGCACACATCCATCATCGGATGGTGAGCATGTGTACACAACCTACCCACAGTGCACAGCAGCAGCAGCACGCAGCACACCACAATGGATACCACGATGGCCAGCTCACTGCCGCCAAGCTGCACTTTGGCGATGGTGTGACGAAAGTTCCCCACTTGCACCTAAGAGGAAAAAAAACAACACATTTTCTTCTCACCATTACATTGTCATACAAA
Source organism: Etheostoma perlongum (assembly GCA_026937815.1). Lineage (NCBI taxonomy): Eukaryota > Metazoa > Chordata > Actinopteri > Perciformes > Percidae > Etheostoma > Etheostoma perlongum. The sequence goes on from CM049377.1 coordinate 11,898,946, forward strand.
AACATATCTCATCATGTCATATTTTCTTTAATTTTCTTTTATATAAATCTTTTTTTTTATTGTAGTAGTTAAAGTTGCTTATTTGTTTGCAGCCCATATGGACACCAAATAGACCATTGCAGTGGTGAAATCTGTCAGAAGAATAGCACAACTTCTTACATTAAATCTTATGTTGCTAACAAAAAACTCTTCTCCAAATTATAAATAAAATCTACCACAAAAACTTCCTTCCATATACACAATGCAAGTCTTTCATAATCATTCAGCTATAGTCATAAGAGATGAAGGGCATTTTAACAAAGCCTTTAAATATGATATAATATAGATACTGTATATATATTGATAAAACTCACTTTAATCACATTAAAAACTAAGCCTATCTTTTTTATATCGACCATCAAGCCTACCCAACCTACAGCTAATAGCTAGTTTTTTGTTTTTTTAAGAAACAATCATTTTAAATTGGACCATACAATAACAGACCATCGTTCCAACTCAAAAACAAACATTTGCATTTCGTGAATATTACTGTACACTATGACATGTCTTGAAAAGCCACTGTTTAGATTTTGTCACAAGTCTACTCCAAAGTTGTGTAAGGAAATAAAGGAAAGAGGAAATGAAGGCCTTGGCTTATTTCTCAAGATGTGAAACTGTCAAATATCTCCCTGGAAACAAGGTTGTAAAATGATAGGTTTGAGTCATTACAATTCTTTACTTTCTCTAAAAATCTATATTATACTAATGTAAATCTTGTACATCTGTTATGGCAATACTGTGCATAATTATTACCAGCTAAAAAAGCAAATTTTATTTTGACAGACAATGCATAGTAGTTGCATTAAGTATTTTCTTTGTAATACAGTATAATAACGCATGCAGTAAAACATGGCAGTTTTTTAATGGAACCACAAGTTCCTGCACACATCCACATATGCGCAGACACAACATATTTTTCATGGACACAGGTCCAGACACAAAAATTAATTACATTGTAGATTTTGAAAAATGGCCTATTGCTGCAACAAGCTGTAAGAGTCAGCCAGTTCAGAGCAACCCAAATGTGACAAGAAAAAGACTTTCACTTCTGCCTTCTGATTAGTCAGCAGAGTCTCTGAGGTCCCACTTCACATCCTTCCTTCTCCTTCCCCAATCCAAACATACTTCATAAAAAAGCCTCAGATAAAAAGCCACCAATCCTCTGACCAAATCCCCCTTATGCTGGTTCAACTCTGAGGGGGGAACTGGCACACTGGGCTCCCTATTTTTCTCATTCCATCTTTCTCTTTCTCGTCCAGGCATTAATCTACCCAGGCCAGCGAGGGAAGGCCGTCTTCCAGAGACTGCATCAGGCAGGCCTGGTGTAATGGAGGGGGAAAATGCCATTGTTCCATGCTCTTATTTCGCTCGGGGTATAAACTTCCCTAGATCCACTTCTGCAGCTCAGCTCCACTTCAGAGCCAAGCGAAACATGGGCATGTAAAAATAGATATGCCACCGAAAGTAAGTGAAGAAAGATAAATGGCCATAAGCTATGCAACGGCCAAACATACATACATATATTCAAATGTGCTGACACAAAGGAAAATGTCTTGTGTTTATTCCCGTCAAATGGGCATACTGATCATCCTCTCTGCTTATGTGCAGGCAGCCCACCCTTTTGTGTTATGACATCTCATTTGACCCTTGCCCTTCCATTATGTATTTGCTAATTGCCTGTGTTTATTCTCAGACATCCTGAGTGGCAGAGTGGTTAGGTGGGGAGTGGGCACGAGAGCAAGCCACAGGTACACGAAGTGGGAGAGACAGAATAGGAGGGAAAAATGCAAAATCAAAGCGCTTTGCTTCTATTTCTGTGTTAAAGTGAGGAAGCATTACAACTCAACTGACAGATAGAGACGGACTAACATGTGTTTCTGAGCTATTTCAGCAAACCACTCACAATCTAGCTTGTATTTAAATATAGATGATTGTTTTTCCTCCTTAATAAAGCCCAATCAGAATGGCCAACGACATATGGGAAACGTGGGTAGAAGAAAGAGAGTGTCTGGTTTTTTATCAGGAATGTGCAGTACTCGTCCACATCTTGATTAAGACCATTAATTGCAATGTCGGGAATTCGGAGACAAAACAAAAACACAAGCAAGTGAAACCATCGCTGAGTCAGGTCTCACTTAGTGTCTACATGGTAGGTGATTGTGTTGGCGATGAAAAACGGACTGATAAAGGATTAAAGAGATAAAGGATGCTAAACATTTCACAGTTGTTCTGTGGCATTGTGGAGCGGAGTGACGGCTCACCGCCCCCTAACTGCTGATTCATGGTGGCATGCTCAGAGACTACAAACCATTCGTAATGCTTGGGGAGAGACACATACATATCACTGCATGGACCTGTGCAAATCAAATCTGTTTCAATGAACATCCCAGATGGTCTGGATTCTGACTAAACGTTTGGCTTACGAGTACTGTGTGACTGATGGGTGATATCCTTAAATTATCAGGGTCTATCCAACAATATTTTCATGCGTATTTGTATTTTATTGTGGCGTTTTATATGTTTGCATACTTACAGTGACAGGCAGCTCTCTCTCGCTGGAGCTCAGCAGTCCATTGATGGTGCAGTGGAACAGCTGGTCGTTGTGGAAGCTGATGTTACAGGGATAGGAGCCAATCATCACCGAGTATTCCTCAGGCACCAGGTCCAAATCAGTTGGCCCTTTCTGCACCAGAAATGAACAAAAACAACCGTCAGTCCGTCGGTTGAAAGAAAACAGAGGAGGCTGGTTTGAACAGGCACAAATAACATTTATGAAGGCCACAGCAGATTGAACCTACACATACATGCACACACATGCATTCTCCTATGCGGGCACACATGCACACACACGCACACACACACACACACACACACGCACACAAACACACACACACACACACACACACACACACACACACACACAGACACACACACACACACACACACACACACACACATACACACACAGAAACCGAGCTGCGGCAGGCCTATCATGCAGTGGTCACACAGAAGAAGCCAGCAAAATAGTCATCCAGTTTGGGCTTAGGTTCAGCTTAAAGCAGCAAACATTCCCGCAGCCCCTCTCACATCGCCAGGGAAGTTTCTACAAACAAACCCACTGATAGTCATCCCTGCCTCTGCCCAAAATAACATTCTCAGGGCCTTTACAGGAGCCTGTTGGACTAAGCTGTACAGCTATTTTTTTTATCAATCCAATCTCCTACCTCTCACTGCTAATTTCTGGTTCAGTTAAAGGGGCACTCCAACAATATCAACTTGGGGATTTATAACAGAAATCCTGTGGGGCACGGAGTTTTAAAGACGTTTACCAAGCAAGAAGGGTTTAATGAAAATGCTATTAGGTTGCATTATGGGAAATGTAGTATTCAGTGTTTTTGGAGCTTGTTGGTTGGATTTTTTTGTCTCTCTATGTCATCAAACTTTCAAGAAGTGCAATACTAAATCACTGAAATAGCCCTTAAAGGTCCAATATGCACTACTGACAGCTAGCGTTTGAAATAGTTACTGCATTCCAAATTCAAAATACTGGAGAGAGTCGTCCCCCCGGCCCCTCCTCCCCAGACTCGACATTCACAGAGGTTGCCAGGTTGACAGGGCTTCCAACAATGTTGCTAGATGCTAGTCTCACATAGCAAGACATTACTCCACAGCACAGCGGAGTAGCTAACGTTAGATGCTGGAAATGTTGACATTCATAAAAGCCTGTGCTCATGCAGAGTTCTGTAGACTAACAACCACCCTATCTTGACTTGAAATTAAAAAAAAAAAAAACAGCCGCTAAAACACCACTACCTTACAGTCCTTTCTACCCGACTGCCAGACACACTTTTTCGTCTTAAAATTACGGCATCAACCGCTAAAAACACCACTACCTCGCCGTCTTCTCTACCCGACTGACAGACACACTTCTTGGCTTAAAATTGCTGCATCAACTGCTAAAAACACCACTACCTCGCCCTTCTCTCTACACGACTGACAGACACACTTTCTCATCTTAACATTATGGCAACCGCCACTAAAAATAATCTGACTGCTCTTGTTTCTTGCCCTGTCAGTCTTCTTTTTCGGGATGTTACAGCATTCCTAGAACTCTTAAGTTAAATTTGTATGTACCGTGTAATTACTAATGTATGAATGATGCAAAAAAAAAACTACAAAAATAGGACCCAATTTCTATAAAACAATTTCCCTTTGATATAAGAATGATGAGTAAGGAAGTATGTGTGTGTGTTTATCCCCAGTGTGCTTCCTTACTTTGATTACACCCTTAGGACCCTGTCCTGTCCCTACTGCAGGATGCCACCCCCTGGGTCTCTGTCAACAAATGCTTCCTTACACAGACAAAACACTTACACACAAACAAAGATACATAAACTAATTATACACATATAAATAAAAAGTGCATCAAACTATCATACAAAATATGTTTGAGCATATTGTAAAACATACTTTACACAACATTTTCACACTTAAACGTTTTGGACCAAAACAGGATGAAAGCAAACAAAATCCACCCACATTCCAGCTCAGGTCCTTAATATAGGATCTGGCTGACTAACAAGTCCTTCCCCCCTTCAGGTCCACCACAAGTGGAATCCACCTAAGAAAACAGGAAACAACAGACGAGTTGTCCATGTAGACAGGCTGAGGCAGCGATTCCGCAGGGGCCTCATCCTGACACTCACACACACATCAAGAGGAAGCTGCATCGTGTTCAAACTTCCCTGTCTGTGCTGTTAGCATTTGAATGTCGTACTGTGTCACAGCCTGCAGCCCTTTCGGGTGATGAATCCATGCAGACAGGTGCTTAGATCAGCCAGACCACAGGAGCATGGGACCTCCCAAGGAGCTGCCACTGCAGCACCCCCTCCCCAGACCCCCAACTGAAATCAACACGTCTCAGGGTATGGGCCTTTGATGTGCTTTATGTGCCTCCGTTTTATGTGAATATGAATAAAGAAACACTCGGCCTTGTCTGCTGTTCACAGTGGGCAACAGTCTGTTTACAGCAGTGGAGCTTTTGGAGCCAAGAAACCTTTAGAGAATACCATCACTTGTTCTATGTAGAATTTGAATATGGGTTTTTGAAAGCCGAGATTGTCAGTAGCGTATAATGGTGTTTTCTGCTGATAGTATCTTTTTTTTAAGATAATTTTTTTCAGCTTTTTCCCTTTATTAGATAGTGACAGTAGATAGACAAGAAAGGTGGGAGATAAATGGGGGATTACACGCAGCAAAGGGCTGCAGGTCGGACTCAAACCGAGGCCGCTGCAAAGGACTCAGCCTACATGGGGCGCACGCTCTAACTGGGCGAGCTAGAGGTCGCCCCACTGATCTTTAAGTTTGACCGTTCTCAAAAAATATAAAACACAAGCTCTAGGTACAAGCAAAGTCAGTTGGTTGACCGGTCGGTCCACCTCCTTGGTCCAGAAATATCTCAAAAACGATTGGATAGTTCAGACAATTCAGGCACTCATGGTCCCCAGGGGATGTATCCTCCTTTAGTAATCACCTGACCTGTCAATTAGCGCCAACACGAGGTCCACATTTTTGGTCTCAACAACTATTGGATGAATTGACATGACATTTGGTGCAGACATTGATGTTCCCCTCAAGATAAATTGTTATTGCTTTGTTTATGCTTATGCTTTGTTTTTTCATCTATCTCCTTCCCCAGGTCAAATTTTTAATTTGTCCAATACTTGATTTGGGACCAAATACATGCAAACCTAATGATATAAGCCTAAACTGTACTTTGTTTTTAGTGCAAGTTAACAAATGTTAGCATGCTAATATTCCAAGCTATGATGGCAAACATGGTTAACATTACCTGCTAAAGATCGTCATTGTCACTGTGATGTACACAGAAATATTGAGGTAATAATTTAGCCAAATAACAATTATGTAATCTAGCTGCCAAAGATGTTTAATTTATTTTAAGTTTAATTTTTTAAATATTATAATTTCTGTCACTTAAAATTGTTCGACACTTTAACCATTTAATATAAAGTGTACGTAATCAATAAAACAACATTTGATCCAATTAGAGGTGAACATTCACTTGACTTCATCAGAAAACCAATGTAGCACTAATCTGAACTTCCTGTCTCAGAAGTGTCACTCACGTTGATGATGAGGGTCAGTGGCTCTCCTGGGTGGTGTTTAATCAGTTTCTCCTTGTTGGCAGTGAAAAATTGAGGGTCCTCCACATACTCCAACGGGAAGTGACCTTTGTGAGGTTCCTCCTCGTCCTCTTCCTCACTATCATAGGTGAAGGGGCTGTCACCCGTGTAGAGGATTCCGTTTAAGATAAACTGCGCTGAGGTCTGCTGGGATTGGCTGGACGCCGGGGATGGGCAGGTGATTGTGAAGGGGGAAACCACAGTGCAGCGCTGAGGTAGGACCAGAGAAGACAGGGGAGCTAAAAATGCATTCTTTTCCATTAACCTATCAGATGGTTAATGACATGATCTACCTGAAACATAATTCACTAGATGACTAAAACGACTAAACTGTACTCGTTCTTAAAGGAATAGTCTGACATTTGTTCTGCACATTAGCTTTCCTTGCAGAGTTAGATGAAAAGATCGAAACCAAAGTTTTTTTTTACCTTTGGTATCAGCCTACCAATACCTCAAAAGTGAATCAGCGCATTTCTGAAAATCTCAAACCAGTCCTGTAGATTTGTTAGGTTGTTAGAAGTGTGACTTCATGACACATACAAATCAAAGTTTCCCATTATATTCTACTTTTGTATAAATGACCACAAGTTTGATGTGTGTATATTTTTTTTAACTTTATAAAATTTATTTCACACCCAAGGGGATCCATATCACAATAAAACACACATGTTGGTTTGAGAGTTTTATCAAGTGAAAAGGAAACAATCCAGCTGATTACTCACTTTTTCTCCAATTTCCAGGACGTCCATGGTGGCACTTTGCACCAGATCAAAACCCTGGCCTGTCACTGTGATGGTCCTGCCACCACTTTGTGACACACACACACACACAGAAGAGAGAGAGAGAGAGAGAGAGAGAGAGAGAGAGAGAGAGAGACATTTCAGCCATGACAAAAATGTGTCAAATTCATACTGGTATGCAAATACTTTTGGGACACTCACACTGCACCAAACAGAAAAACAGAGGACCAGATAATAATATAACACAGTTCACATGCAGTGCATATCTGCTATCACATACATGCTGTGCTATTTAGAACACAATAGGGAGAAACTGACGCAAATCAGGACAACATTACAGTAATGACTTTTGTCAGTGAAACAAGGAGGGGAACCTAAGAGTCCTCCAGCTTGAGACGTTTAAGACAACTTGGTTTTTTGTGACATTTCAGAAACAGTCTACCTACCTGAGATAGCTCTTTTTGGGGTAGATGGAGCTGATGGTGGGGTTCTTCTCGTAGGTGTAGGCAGTGCTAAGCTCTGCACTTTGACAGGGAACGTTTTCAAACTCCACACACACTGACACTGTGAGTGAGTCAGTGTGTGCCTGTAAGGCTGGAGGCATGGTGCACTCAATGCTTTCATCGGTTTTCCTAAAAAGGGGAATATCGTGACTGCATATCTTGTTATGTCTAAAAGGGATCAAACCCCAAATCTGTTTCCGCTTAGACTTAACGTTATACTATACATATTTTCATAAATATACATTAAACATTACTATAGCTACAAGCAGAGCACCTCACTTTAAAGTGACACTTAAAGTTATTGTGCACAGTTTCTGCCGCCCCCATCAGAAAGTCTAAGTAGTGACAACAAAACTGTTGGCACGCCCACATGATACAAGCAACACCCCCTTCCTCCCCCCAATTTACAGCACCATTAAATGAAACAATGCTCTTTCAAAATAATCAGTACTCACTCTATAATGGTGCACTCTAGCGTGTTGTTGACCATGACTCTGACCTGAGAGCCAATGTCCAGGTGCTCCCCTCTGATGATGACTATAGTTCCTCCAGCACGAGAGCCCTTCGTTGGCTCTATGGAGAGCAGCTTTGGGACCTGAATACAGACGAGAGAAATGACACATGACTGAACAACACAATATTTGTTTCACTAGACATCTGACAGCTTCTGTCACAGGAAAAGACAGATTTAGTCAAACTGTGTTTTGTGCGCTGTGATGTTTTCCTTGACAAATCTTTTCTCATCCTTTGAGGTTCAAATATCTTTAGAGATTGGCTAAGACAGCTGCTGACTATTACAGTAAATTAGGGAAGAAAACTGTGAAGACAGTCCACGCTACAATGTGTTAAAGTGCTGCTGTTAAAGAGAAGCCAACAGGCCTTTGGGCTCAAGCTTGCAGGACAGCTACACAAAGAGGCAATAACGTTCATGCATACACATGAGAAACTGCATGCACATACAGTCATATGTACAGGCAAACACATATATACACATGCACATACACACACATGTTCCTGGGGCGAAGATGTATATCTCTGTCCAGTTCTGCATCAGCATTCCCTCTCTTTCCAAACTTTCTATCCCCGCATTGAACCTTGCCTCCGGGGATACCTCTTATCCTCCCTGACAGGATTCACTTCCTCAGTGTGCACGGATGGAGGAGACCTATTGTGTGTTTGAGTGCCGGAGTGGGCGTAAGGAGGCAGATGTTTCCGTCTAAAGGTTCGAGGAAGGAGATGCAGTAGAGGCACATATCCTGTCTCCAAAACTGGTTTCCCTTTCTCTCACATCTTCCCCGCAACACACATCGCTAAAAACCTCTCTCACAATGAGCATCAAAGAGATGAATAAGGAAACCCAAAGTGAGTTCCCACAACAGCACAGTATAATGTTTTTTGGTGTGGGTTTTCTCTGTCCAAGATGGGGGTAATTTCTCTGTGGGAAGACTCACAGGCAGAGCTGGTCTTAGGAGTTGCTGAAATGATAGACCGCTCCCGGACTGAATAATAAAAAAAGTCTTTATCTATAAACAAAGAGAAACAAAGAGCTTACATGGGTATTTCCAATGGCTGAATACTCTAATTCCAATGGGACACTGTGTGGGTCGAGGTCAGTTAACACAATAATGGCTAGCTTGCCTCTACCAGTGATGAATTCAGAGCAAAGGGACATTCCAACAATCGCCATATTTGTTTTTGCTGGCAGCAAGTGCAGCATGACAATGGTGCTAAGTTGCAGCCCAGATGAATGTTTGAAGATTCCCACACACTCACATTCTTCAGAATCATAAAACACATCTGTTAACACTCAACTGACACACTTGGGAAGGCTTTCCCAGTAGGGAAGAAGGAACAAGAGAGTGTAGAAGTAGAAGAATGTGGAGGGAGAGACGGACAGAACAGACAGCAAAGAATAGCAGGAGGGTATATATATTATAAATCTGGAGAATACTCACTAAGTATGAGAAGATCTCCTTCGACGTGCCCGTCCCACTCTGATCCACATCCACTTGGACAATATATTCCCTGTCGTGTGCAGAGCTCCCAGTGACACACACCAGCCTGGGAAATTTAACAAGAGTGTGACCTCCTTGTTTGGTTGTCAAATCAGAGATCAGTTAATATTAATAAAACAACTGATGATAATGGATAAGAACTCAAAAGAGCATCATATAATTGTTATCTAATAAATGAATTTATAAAAAAAAAAATAAGACTAAAATTGCAAGTGTACCAATATGAGAACCAATATGATCATGACAGCTAAACAAAGACATAATTAATCTCGGAGAATGGTGGTTATGAACTAATTCATCAGACCATATTACATTTACATATGGAATCCAATAAAGCCTTGAGATATCAAATATTAGGAGATGTAAGGGTTCAAAGCGCCTTGGACCAGATGTGTCTAACCACAGAGGAGATTAAGGGGCTGCTGAGGCTTGTTCTCTTGCCTCCTGGCTGTGATTAAGCCTTGTGTCATCAGTGTACGCTCTACAGGGACGTCTCATATTAATGATACAGTGGTGCACCGAAGCACAGGGATCTACTGTTCTGGGTCCTCGCTGGGATAAATGTTCTGGGGTGGTAACCCAACCTTTATCAACTCACATGTTCCCCCTCCAGCTTGACACCCTGTCGGTTTATTTAGTCCGGTGCCTGGTGCTACAGTGGTAATAAATTCTCAGCGAGTGATCGGATGATTGACAGAGGAATTGTGGGGAATTTACATAAGCTGAGGGCTGTGTTTTATGTAGGCAGGACATACGGTGAGATGAGGCTGGGTTTGAACAGTTTGGGGCTCGGCTGGGGTCAGGCCGTCGGGTCTGAGACCAGGGTTGACTTTAACCCAAACCACTGCAGCATTTAATTAATAAATCAATTGATAATAAAATCAATATAAACATGGATTTTATTTATAAGCCTGAAAAGATGTTAAAAATATGTTTAAATAACCTGCAGTCCCAGCCATCTGTTAGTCTACGTTTAATTACAGGAGCATCAGGTAAAGTCATTACACTCAAATTATACTCCTGTCAGTCGTGTCCCATGAAGGCAGAAGTGCACCTGTTTGAAGAAAATGTGTCATTTCACATGCTCTGATTTAGAATAAGAAAGAAAAATAAAATGAAACACATGATTAAACACAGATTCAAGCCTGAGGGAAATAAAAGCCTGAATCAGTCCGAACCTGCAGCCTGAATCAGTCCGAACCTGCAGGATTGCTCCGGGCCTAACTGGATTCAGGCTGAGAATCTAAATCTGGTCAAAAAATTACAATGTATCTTGTAGAGTACAGAGAAAGGCAGAGTAGACAGAAGGTGTGATGAATTATGCCTGTAGCATTGAATGTTTTATGGTTTCTTAAAGACATTTTAATACCACATAGAATGCAGTTAGTTTGTAATACCTCATTGGCGGAAGTATAAAAGCATAACGGAAACCCCGTAGGGACGATATGGCCTTGTTATTTATCATTATCATCATTCATATCACTTTTTTTTAGTACTTCTGTGCAGATAGGGAAGTTATTTTCATTATAGTTTCTCCTGACAATTGTTTTCTTGATTAATTTGATCTGAAAAACAAATGTCCATTACAGTTTTTCAAAATCCAAGCATGTCTTTAAATTGTTTTGTCGATTGTTTGTTGTGTTGAAGCTGGAGCCAGAAAACAGTTGGCAGTTTCGCTTAAAAAAATATTAATTATCAAAATAGATGCTGATTCATTTTTTAATTGTTGCAGCTCTATCCGCAGTATACAACAATCATTTCTAATGACATAATTACTGAAATTACTGTGACATGGACCCGGATAAGTGGCCAAAAATGGATAGACGGATTAACTAATAAAAAATGAAGCCCGCTATTACATACAAAGACATACAAAAATGACTTGCAAATTTAATTAAATACTTTTTAATAACTTTTTAAGGCCGTTTTTGAGAAAACTGAAGATGCCCTGGTGTGTGTGTATGTGCGTTTATGTGTGTGTATGTGTGTGTGTGTGTGTGATGTTGATATAGTGTGATCCCATTTAAAGGACATGCAGACTCCCTGAGCAGATAGCGGCTGGAATGACCCCTGCTCCACATTCCAGCACCGCCCTACTACGGAGATATTTATGGATTTCAGAGAAGGATATTTTGTCTAGTTTTGAACATGTCTGTGATCATTTCCCCTGAATGGATGAAAAACAATCATTATCAATCATGTCTGGGAGTGTTTGGATGACAGTGTTGTCTGCGGTGAATCTAAATAGACAGGGCGAAGGCCACTCAAGGCTCATATGAAAATGTTACAGAGGGCAGCAAGAAGGACCTGAGCCAAAAATCTAGAGAAGTACTCCAGTAAATGAGGTGTGCCTAGGCTGACTGTGCCATTAATTAAAATGTTGACACCGAGTGAGTGGAACACAGTCTCTTCAGTGCTGCACATTCTTCTTGTGGCACACAGCTGTGAACTTTCACCTCTCAGCACACGAGCAGACACCTGTCTCAACAGGCATGCTAAATGAGGTCACACGCCGGTGTGTGTGTGTGGCATTTGTGCAAGAAATAGTTTGAATTTTAGATTTTCTGAATGAGAATATTTTTTGTGAAACAGGGTTACTCTGTTTAGTCCTCACATCTTCAAGAGTCTTTTTCTAAATAAGGTTTAAAATAAGGGTGACTGTAAGAGCTTTAAGGGATGATCATATATAATCAAATCAATATGAGGTTCCAACAAGGATAGGAATGTAAAGGTGTATGAATGTTCATGAAAGTCAAATGTCCTGACATTGTCAGATGCACGGACGTGTTATGATTTGTCAGTGCCACTTCCCGCAATGAGCATAAGCTCTGCTGTCATAACAACCAGCCTCGGGAGCCAACGAGGAATGACGACACCAGATGAGAACACCCCTGGAGTGAAATGTGATTCGCTGTTTTTGACATACTTTGTGAAATGTGTCAGGCAGCTGGAGTGACAGGTAAGACCCGCAGGTCACCCTTTAACTGGTCTTAATACAATGATCGGCTTCAGTGGAGCAAGACCAGATAAACAATTCCATTCAAGGAACATTACAGATACTGAATGGAAGTTTGGATGTAACTGTAGAGTTACTGACTTTCATTGAGGTCTACTTTGCCAGAGTTAAAGTGGGGTCCTGCTGTCTCCATGGTGACAGTGTGATGGTCCCTGAGCTACGGAGGGATGGCTATGGAGTCAATTAAAATGAGATGTGCGCTGCATAATAATATTTGTGAAAATAAGCCTCATGAAAACATGAAAACTAAACCTTGTGGGATGGTTGACGTTCTATTTTCAAGACTGGAGGCTAATTATCTATGATGGTGATTTGGGAGAGGCGTGGTTGGAGATTTTTGTGTGTTATGATAGTAGCAGGTAATTTTGCCTCAAGCTTTTAGCCTTAAGCAGAGTTTAAGAGCAGGCTACAGAGGTCTGGTAAGATGACTTCTTTCTAACTTCTCACCTGCAGTTTTTATATTTTTAAACTTATTGTCTCCCTTTGGAGCCACAAAAGACTTTCTGCTATTGTTCATATATGCTATAGAACTCTACTATAGAACTGGAAAAACATTCCAGGATTTCTTTACAGGAATACGCCAGCTTTGTTGAAATATGGTTATTATTCACCGTCAGGGCATGAAATTAACACCCGCCCACCAGCCAAATGAGGGTGAATTTTGCAATTGACGGGTAACACTGTCAATCTACCTGCCACATTGGCTGGTAGCCAATGACAATTGAGTAATTCAGACGCTTAACTATCAGTAAGCAGGGTATGCAGTTGCTTACAGGCCCAGACCAATCACAGGAAGACATTGATTGACAGCTGGGGCCCCCTACCGCATTTTCATTACTTGTGACAATCCAGCAGTCCCACATGTAGCCACTGACCAAGCGGGAGTGAGAACGGGTCAAATTCATTTCCTTGTTTCTGATATGAAGACGAGACGTTTGTGACTCGAAAATCTCACCAACAAAATGTACAGCGAAAGTCCTGCCAACCTGTAAACATTTTAACATCAATGTACGCTGTAACATATTTTCACTATAAAGTCTCTGAAAGTTGCTTGCTGCAGTGGGTGGGGCTGCTGCTCCGTTCCCCCCCCGCGACTGACGCTCACACACACACAATCGTACACGGTGGATGCAGGAAAAATGACAGATGAGATGTACAGGATGACCTAAATTGAGGACAGCTACATTATTGAAGGTGCAATGATAAGTTAAAGTCCAATAAGTACTTCATTAAACTGTATCATTGTGTGTCCCAGCCCGGCCCCCCTACTACAACAATGGCACAATGTCCACGAGTAGGCTCACAGAGACACAACAATTCCCGTTTTTCACCTTGAAAAAGGCAAAAAAAAGTATGGCAGATGGTCAAAAGAGTTAACTTCATGCCTTGTTCACCATCTCCTTTATATTTATATTTATCTATATTTGTAGGTGGGCAAACTCATTTTTGTATCAGTGCATGCATTGTCTTAGTCCAGCAGTGCCACCACTGACTTATCTTAGCGTAGAGTCCTATGTTGCTATGTTGTTAGCATGTCATGAGTAAAAGTTACCCAACAACAAGGATAACAAAACCTAATTACTTCTTGTGGCCTGCATATTCACAACGAGTACAAATAGCAATGCAGATTAAGACTAGATGATTTCCTAGGCAGATATTGACTTGGGACTACAGTATATTGGGTGGAAGTAAGCTACAGCCGAAGCACTGCTACTCGGGCGCAGAGATATCAGAGGTATGCTTTTGAATCTTGACCGTCTGAGACGTCATCCTCTTTGTCTCTCTCTCGTAAAGTCCGCCATATTCATCGCCATTCACTGTCTACTGTAGGAAAAATAGCCAGCTAATATTCATGCCGGTATGTTGACGGAAGTTGGGGGTTTTCAGGTGCTGCGTGATATCTCGGTGCCCACCCGATATAGTCCAAAATTAATATCTGCCTAGGATATTGTCTAGTCTTAATCTGCATTGCTATTTGTACTCGTTGTGAAAATGCAGGCCACAAGAAGTAATTAGGTTTGGTTTTTGTTGTTGTTGGGTCACTTTTACTCATGACATGCTAACCTGCAACATATGATTCCATTTACTAAGCTAAGCTAAGCTAGCAGCGTCCCTGCTGGACTAAGACAATGCATGCACTGAGACAAAAATGCGTTCTCCCACCTATATAAATATAGAAGAGACGGTAAATAACCCTATTTCAACAAACTGAGCCATATTCCTTTAAGGTTTATTAACTTTGACAAATCAGTTCCATATCTGCATCTCTATTTCTGCCTGCTGTCCACCTGACCACTCACCTGGCTGAGTGCATGTCAGGTTACCATGACAACATGTAATTGTAAGCTGTCATCTCTACAGTCCTAATTGCAGCACAACTGCTTATTTTAGCAACATTTTAAATATAAATGGTGTTCTGAATAGGATGTGCTATTGTCCCACGCAGCTTGTCGTTCTGACAATGTAGATGATGTAAAACATAATCAAATAAGTACAAAGGGAAAAAGTGTTTGCACACCGCTATGCTTTAGCAAACACTTCAGGAACAATTGACATAACTCTATATATGCAAATTTGTGAATCATAATTGAGCCATGTGTTATAGTACTTACTCTACAGAGACGATGTAGAGCTCAGGCTGGAGAGTACATAGCACATCTCCAATAGAGACCTTTACTGCTCCAGCCCTCCGTCCCAGGTTCCTGCCCTGTACTGTCAGCAGGGTGCCTCCTTCCAATGGACCGCTCAGGGGAGAGATCTGACAAAGACAAAATGAAGTAATGAACATGGGGAAAGAAAAGCCTGTGAAAAGCCTGTAATGTGCACAATACATT
This sequence comes from Etheostoma perlongum, assembly GCA_026937815.1. NCBI lineage: Eukaryota > Metazoa > Chordata > Actinopteri > Perciformes > Percidae > Etheostoma > Etheostoma perlongum. The sequence continues at coordinate 11,914,296 of CM049377.1, forward strand.
AAAGATTGTAAGTAGATTATCTCCCTTAAAATGTTCCACTGATGACGGGTGTGACAGAGAATTAAGAGAATGGAGATGCTGTCTCTGATGCTGACATGGAGGGTGCCACACAGAGAGATAAGGACAAGTGGCCTGTGTAAGTATTCTTCTGCTGAAGACTGTGATCTAATATAATTGACACACAGTTTAGGTGTATACACACACACGCGCAAAGCAGACTCTTAACTGTGCCAGTCTGAGACTCTTCAGCTTCTAATCCTCTACGGCACATGCAAATAAAGAGCAGCCTAAGAGCCCCCTTCACACCCTGCAGGAGACAGACAGAGTGAGAGAGAAAGGGCTGGAGAAGCGAGGTGGAGAGCACAGCAGAAAGGTGGATGAGTGGGGAGGCAATTTAGGGAACTAAGTGTCGAGAGGAGAGTGAATACTGATGGTAGTGGTGAGAGAGCAAAGCCTCAACAGGGAAATGAATACAGCGCTATTCCCTTTCATCTGTTATCCTGTGTCTGCTCTGTCAAATTCCTTAGTCCCATTTATGCCGTTGTTCAGAGGCATTCTCACATGCATCATTTCAGCCCTTGCCTTTGGTCTCTAAACTATATTATACATACTACATTCAAGAGCCACAGAAAGAAAAGAAAGAATAGTCCCCTCTCAAGTCACCATGTAAACACAGCTTCAGAGATAGCATCTCCGACGCCCAGACAGAAGCAATCTAGCCTCATTTTGCCACTGTAGCACAGCTAGCCCAGCTGTGTGCATGCTTTTCTGAATGACCCCCTGGCTGAGCTGAGGTCAGTGTGACCCCTCTGTGTTATTAGCCCGTCTCTGGCTCTATCACAAACCAAGCTTGAGAATGAAAACAGCCCTTCTGTTTGGTCTAGGTGAGGGAACAAGGTTTGGCTCTGCATACAGATCATTTGAAGCCTGCAAGAGTGACAGCGCAGATAAATAAACCATATTTTCGCAGCTAAAATGGGAAGACAGTTAAGTAAAGAAAGAGTGCATTATTTTTAATAATGTGTGAAAATAAACCAACCCATTACTTTTATTTTTATACATTTATGCCACAGGAAATAATGCAAATGTTTTTGTGCATTTAGATATCAAGTGTTACTACCCTGTGCCTACATATAGAGTTTATATATACACTTCCTTTGACAAAAACACATATCCACATTCCTTCATACACATGTAATGCCCAACGACTTAAATGCATGCATGAGCACGTATACATAAATACTGTAGCATGGCAGACAAATGAAAAGCACCCACCGTCTCTACAGAGCTCTGCAGTAAGCAGAGTTATTTATCATCACTATGCTTCTCATAGCACCTAGTGTGTCTCTGTGGTGCCATTGAGCATAGACATAAACATCAGCTGGCATGCTGTTCATTTACACCTCTTACAAGTATGTGAATCTTGATTTACAGCGCAAACTCTGCCAAGCCTCCAGGGAGATAACAGGGTGTGAATGGGTCTCTGCGAAAAGTATACTCCAGAAAGAATGTTGGAGCTATGAAACGCATTTGAGGACTAAATTATTCTACATCCTTGTATAGAAATAAAAAAATATGATATACTTATATATAAGTATTGTACATGCAGATATGCCACCTGCGCTTGAAACTACCTAACTGATTAAATCCATATGTTTTATTTTTATTTTCTTGTTCCGAATAGATCTGTGAGGCCAGAGCATTAATTTTTCTCTCCTTACTCCAGTTCCACTGCATCACACTAATCAAGGAGGATGTGTGGACAAAAACAGGAAAAGGCTTCTCACTATACTGTACCCCTCTCCATCCTCTCTCTCAAACCATTTATGTCTCACCCAGATCCCTCTGTTCTCTCTTTCTTTTCATGTTGTGGATAAACTATGTTTGGCAGTTCCTGTTTTTGACGCCTAAGTAGCTCTAATCAATGTTTTTTTAAACAGTGAAATAGCCCTCACAACATGATAATAAAGGGCCTGCGGAGATGATAAATGTCTCCATTGTTTTACATCACTGCATTGAATAGAGAGCATTTTTCCCAATTAGGTTCAATTTTGAAAGTTTTCAAAGTTTATTGCATTATTGATATTTTGGTGCTTGTGATAGAGATTGCATGTGAAAAAGGAGAGCAAGATTTTCTCTTTTTTAAGAGAGACATTTAATTAACTTTGCTGTACACACAGTCACTAGGTCTATACAACAACAAGCTGCTTCGGTGTGTGTGTGTGTGTGTGTGTGTGTGTGTGTTTGTGTGTGTGTGTGCATGCGAATGTTTAGGGAGAGTTGATCTATCCTCTGTAAGCCTAAGTACTCTGGCTCAAACCCCTGTGGATTCTCTGGGAAAACATGGCTGCCAAAGCATTGCATCATACACTACGCAGAACCACAACCCCCAGTATCCTCTCTCCAACCAGCTCTCCCCAGAGAGCCAGTTTGAGTGTGTACGTGTGTGCGTGCGTGTGTGCGTGCATGTGTGTGTGCGTGAGAGAGAGAGCGATAGAGAGTAAGAGAGAGTACTGCAATAATGGTCTACCCACGCATACGTCATCTCAGCCCGGCTAACTTCAGTCACGTCCACATAGTCCACATAAGTTAGACCCTTACAGAGCCTTCTGTTAGTCACAGTATGCTGACAGCTACAAAGAATGAGGGATAATCGTGAATGTTTCAATATGGCCTATTTGTGTCAAATATTTTGTGTATGTGTGTGTGTGAGAGAGAAAAAGAGAGTGTGTATGTCCGTCTGCTTTGTTTTGCTTGCTTATTCTCCTGGGCTGACCAGGTTTTATCTACAGGAAGTTCAAGCTGACTGCGTATCATGTGAGCCGTGCTTCCCATGACTGCCTACGGTTGCTGTGCTGATATAAGGTTTATTAGTGGCAGAAAAGGCTTGAAAGACGGCTCTAAACACTCTCCCATTACGACTGGACAAACAATGCATGCAAATAAGCTCCATAAACAGTTTAATGAAAGGCCATGCCGTAAATCGTAATGACCATTTTTATGTGACCGCACTCCTGTGTATTTTTTTAATTTCATTTTTTTTTATTGAATTTAAGATAATTTTTTGGTCATTGTAGGCCTGGACAGCTGAAGACACAAAAGGGAAGAAAGAGGGGAAATGACATGCAGCAAAGGGCCGCAGGTCGAAGTCAAACCTGTGGCTGCTGCATCGAGGAGTGAACCCCTACACATGGGCGCGCACTCCACCAGGCGAGCTACCCAGGCGCCCCTGTGTGGTTTCGCTTTTATTGTAGTTACACATCCAAAACCCTTTCTGGTTCTTATTTGCTTTGTTTTAGTTTCTGTGGGTTTCTACATAAAGAGCTCTACACATATAAACCATCCACATAGTTTACACTCATATTGTAGTTCCACAGGGCAAAAGGTGTTCCCATGCCCTTCTGAGTGACTGCAGATTGACTCCACTGTGTCCCTTGAGGGCTGTGGCTAAGTGAGTGTTATTACTGAGTGAACTGCTTTATTGAGACTCTATTCAAATACTCCCTCAGCAGTTGACGCTGGACAGACAGGGCATGAGGCACCGCACCATGTGAGTGACCCCATAATTCACCATTTTATGGCTTGAAAATAGAGCCTCCATGCAACAGAAAGGTGGTGGGCAGTATTAATGCAACCATTTCTAGCCTGCATTCATGTTTAACGTGTTATCTTACCTTGTGAATCTCAGGAGCCGGACATTGATGCCTGATTGACTGGCAGTCATCCCTCGGCCTGCAGCTATTTTCACACCAGCCACAGAGGTGGCCCTGATCCTCCCGGCCCCAGCACTGGGAGCAGTCTGAACTACCCACTCCACAGTTGTACACCTCCACTAGAGGGAGGAGGGGAGATTGGGGAGAAACAGAGAGGCAATTATTGTAATACAGCATTACAGGTCTGCGTTTGCCTTGTCTGGTAAACTTAAGGTACTGTAGAATTCTAAAATTCTTTTATAGCTGATATGAACCACATGGGCTGCATGCTCTGTATAAACAGCATAAGCATTTGCAGGATGATATATTCACGGCTATAAAAATAAACCAGGAAAAAAAGAGAGCAAAAGGAGTGGAGGAGAACAAAGCCAGCAAGAAACAGATGATTATGTTCATGTTCCAATGTGCCTCCCAGTGAGAAATCCCATTTGTATCACCGCATGTGCATCTGTGCATACATTTTGTGTGCATATTACAGTGTGCGTTTGTGTGTGTATTTTTATAAATGTGATGATTCTGCATGTTATGAAGCCAACGTCATGTCCTTAACAGTGCAGAGTGTTTGTCAGAGGCCCTGGGCTGCTGTTCACATGCTAGACACATGGACTGCAAACGGCACATCTGGGACTGGGATAGACAAGGGTTGGCATGTAGCTGCATTATAAACAACATGCCAAGTTCAACAACATGCGGGTCACTTTTCATCATCTCACTATTGTCATGGAGCTTAAATTGTATTTGCAACAATACATATGGACATGGCTTGCAAGGGGCATTGATAACACCTTAAATTGCAGCGCCCATGTTCTATAGTCATTATGTGTAATTAGATGGTAGCGGAATATGATATGGTAAATTACTAGTTGGCAAATTATGTGTTGTGTCGTGAAAGGCAGTCTAAAACTGTTTGTCCCTGTAAGCAATTCTTATTTTTTTTTCCAGGTTTAATCAATTCCACCAGTCTCATCAGAAAAACATTTGTGCACAGGTGAGCAACGCTGGCAGCTATGTCAGATTTTTTCTTGTTTTTGCTAGTTTCTAATTACGCTAAAAATACAGGAGAGCTGAGAAAATAGCTGAAGCGTAGCAGATGTAAGTATACATAACAATGTCTTACCTCTCATGGGCTGAGGACTGTCGACAAAGACATCCTCCCCCTGCGGACTAAAGTATCCTCTCCTCTTCAGGTTGAGGTAGTAAACCTGGCTCCTCTGATTAGTAGACAGCTACATGGACAAAAAAGTAGGGGGCAACAATAAAACATCTCCTCAGTGTGAATGTTTGTCAATTTGCCTCTACATGCATTCACTCTCTTATGCTGTTGCTCTAGATAATAATGGGTTCTTAGTCAACTTATAATCAAGGGTTTTAAACAACTGCAATAAAAACAGTTACAAATGAGGCTTAAATTGTCCAATAATGAATACAATGAACCAGTAAATGCACAGTAACTGAGCAACAGCTTATCTGATCTTTAGTCATACTTGGAAAATTAGATAGGTCATTGTCTGTACTTACTGTTACTCCGCTGCACCTAACAGCCGAGCTGTTTAGCCATGTAGCCTCATATCGCTGCTCTGTCCCAAAGTCACACTCCAGGTCCTCCCTCTGTTATGCAAAGCACTTATTTTAACCAATATATTTCAACAATAACAAGTGAGCAATCTGTGATATCATGCTGTTTTCTGAATGACATGACCATAGCTTTAGTATCCAACTCAAGCGTCTGCAATGAATGCTCTCTCAAACGTGTATGGTAACAATTGACAACTCAAAATGAGTACCAGGAAACCGAGATAACCCACAATAATTGTCCCTGCCAGGAAAATATGCAATCCATTTAAAATTCATATTCATAAACATCTGGACTCCCACACCTCTGCTAGTCATATGGGAGCCAAAGTAATGAATATAAATTCATTCTTGATAAAATCAGAACAGTGAGTTTAACTGAGCCAAGATATGTGATGGTAAGACCATAAAGAAGCTAACCTAGGTAAGAGCAGTAAAAGACAATGCAGCCATCTTAAATTGGTCTACTTGTATCGCCCTCTCCAGGACTTTACTATTTCTTCATGCTTTTTGACACCAGTGAAGCTGGATATTTTTTGGCTTCTGGCAGGTTTCTTTTTTCCACAGAAAAGATTTTAACATACCACAAATTGAAATGTTCCCTGCACTTATGTTCAGTCTAAGAACTAATAGATACTGGAGGACAAACTTAGAAGCACTTGCTTGTTGATTTGTGTTTATGGCAGTTATGTAGGTCTATTTATTTTAAGGTTTGTCCAAAAGAAAGTGTGAGAACCAAACTAAAATTCACCCCAAATTCCAGAACTGTCTAAGCAATTGAGGCTTCTGACACCACATTCCCTGCTGTGTTGACTTGCTGACAAGATGAAGACATTATTCAAACAACATCAATATGTAAAAACGATCCTAATAAAGAGTTGTATGAACAGCCAGTCACATCCAGGCTGCCCAGGGGAAGTGTGTGTGTGTGTGTGTGTGTCTGTGTGTGTGTGTGTGTGTGTGAGTGTGTGTGTTTCTGTATGTGACTCAATGTCTGTGACCATAGCAACACTCCAGGAGAGAGCTCCAAATGCCAGCCAGGGTTAGGTGTGTGACTGACCACGACTGACAACTAGTCAGCTCTGGAATTTTTTGAGTATCCCAGTTGTGTCCTCATCAGTAATGCAGGATCAGCGCCTGACTCACTCAGCGTGGATTAAGGATGAGAATAGGAGTTTAAAAAAAAAAATCTGGAAAGATTTGCTGAATATAAAATGAACACAAGTGAAATAAAGCTCCTGCCGCATGCGCTGCCTCACACCCACTGCACATTGTACACTGTGCTGACGAAGACACAACTCAGCTAGACACAGTTAGATACCAGAGGCATGCTGGGCTCAGACAGCTGAGCCGTGAGCAACATAAGCATAAAGATACTCGCTCATTCTTCATTTTCATCTCCGTCTTATAACATAGAGAACGCCCAAACTCAGGTTTTGCTCATTCATTGACCCAAATCACAGCACACAAATATCCACCTGTGTTTATTAACTCAGCTTGAAGCAAACACACCATATGCTTCTGTTTTAGTCCAATCATTTTCACAACATGCATATTGGACAAAGTCCAAGTCTAGCTCCATAGCTGGAGGTTGTCTGGCGTACCTCCTGGATGTTGCTGAGGGATAAGGTAAAGTCCTGGGCCATTTCTGATGGGGATGGAGGAACCTCTGAGGCAACCAGGCGGGGACAGGAAGCCACATTCTGTGAAGAGATGGGGTGGAGGGGCAGGAAGTGACATATAGGAGTTAAAAAAAACAATGTCTCCCACGCACACATCCGCAAACCCAAAATACCTGTCCTGTTTATCTGGAGGAGGAGGAAATGAGGGGGTAAAGTCTTGCTGTGAGGGACACAACAATAGCTTCAAATAGAGAGACGATGAGGGATTAGAAAAACAGACCCACCGGACACTGTGATGGACTCACTAGAACAGGAAAAACACCTCCTAATCTTCTTATGACCTACATTACAAATACCTAATCAAGTTTCATGTTTAAAAAGAACCTACAATTTAAACAATGGGAAGTGACTTAGAAATCACAAGCCTATTGTGCTTCAATATGTTTGTTTTTGTGGGATCAGAAACAGCCCACCTGACTAGGATTTATCGCATTTGCTTTGAAAATTTGCTTTAGTACTTACTTATTACTTGTTTAACAAATGGAGCTCTTTCCCTTTTCAGTAGGTCTTGTGATATAAAGTGGAATGTAAAACACTCATAGCAGTGGAACACCAGAACAATACCACTTGACCAGCAGCTGACCAGAGGACTGTGAGTCATATCCTCTCCCCTCTAACTGGGGCCAGTACTGTGAGTGGACACAGTCGGACCCCTGCACCCTCAGGGCCAAAGTCAGCTGAGAGGATGCCTCCTCACACAGGTCATGGAGTTTGGCTGGGCAATAAAACTCCAGAGGGGACAGGAATAATACAATGACTGACTTAATCTTGATGTTGTCAGGAGCACGCACTAAGGACAGTGGTATCTTGGGAACTGTAATTTGTTTCAATGAGGCTGTTAATAATTTTCCCAGTTTCACAGCCTTTTTGTACACTTGTGCCAAACTTCTTATACTATTTGATTTGTGTCCTTTTTATTTATGTAAATATGTATGTATTATTGTTTGTGTAACAGGCACAGTGAACAGTTTCTAAGCTGTACCAGAGAGTTAACTATAAGCTAATTTACGTCTTAAGTCCTTGGGGAGGAAACAGAGAATACCATCTCTTACATAACCAGAAGGGACTTATTCATTGTACAACAACATCACAAGCAACAACAACACAATTTCAAAACATTATGACACATTAACACATTTGTGGGTGCATGACTGATTTGGTTTTAGCCATGATTTCTTCTTGAATGTAATTGATCAGCAGATCATTGATCAATTTGTACACTAAACTAGCATCAGCAAGAAACACAAAGCCAGGAGATTATACTTCTGAATGATGTTACAATGATGGTAACTTGGCAGCTTTTTGTCCAGTGTTTTAAAAGGGTACTATGCAGTTTTTATCTTAATTAACCTTAGCTGCGGAGTCATTGGAATGGTTATATGACTTTTTTCAGGTTGAATGGTGGCCATCTTGTTTCTAGGGCCTAGCGCCTGCGAGCGAAAAAAACACCCTTGCAACAAAAGGTCTCACATACACACCCCCATTCAGGAACTGGCTAGCTATAAGAACAAGGTAGCGATGGAGTTTTTCACACTATCGTCAAGGCTCAGCCACCAAAAAAAAAGCAGAAAGCTAGGAGAGTATTGTTAAAGGAACAGAGAAATAGGAATCGGCAGACTGACCAAGCAAGGAGTCAGACACAAGTAAATATAGGAGCTGCAAAATATCTATTCCGAAGTTGTAGAATCAGAAATCAGAATCAGAAATACTTTATTGATCCCCGAAGGGAAACTATAGCTTTCACACTATCGTCAAGGCTCAGCCACCAAAAAAAAGCAGAAAGCTAGGGAGCTCTATAGAGAAACCTGCGAGCAAAAAGCAAGAAAACAGCAAAGAAATTGCCAAAACTGCATAGCGCCCGTTTAAAAGTTTTTTTGTAAAGTTTTTGCAGTGGAGCAGTATGAGATGTGTGAAGAAAAGACGAGTAGATTACACCCTCATGGGGCTCTACATTGCCAAACATACATCTACATAATCCATTTATACAGTTACCTACTTAAAATGAAAGGCTATATCAATCCATAGCTGTAAATGTAGGTGTCGATTTATCTTCTTCTATCTTCCCTATAAAAATAGGAACACAGTGAATCTACTCTTCCCCATGCTGAGATATCAAACTAAACTGACAAAAGAGAAACTTTAGAGGAGCTTTAAAATGGTACATTTTAAACCAGAACCTCCTGAGATTTTATAACATGTTTCAACATTTCTACATACTGTGGTTGAGACACTTGTAACCTCATACTGAATTACCACATGATTGCTCTTGCCTAACTCGTCTGGACTCAGATCATTACAGCACACAGGGAGTTTTTGGACAGCAGATTATGGATAATATCTGAGTCTCTGACTAGTGGGATCGGTTGATGTATTACTGTAAAGGAAAAAAGAGAATTACTCACCTCTAGAAGGTTGTGCTTTGACTCATCTTTACTAGAGACACATTGGTACTTGTCAGGGTCCCAGTAGCACTTCCATCTGGTGCTCAGGCAGCTCACACATCTGGCATAGATGGACACACATACATGGAAGGAGTTGAGAAACAAGGATCAAATTGAACTAAATCTGGCCTGTTTTCTCCTCTGTATGTCCCTCATGATCTGTTCACATGCAATAGTTGGCCTGTTACAAGTGTAGCACAAACTGAAAGGCCGAACTGATTACAGGCGACAAAGTCTAGCTTTAATAAAAAGGAAGTAATGATTAGTTACAGTAGCAGACACATTCATTCCACAGTTTCAACTGGGCTGAATCTGCTGAGATAAAACAAAGCACTTCTCTATAAACACTCACAGTTTGTGTGTATGTGTGTGTGTGTGTGTGTGTGTTTGTGACAAAAAACATTACTTTTGAACGAAGAACTTAGCTTAACTGTTTCTGAAAAATGAAAATTTGCTCATATGCAATAATACACATTGATGCTGCTAAAGCCTCACTTGGCATTTGCTCAGCTTTTGAGATATTATCTGCCATTTCTGCCCTCAATATAATATGAAAATTATTTGTTTTGTAATATGGGTGATCCACCCTCTAAGATAGGCTATGAGTTAAGGTTAAACGTGCAGTTGATGAGATTAAAGGCAGTGTTGGGGTTATGGATTTTACTGTGTTCGTTTACTGTGTTTCTTCCAGATAAACTACCTTTAACTGGAACACAAACACCTCCACTGAACAGTATATGTGTGTGAGACAAGTGTGTGTCACTGAATTGCCTCCAGGAAGCGACAGATGTCCCACACTAGGAATGATAGCGCCTCCAGTGATAACAGCACTCTGAGGGGGTCTTTAGACAGGGGGGAGTTGATTGGGATGGGTGTAAGGGGATGCAGAAACGTAATCGAAATGTGTGTGTGTCTCTGTGTGTGTGTGTGTGTGTGTGTGTGTTCTGATTAGAAGCAGACGGGCCCCTCAAGGCTCTTATCGGCTGCAGCTTTTCTGTTTTCCCTGACTCCCTTTCTGTCCTACTAAAACACCTATACACACACACACACACACACACACACACACACACACACACACACACACACAGTTTGCACCCTCGTCTCTCTCTGCTTGACCTAACACTGAGAGCAAATGCCCTGTGACACTGCCCACCCAGAGTCATAATGACCAAGCACACACACACACACACGCACACACACACACACACACACACACACACACACACACACACACACACAAAATACACAGTAAGGCTCACACTCTCAGGGCCTCTTAGTGGACACAGCGGTTAAACACACATCCTCAATCACGTCTCTGTCAAAGAGAAATACATCCAGAAGAAAAGACCAGTTTTCAGGGGGAGTCACAAACAGATACGGTGAAAGGGCTGGCAATGGACAGAGACATACGGAGAAAGGGGGGGAAACTAAAGGAGAAGTGCCAAAACTTGAGACAGAAAAAGCAAATAATACAGAGAAAGAGCATGTGTGTATGCGTGTGTGTGTGTGTGTGTGTGTGTGTGTGTGCGTGGCTGAGAGACATGAAGAGAGTGAGAAAAGCATTGTGAGAGGGCAGGTTAGGTGGTCGTGTACTGGGCTGTCCGGTAAGACTGGAATGCTATCGTCTGGTTGTCATTAACACTCTGCCTAGTGACAACTTTGAATGGGTCATGGAAGAACTGTCTAAACACTCTTTCACACACAAATACACATGCGCACACAGACACAAACAAAGAAAAACATCCAAACTGATTCAACACATTATTATCGTTTGAATAAAGATGTCTAAAAGCTGAACTTCGTAACTCTCATCTAGATTGGTGAGCCTGTTCAAACCTTTACCAAAAATAAACATTGCCATGCTTACCTTGATAAAGATAAATTAAATTAAAGAAAATGTTCTTACGTTTTTGGAAAATATTTCCTTATTATTAATATGCTTACCTTGCTTTACGACTAGTTAAAAGGGCACTCCAGGGATTTCAAATTACACTTTTGTTGATTTGGTGGACTCACAAGGGACACATTAAAAACAATACCGGTCAAAATTGAATCAGAGGAGACCAAGATATTGTGAATTTCAGTCTTTAGTGTGGGCAAAGCACCAAAAATACTGGATCCTACATTTCCCATAATAGAACTTAATAACATCGAGACACTGACTGGTAAAGTGCCGACATTAGGCACTGCCAAGATTGGTGCTGGAGCCACCAGGAGCAGCCCAATCGGAGCTTCATTTTGCTCTTCACATACCTATGGGTGACGTCACGAAGACTACGTCAATATTTTATACAGTCTACGGTTGCATCCCTAAAATCTGGTTCAAAATTCCAGAGCATTCAGAGGTACATTGCTGACATTGTCTCACATTCTGCGTACTTTGTTTTGGCTCAATCCCTTTGCAGTAATTTACTTTTAGAGTACTTCCTATGTGAAATTGATTCACCCATGCGGATGACATAAAACATTTTAAACCCAAAACATTTTGGATTTCATCTTTAACATATGAAAAAACCTAAGTGATGGAAGAAATCAAAGAGACTATCTAGTTTTATTGTGGAGAAGTGGCTCATAAGACTCTTTAGGGATTATTAAAAAAAAAAACAGCTTAAAGTGATTAAAATCAGACATAGAGTATAGCAGCCCTGCAGTTTGCAGCCCAATGCTCATCCTGTGAGAATGGCACTTTGCTCATTATCACCTTCAACAAACCATCATCTAATTTCACACTCCTGAATCTTGCCGAGCACCGAGGCTATGTGCACATTTTGGGTGCAGTCTTGCACACATGTACCTGCAACTGCTGTGTTCACACCTCCGGACTGTTTTCAAAAAGCGAACAAAAGAGACACACCCAAATGATATCACACACACACACACACACACACACACACACACACACACACACACACACACACACATGCACACACGCACACACACACACACACACAAATGCCCCTTAGCCTAAAATCTGCCCATCAGATAAAGTGGATCCTCTGACATGGTCCAACATGCAAGAGGAAGCCAGCTGGATTGCCTCAAGATATGAGAAAACCCTCTTTGTGACCAGGCTATCCAAGTCACAGTCCTCCACAATAACAAACACCAACATGGCCAGCCAGACATACATATCCAATTTCCTTTGGCTTAACGTTTACAGCATATTAATCCAACACTTGATCCTGCACTGAGAAACCTTGAGTGTGCCAAATACACAATAAGCCCTCCAAGAGGACGTGTCGGCAATATTTACCCACTGAGGTCTAAATAGAAAGCAGAGGAAAATATATGACAGGAACAGGTTGGGGACAAGCCTGTGATGTTCTTTTAGCTGCCAGATATATACATCTTGTACATTTACAATGATGTGAGACTCAAGCTGACATCTATAAAGTTAAGCTCGCAGATAAACATTGTGAGGAAAAAGTACAAAACTTCCCTCTGGAATGTAGTGGAGAATAAGTATAAAGTACAAGTAAATGTTAAATGTCAAAATTGTACTTAATTACATTTTTGAGTAAATTACTTGAAATTGGACAAAAGGCATCAGGATGAAGATGTAAATTGGCTTAACATCACATCATCATCAAGAATTTGAGATTAACTGTGTTGACAATGGATGTGTGACTCACGACGTCTTGGGGTGTATTGCTCCGGTCCTCTCGCAGTCGTAAATGATGAAGCTCCCAGATACCACAAATGTGCCATTCACTTTTATTGCCACAGTAACAGTCAGATGATCTGTAGAAACAAAGGCATGTTTCGAGCATTCAAGATGGTATCACTTTCATAGCACAAACTAGACATTGAGGCATCCTCATGCTACACTGACTTTCTGCATTTTGAAAGATGAAAGGGGAAATTACATTTGTTGCAGTCCAGCACAAGATCTTTGTGAATACCAAAACGAATCACATCCTGTAACTGGACTTGGATTGTGTGGAGCGATATGTATGGCAGCATTGGCACACAGCCAAACAGATGTTCTCAATCTCACCTGTGCCAGGGAGGATTGGTTGGTAATTTTCTCGTGGGAGCAGGGGACAAGTCTGGATCTGAGCGGGACCATAATCCAAGTGCACCGTGGCAACTGTAGAAAAACCCGGCTCATATTCACACTCCACCCGGGAGCCAACCAGATCAGGAACACTGCCATTTATCAGAATGCCGACATCCTACGAAGAAACAGATATAGGAGCATAGATATAAATACCAGCTCTTTGTTACAGAAATTAATTACTAATTAAATTCCCATGCCAACACACAAATATTCAAATCCAGTGTATGTATAGTTAATATTTGGTAGAGGGCAAATATAGCTGGAATTACCTCAAGTTTGTTCAAGTTTAGGCAGAGAGATAGAAACTAATGTGCAATGAAGATACAGATGGTACAGTGCTACATTCACATCTAAATGTGGGCATGTGAAGAAGTATGACAGATGTTAATGAGAAACATAACACTTCACTGACATGACTGAATTTCAGTAAATGATTTTAATGTGAGTGGGAAAAAGGGAAGTGGGGAATGGGGAGAGAAATATTGTTAAGTAGAGGAGGACGAAGGTGACATATTCCCTGGCTCAGCAGATCCGAGCTGAAGTTGCAACATGTGCTAACATGTCTTAAAAATCCACTCTATTCTTCGGTGGTATATTGACTATTTCCTGCCTAAGACCCTGACTTCCTGCCTGCTGCTTCCTGTTTAGTGAGACAACCTTGAGCCAAGCTTCCTGTGGCTCTGATGGATGCAGCTGGTAGATCTATTACAGCCCAAAGCCAAACTGACCTACATAACAGGCAAATAACCACAATTAATGAACCAATTAATGACCTGTCGTCTCTCAGTCTTGTCTATTTACGAGCTGTAATTAAAGGTCAAATATATTCCAAGTGTTGGAATTCTGGGAGCTAATTATCATAATGTTATCATGCTTTGGTTACATGATATACTGACTGGAAGAAATGATTGAAATCAACAGTTTACATGTCAGGTTAGTACACTGTAAAGGGGTTGCTTCAATCTTGCACAGGTATTGCACATGTGTATAATGTATGTATGTAATGTATGTAGCATATGTCCCAAATCCATTCAATACAAAAAATATGTGTGGGGTTTAAGACAACAGATTTTGTGCAGCTATGTGAAGCTATGATGAAGCACATCCTACTCTAAGGTTCATTTTCAGTGTGGCAGGACAGCCGTTGTGTCTCTTTGTCATTTGCATGTGAAATTTGTGTAACGGGACAATATTTTTAGTGGCTGAAAAGAATCTTTGCCACTGCAAATGGGGGCAACAATACAGTATGTGGGCCTACTGTATACTCATCTTTAAGGTTTACTATTTTTGCAGTTCAAAAAAAATAAATTACTGTATGGCAATCAAACTGCCACTTTGGAAAGCTACTGCAAATTAAATCTAAAAAAACAACAACAAAGCAAACGTTTTTCTAAAGATGACATTTTCTATTTATATAAATTTCTGTTGGTTTTTCCCATTGACATTGAAAAAAATGCAGTAACTCTCCCCAAGATCTTATTAACAGACAAACATTTCCGACAAAACAAAGAGATGATAAATAAAGCTACTCACCAATTTTTATTAAAGAGTTGCTAAATAAACTCTGGCTGCTAAAGGGCTTCAATATTTTAACCCCACCCTGAATTACAACAAATTACCAAAAAAGACAAGGCTACAGAGGGTGATACGGTCAGCAGAAAGAACAACTGGCTGCCCCCTACCCTCCCTTGATGCCCTTGCCAGCTTTTGTTGCCTCTCCAGCTCTAATAATAATTATCAATGACCACCTTCACCTTGGACATTACCTTCTCCGCTTCCCTCTGGCCAGAGGTACAGGAGCATAAAATCCAGACAGTTTCTTTCCATGGGCCATCAGAACACTTAACACACATCCTAACCAGTAACATGCCTTTATCATACCGCAATAATATTACAATAATCATACACCATGTGAAATTTTTTCCTGTCCAGTCCAGTCGTGTTTTTTATGTGTTAAATTATTCTTGTTTTTAGCTATTTATTGTGTATCTTGTTTACTATTTTTAATGCACCAGTTGTGGCACTTACAATTCTGTCGTATATGTCTCAATGACAATAAAGGTTTATCTTATCTTATCTTAAATAGCCTAAAAATAAATATGAATTCAATCAGTTGTTGTTGTAGTCTGATGTGTGTGTGATCAGATGTCTGACTGTTTGCAATAAAGTAATACCACAATGCCAAAGTGGCGTGGCCAGGCATGTTAATGTTTACTCCAGAAAGCTGTTCCAGAGAGTGCACAGTTAATCAAAACATGCGTTAATTCCTTTGGTAGATTAAAGTTCGGAGCTTGCTGACGAGCAGAAGAGATAGAGAAAGCTGGGTGCGGCATGTTCTCTGTGTGCAATTTTGGTTGTCCCACTCTGGATTCTAAATAATGAAAATAATTACATTATATTATATTGGAGCCTGTATGAGAGCAGATGTTTGAATGTCATAAACCAATTACACAACGGCCTAACTGCATAACCAGGCGTGTTATAGAAAATTTAATCAGGCGCTGTTTTCTTATGAGGGAATATTAACGTGTAATAATAATCAGCTTTTTTAAAATGTATTCTGTGTTGAAAAGGTTGGATATTTTTATAGACCAGTCTGCTCCCTGGACTGAGACTGCTGCTGTTGATGGAGAAGATTTTAGATGAAGCAGACACATTATTTCTTGGCTGCACAGTTGTGTAACGGGACATTAATTACATTTACTTTGGATTTGCATTACAGACGCTGGCTGAGGTCATTTCCCAAGTAGCACCATCAGATAAGAGTAAGGCTGGTATCATTTAAAAAAATCACAATACCAGTACCAATACTAGTACCCTTTACAAAATACCGAAACCAATGGACTACTTCATTTGTTACCTTTCTTTTTCTACTTCATACAATACCCATCATGTGAATGGAGTTGCGTAAAATGCCATCTCCACCTTAAAAGGTATGGAGATTTATTACTGAGGTAATGATACCCAGAACTGGATACCAAACACTTCCACATGCACATATCTATTCACCATAATTTTTTCTGACAAAAATGAAAATCTGGGCCTCCTTCACAGGTGGGGCTTTCCTGTGCGCTAGTCTGCGCCATGAGGGGCTTGAGTAAGGGTAAGATTTTTGCTTCACCCCTCGCATTCCAAATAGCAAAACTTCATATGAATTAGATCTGATAGTGTTTCCTCAGATTACGTGTCTGTCTAAATGTCCATCATAATTAGACCAATTTGTCTTCAAGACATGTTGGCATGTTTTGGAACAGCAGCTGTAGACTAACTTTTCTGGCAAATATCTAAATACAAGTTAATTACTGTCAGTAAATGGTTAAAGCCACTGCTCACAAACATGCTGGTTGGCTTTTTTACGACCAAAGTGATACATGTAAAGTAAGTTATCAATGTCTTGATAGCGTGTGTATTCATATCAGTTTGTGGACTAAAGGAAACACACATGCAGAACTGATCATATTAGTAAAGGTGTTAATTATTAACATTCCACAGTGGAGCCGGCAGCATGCGTACAATTTTTTCAAATTGATTTTATACAGTTGGGAGTTCTGGATTAGCGGAGCAAGTCTATCATCTCCCATATCTCTGCTAATGACAGGAATGAATGGTACATGAATGGTGAGTGTACGTGCTGGTCATTGGTGGAGAAGAAGGGGGGGTGCACTGGTGACGTAATCTTTGTTGTTGTAACCGGAACTGTTGAGTAAGAGCGCTATTTTCTGCAAAAGTTGCGAGACATCTGTAAGTTTTCTCTGCAATATTTTGAGTGGTTTCATAAACATTCCATAATTTTACTCTTGTCTCTCATGTGTATACAGAACTGTGAATAAATTAATTGCCAAATCCAAAGTACAGCACACCGGACATTGGTTAATTTTGTCCAGAAAAAGCGTCCTAAGCAAGTTCACCCGTGCGCCCCTCAGTGAGTTTTGTTGAAAGTCACTACAGCTATGACTACATTATTTTGATAATGTGTGAAAGTATGAATATTGGGTGAGAATGTGTATGTGTAAGGGTTTGTTACTTACACGTTGTAAGTGTTTCTGTGTGTAGCTGGCAGTGTGTGGTGTATTTGGCCTCCTGCATGACTCTTCTGCAAATATGAGCTACTGAATGAGAGCTGCAATGATGATTGTGTAAACTCGCCTCGGCGTGTTTGCTGGTATTTGAATTGCAGTATGGCTAATCAGTTTTATGGTAGAGTTGTTTCTTTAAAAAACAAAACTAGCTACTAACGGGCAGGCGTTTTTTGTAAGGGCTGAAAAATATAATCCTGCCGGTGCCACTCACATTTTAAACTGTAAACAACAACACGTGTCCTTATATTCTAACTTTGTTCTGCACATATTTCGAAACCAACGCAAAGCGTGTTTGTATTATAGCCACTTTAACATTTTTAGTAAAGTCAACTTTACCAAAATCTAAGCACATATTGTAAGGAGGAAATTGGGGTGGTGAAGAGATCTGCTGCAGCAAACCGTGTTTGCAAGACTGTGGTGTCAGGTTATGAGGCATAGTGATTCAGCTTTAAATACACTGCCCCCATTACAACCATAACTTCATCAGGAACAACAGTGACGTCTATTTGACTTGCAAAATAGGTGTGACGGACAGTTAATAATATGTTGTGAGTTTTTACCTTGATGTCTGCAGCGATGCTGATCTCTGGAGGTGTCAGAGTCATGGAAGGACATTGCTGGGGACCTTCACCCATGCTAATCCAGGATCGTGCCAACAGCCCCTGAGCACACTCCTTCTGGATGGTACATCTGGACAAAGTGACAGACAGAAATGTTGGTACAGTAATCATGTTTATCATGTCATATATTTAGGTACGGGTTAGCTTACAGCACAACAAGACAGGGTTTTTTGGAGATTGTCTGCACTGAATATGTCATGGAAACTGAAATCCAGCAATTCATATGGCTTGTCAATGCCACAGCTGGTCATCGAGATCCAATCATTGGACTACCAGACTAAGCTTTCGGGTCAATATTTTATCCTTTGTGAGGAGAGGACAAATGTTTGTGTTTTCATTTCATCCCAAGACTTGACAAATTCTCACCGTTGGGGTTTATGGTCTACTTCACACAGATTTCTGAGGTGCTCTGGTCTCCTAATGTCACATTCAGACCTTGGCTGTCAGTTTGTCTGACTCAACACAAGAGACTACTTGACTCCAGGTCACACACATTGCTATGGCAACCCATCCCACAGGCACTAAGATCAGGGGCAAGTTACCGTTGAATAAAAAATATGGCTGGTTCTTAATCTGTGTGGACCAACAGTGCATCCATGAATGTATATGTCAGTGTGGACACGCATACAGAATACAGTGTGTTTGTGCCCATCTGTGAGTATAAGGAATGTCTAGATCAGAAGGATTGTAAAAGGGCATTCAACAAGGAAGGTGGCCTCGTAGTCTCTGATTTTCTAATGAACTTTACTGGCCGTTGGCACAGAACTCAGTTCATCTGCAGAGCAGACTGGAAGGACAAAGTGACCTCAGAGTAAGGAGAAACCAAACAGGCCACATTTAGCAATGTCCCTACATGCCACATAATGAGCTTGGCACATCCCACTGCCCTCTAACACTTCTATAGTTGTTTTAAAATAAAGCATGTGTCTGTGTGCCCACATGCCTCTGAGTGAGTATTTGTTCTTAAAGCAAATGTCGAGATACTCATTCCCATTGGCACTGAGGGACTGAGAGGGGCCATGAGGTCAGCGGCTGAACTAAAAATAGAACTGAGTGCCTGTGCATGCCACACAAAAAATCCACTCAACGCAACAAAACAAACTCAAACTCATGAACACATGCTCAGCAGTTTAATAAACTGGAGCTATTGATCTAATTTATATTTTGAACATTCTTCTTTCAGTATGACTGGGTATCTCGGCTGTCAGTATGATACCTGAGTTTCTTAAGAATACCAAAAGAATCCTTTTTGTGGCTTTACTACATTTTGTATGGACATTGATGGCCACCAGAGGATGCATTCTAATAACTTTGGTACTTTCCTGATGTTTCATCTAGCACTATAATCTGGTAAAAATTCAATGTTTTATGATTAAATACCTGCCATACTAATGACATTCCAGCAGCCTCAGATGGTGAATATGGTAAACATTAGTTACTTGTCAAACTAGCATGTAAGCATTGGCATTAAGGGCCCTATTTTAACGATCTAAGCACACAGTGTAAAGCGCCTGGTGCAGGTGCATTTAGGGCGTGTCCTAATCCACTTTTGCTAGTTTGAGAAAAAAGGGTCCAAGCACCGGGCGCATGGTTCAAAAGGGTTATACTTAGTGTCTTTATTAATTCATAGGTGTGTTTTGGGCGTAACAGAGTGTCAACTCTCATTTCCTTTAACAGCCAGGTGCGTTTGTACCTTGGTGCAAGCTATTATGATGGCGGATTTGCAACGTAATATTTTTATTTTTATTCTTTTATATGTGTGTGTGCTATTGTACTTCCCTGTGTGTGTGTGTGTGTATGTGTGTGTGTGTGTGTGTGTAACAAGCATAGTGTGCATGCGCTGTGCATAAGGCTAGGCGCATTTTAACAATGCACTGTTAAAATAACAATGAAATGACCGGCGCAGGATGGGAAATTAACAACGGTCTTAAAATAGAAAAGACACTTGCGCCGGGTTGTGCGTCGCGCTGCGCCGGGTGCAAAAGAGGGCCCAATGAACGTAAGCAGGCTGATGTTAGCATTTAGCTGTGCACAGCCTCACTGAGCTACTAGTGTGGCTGTAGAGAGTTCTTTTTTAAACCCATTTTAGTTCTTTTAACAAAACATGCCAAACTTCTCAAACAAGAGCTTTGACAAAATAAAATTGTGTTAAATCGGGGCATAGGCCTATCTTATGTTGCATAAAAGACAAAGCATTTGATGCTAACTTTTGGCACTTTTTTTGATACTCAATGCTAAAAACACACTTTTGGACCACACTCAAAACGTATTGAGGTTGGACATCTGAGGCATATTTTTTAGATTATAATTACAAACATTTGTCATCTGTCATATGTTTTGAGATTTATTTACATATCATTTTTAACTCATGGAGTAAAACACAACTTCCTCTTGGGTTACTACAGGTCAAAAGTGCCTTCCATTTTTTTTTTCCATCTAAAAGAATATATTTAGATTGTCAAGTAAACTCCAGATTGTATCTTGAAGTACTAAATACATCATAGATGCCACTTGGTGAAAACGGAAACAGGCATCCAGGAAACGTCATCTTATGATTGCAAAAGAAAATGACATGCAGTCTCAGATGAACTTCAACAAACGCTGTTTGATTTTAAATGACTGGCTGGCAAACTTGCATCATGATATCTTTTCCATTCTCTATTGCATCTATTTTTTTATTTAAATGCATTCATGTCTTGCCTGCAAATTCACACCACCCCTTTGATCAAGTGCAGCAGTGAAGAGAAATACATTCAAAGCATCTCTCTCTTCTTTAAAAGGCTAGAACAACAAATATCCATACAAATAGACAGAAAGTACACACACACACACACACACACACACACACATGCTCATCACCTGCCTCACAACAGTATGCTGACTTTAAAACTGTTCAAACAGCGCCTTAAAATAAACAGAGTCAACATATGCAGCTAAAATATGACCTGAGAAAACTCATCACCTCCCAAGTGTCTGTACTCCAGATAAGGTGAGAAACCAGTGAGACTGTTAAACAGCTGGAGAACATATGAGCTTCCAACTGCACACACACACACACACAGGAAGACACACATACTCGCACAAAGTCATTGTGAGATAAGCATGACAATTTAGCAAAGACTGCACACGGTGCATAATTTGATTCAAATAAAGATATTTAAGTGCTTTCTTGTGACATGTGGCAGATTAAACCGGCTTCAGCATGAAAAGAGTGATCAAGCACTAAGCTTTATCTCAGCTGGAGAAACTATTTCTCGCTCTCTTTCAGACAACAATGCCAACTTAAACAAGCAAACAGACATGTTTTCATGCTCGCTGTACATGCAAACGTGCTGAGAGACGTCATGCATAAAATCAAACAGGCAGCCACCAAGACAGTTGTGGCTTTACAGATTGTGAGATAGTTCTCTTGTGGTCCTCCCCCCCTCCACTCAGTGTGTGTAGTTGTATCAGACAGAGAGGTGATGGAGGAGACCATCCACCCCCACACATCAACCTCCTGATCCCCCAGGCTGTGAGGCCACAGTGCCAGCCCAGCGGCTGGCAACACTGGCCAAACAGTGCATCAAACACACACACACACACACATACACACACGCATGACATCAGCTCCCTGGCCTCTGAGAGCCAGACAGCGACACACACTCATGCTCACACTTACACACAGGCTTACACACTTTGACATTTCCTTGTCAAAAGAACCAGTGTGCACTCTCCCTCCCACCACCATCATCACAATCAACGCTCCTTTGTAGAGGGATAGAGAGGAGGACAAGGGCACTGGGGGAGGAGGACTAGGGAGACATAGAGGGAGGTTGAGAGAGGGATAGCTAAATTCAAAGCTACTGGAAAATACAAGGGCAAGAAAAGAGAGAAAAAAAGAAGGCAAAGACAGAGAGAGAACCACAAGGGTAAAAAAAAATGCAGTGATGCGAGAAAGGGACTGGGATAAAGAGACGACAGATAGATAAGAAGAGGAGACAGGGAGATGACAGCAAGACAGTCTGACCACACACACACACACACACACACACACACACACACACACACACACACAACTCTCATCAGTTCCACTCTTTCAGCTCTGAATGGCCCCTGGCAATGCCAAAGCCTCCAGAGCTGCAGCACAACTCATCACAAAATTTACTATCTCATCTGATATGTGTTAATCACCAAGCAACCACCCAACTTACATACACACAAACATGCATGCACACATGCACGCACACACACACACACACAAACAAACAAACAAACAAACAAACATAACTCAACACCACACCACATATTCTCCCTGAACATCAGTGAACACAGAGCAAGAGAGCCGGTACTGACAGAGCCGTATTAATCAAAGTGTACTTTCACTCGCTCCCAGTAACACTTAAGCCATGTCACTCCTCGCTGGGCCATCCCGGCCTGCCAATCCCTCCCAAAATTACCACAGAACCAGGGGACCACTCCGAACAATGATGTTACTCGCCAGTCTGAGGCCTTATGAAAAGTAAATCAATTCTGCTCGATCCAACAACAGTTTCCCAACCCCTAAACACACTCTCTTACTGCCAAGACTCATTCAGCTGAGCTACATTTTGAAATTGAGGATGATGAAAACCAGCAAGCGTGCCTCAGTGGTTTTATCGATTCAAACGCTAAAAGTATGAAATTGACAAATTGTTTTACTATGCATTAATCTTTTATTGCTTCAAAATGAGCATTAACTTAACCACTCATAAAATATAAACATCTGCAGCTGGATTACTGCTTAAATATGTAAAGTAGACATTCCCCCAATTTCTGAACAGATTACATTTACAAGCATGTGCCATGTGTGTGACACCAAAGCATATGATAATTTGGTGAAATGATATGTTTTACTGGCAGCAGAAGAGAAGCAGAGAGTCTGGGGGGGAGGCATTTAACTGGATAGTTGGAGAACAAACAGACAGAGAAAGAAAAACAAACTGTGTGTTTTTCTTACTGATTCTCCAGAGTACACCAGCCACAGTGGGCGTCGCCTGCTCCCAAACAGTCGCCGCAGCTCCTCCACTGGTCACAGTCCGCCACTTTCACCCTGAGCATCTGCAGACCACAGCACAACCACAACATTTTAAACAGTGTCACTATATCAGATGAAAACAATATGTCAATCAACTCATCATGTAATACTCCAAACATTCACTGGTTCTGTGAGAATTTGCTGCTTTTCTCTGTTTTGTAAATTAAAGATATTTAGGTAAATATTAAATATCTTTTTGGATAGTTGAGCAGACAAAAACAAGCCATTTAAAGAGGTTATCTTGGGCTGAGTGAAAAACTGGTTAAACTAAGTGCAGGTGCATTTGCACTGTACAGTTCTGCTGGAGGTGAAACCATATCCTGTCCTAAATGTTATGAAACATATCGGTTTGGAAATCTAGCACTGGATACCTATTGAATGTCTGCACACGTGCCTATCTTCACCACAAGTATGTGAATGCTCAACTAAATTGAGGTGAGGAGGAATCAACAGATGCTAAACGAGTTCTGATTGTTGCTATTATGATTCTTTTTCTATGCTGACATGAATAAATCACTGACAGAGATGGCAAAAATATACAGACGTCTTGAGACCGAAGCCTCGTCTGCATCCAGATTCTTACATGGTACGAGGTCATGAGATAAAGGAAGTAGCTGTCGTTGGGGTCGAAGGCCATGATGTGGTGGACTGGTTCACCGGCAGCCAGCTTTAGTGTCCACTGATTGGCCACGGTCATGTTTGCCAAGAGGGTCAGCTGTGAAAAAGACATGAGAGCAGAGGACACAGGTTGGAATAGGTGCATAAGGTTGCAAAAAATATTTTCTTAAGGTTTATTATAACTGGGAAATGTCAACTGAGCAACAATTTCCTTCACATTCACACCAAATAAATCCTCAAATATTTGAGAATTGCTCAATATAACCTAGGTCATTTTCTGTTGATCAAGCAGCTCAGTTCAAATTCAGAGCCAGGTGATTTGCTCAGCAGCACTGCAGAAGAAGCAGCTTTATTATTCACTTCCTCTACCTGCTTTTAGCAGAGCATTCATGCCAGCAATCCACATCGTGATCACTCCTCAAACTCTGAGGAAACTGCTACTGCTAGCACTAAGGTGTTTTAGGAAGATAAACACATTTATTTTTATAGGGAAACTTTAGCTCCTTGGAACTTGACTGAGGAGACAGCACTAAAAACTGAAATTAATGTACAGTATGCATGTATGTATCAATAACTGACAGACTTTCTTTTTCTCTAATTACAAATGCTCCTTTCTTTAATTTCAAAACATTTTTTGACCCTCAAATATATTTTAGTGTTTCAGCTTTTTTTCAAGAAGGTGTTTCTAATCTTTTTTCGCTGAGCAGTGATTTATATACAAGCTGGCCTTCCTGCGCTCTAGATAATGAAACGGGTGACATGTTCTCACGTCCGCACAAACATATGCACACACAGACACACATACAGAGCTGTGTAGAAAAACAAACAGCGCTGAGTGAGACTTCCTGTCACGCAGACAGTGAAAGCTCTTATTTCTGCGATTTGTCGGTCCTCCCCTCGATGGAGACATCCTGAGGAACTGGCAAAACTGACCGGCATCTGGTGACAAGCACGGGCTGTGTCACTTCTTCATCCGTTAAACACACAAACACCCTCTCACACACACGCACACAGAACCATCACCACCCACTGAGAGTGTGCTGGTTAATGTTAAACTGGAGCAGACAGAAGCTTAGTAAACCATTGGCTTAACCTGTGATGAGAGGCATTATCTCAACCTCCAAATATCACTGTCGTTTTTTTAACACCACCCACCCATCTACACACACACACACACACACACACACACACACACACACACACACACTACTGCCTTGGAGATATTAAGCAGCTGTGCAATGTCTTCATCCCACACCCCAGTGACTTCAAACACATACGCTGAGTGACATAGTGAGGAGCGAGTAAACAGCAGCCCACACACCTGGACAGGGAGCAGAATAGGAGCAGAAAGGAGGAGTAGTGAGGAGAGCTGTTACAGTGCGCCACCAGGTCAACCAACAAAACACCTGCTGTACTAGCAGGTCCCACTGACTCTATTCTCTGTCTATCTGCCTGCAGATGAAAGACCCTATTCAACCAAGTAGTGCTCAGCTGCTGTGCACTCAATCTCCATGTGTGTGTGTGTGTGTGTGTGTGTGTGTATGGTAGTATGGATGTGTCCCTAAAAAAAACACAATAACTAAAAAAAAAATTGAGTGTTGCCAATAGGGACGTTATTTGTCATTATAAATGATTCTGATAAATTAATATTTAAAATATATATATACAGTATATACATTTTTATTATCAACCATTATAAATGCAAATACCGATAGTTTGGGAAATGCCTAATATCGGCCGATAATATCGGCCCGGCCGATATATTGGTCGGGCTCTACAATGAAGCGTTGAACTAAGAAGTGGAGGGGTGGACTGACTGATGAGTAACATTGGAGAAGAGTGAGTGAGATAAAGGTGGTCACTGCAAGAAGCAGAAAATGGAAGTCAGCTGTAATGGGGAGGGAGAGACTTCATTAAAAAATGCATGTAATTACAAATTACTTCACTGAGGGCCCTCTCAAAGACAGTAAAAGAGGCCTAACTTAATCTCAACCACTGTTCCCCTGTGTTTAGTCTGAGCCAAACTCACAGTCAGAATCACATTACACACACTAACAGCCCCATTAACCTCTGTAACAGCTCTATCCTCAGGGCACACACACACACACACACACACACACACACACACACTGAGGCACAGACAGACAGACACTGCCACACAGATACATACACAAACAATAAAAGACATGTAAAGCGAAAAGGCACAGAGTACATTATTGCCCAAGGTCACAGAATTACTATGCTCCCTATATAACAAGGTTGACACACACACACACACACACACACATTGAGAAAACACATATAGCACATAATCACAGGGTGTGCATTCATTTGAGTAAACACATGAAATCACTAAACCACTCACACTGGCCTACAGACAAAGTTAAACACCTAAAAACACAGTGAAACCAGCAATCACGCGAACAGACATACACAAACACACTCACATACACAGTTGCTTACACGATCCCAACCAATGTTGTGCATCTGGTATAAACCATCCAAAAACTAATTACTGCATGCACAGCTGGGGCAAAAACAGTGCCTTTATCTGGGGAGGAAACAAGGAGCTCTTTAAGCAGACTCAAAACGAAACACCCCTCCAGCAGAATGGTTTTAATGTTGTAAAAGGTACCACCCTAATTTAAAACAATAGGGTTAGAAAGCTTTCAGAGTCAGTTTATGTTGTTTCCGCAGACAGCTGAGGAGCAGCTTGTGGCGCTTGCAGGCAGGCTGCCTCTCAGCTCAGTCAGGGGTGACTAGGAATGGGGTTGAGACAGAATTAAGGAATGCTGTTAATTGGAAGGGAAAGGTTTTCACAAGCCGGACCCTCTGCAGATGTTGCAGACCAACACACGGCAGTTCTAGGTCATACTTCGTCAACCGCACTTGTTAAATGGCTTTCTGGTGATCTCTCAGACAATAACCAGGTCTGAGGAACATTAGAGCACATGATTAGGACTACTTAATGGGCCGTGATGGGTCATGGATGAATGGAACAGAGGGGGTTGGGGGGTTGACAATGCTGAGAACCTACGAGATGAAAGCAGACATTCCTCTGAGGGTTTCGTCACACACCTAACTTTGGTTTATTGAAAGAATCAGCAGCCACATCAGAGAAGCACTACGTAACTGTTATTGTTTTTCCAAGCTTAAGGGCTCAATCCCATTATAAAATATTAACTCCATTTAGTGGTGACCAGAACTGTGTGTGTGTGTGTGTGTGTGTGTGTGTGTGTGTGTGTGTGTGTGTGTGTGTGTGTGTGTGTCTCACCTTACGAAGTCGTCCATTACTGGTTCCCAGAAAAACCACAGTGTGGTTATGTACATTGTCCACCGAGACCGAAGTGAGACCCGTGTATTCAACCAGAGGAATGGCCCTCAGGGACCTCCGTAAGGCCAGAGGGTGCTGTAGGTGGGCCGCACCACAGTCCAGCTGGTCGGGCTGCAACTACAACGCAGACAAAATGAGAGTCACTTTAATGCTCATTAGCTCTCGTATGGAAGCACACCATACAGATTAGAAAGCTGGAGAGAACAGAGCACAAAAAGAATGCCACATGATGAAAGCAAAGTAGAAAACATGAGCTGATAGTAGCTATCACAACGGTGCCGCTCATTCTTCTAAATCACTTTTAAGATATCCCAGTGAATACTTGAAAAGGGCTTACAAGGGTCTTCAACACTCATAAGACTCTGCTTTTGTCAAATCCTCAGCAGGCAATGATAAAACATTAGTGCTATGCTTGGATGAGCATCAGGATCTACTGGGAATTCTCTGAATATTTTAGAGCATGTGAAGGCAAAAAAAAAAGAATTAAGCACAGTGGATATTTGTAGAGTCTTTTCCCACGGGCCCTTCTGCTCGCGGCCTTGTCTCTCTTATCATAAATTGTGTCTGGCTTTTCCTCAGCGCTGGCCTTCAGACTGCCGACTACAAAAAAGATCACATTTCAGCGGCCATGGCAACAAAATGTCAAACTTAAGAAAGACTAGCTTGATTCTGTGAGTGGTAAGTAGGTGATATTACATTAGCAGAAAGTCCACTCTAAACCACTTTGAACTGAGCAGTTGTCTGTCTGACAAAGGCCTGTTGGCCAATTGAGATAGTATTCAGAAAACTGGTCACGGGAGGAGTGGCCCCAGGGCCACAGCCGACAAGACAGTGCCAGCGAGTAGGGCAACTTTCTGACCTGACACCACAGTGGGCACGGGGCAGCCTCCTTTGACCTTAGCTCTGTCAGTCAAAATGAAATGAAAAGCTGGAATTTCACTGCATTCCTAAGAAACTGTGCATAGCTTTCTCTGCCTTTATTATCAGTCATCATCAATATAGTGGGAAAACTCAAGGGGTAAATATGGCGTGCAAGACTTGAGTTTCCTTAAGGGCAAATATTTAGTTTGGTATGCGAGTTGAAAGCATAGTTAAAAACAAGCTAGGCCTAATATCTGACCATATGTTGACTACAAAGCTGCTTATTCAGTGATAATGTGCTACATTTGTGGTTGAGTTATAGCTATCAGCACGCACTTTATAAAAAAAACTCTGAGTTTTAACTGATGAACAAAGTAGACTATTGACCCCTTCTTCTCTTCATTTTTTAAATAGACATGGAGCTGCTGGGTGTGAGGGGAATCTCACGCTTCCCATAACCTCCAGCGTGGCTTTTGAAGCATCTTTACAGCCATCATGTCAGGAGCCTCAGGGCTAACAACAATAACTATGGTAACCAGAAATGGAAACAGCCAGAGATTTATCAGTCATCAGTGAGTGTGTCTTGTTTTTGTAAGGGTCAGAACAAATGTAAGGACTTCACGAATCAGAATCAGATGGAATTAGTGGAAGAAGTACTCAGATCCTTTACTTAAGTAATAATACCCCACTGTAAAAATGCAAGTAATAGTTCTGCATTGAGAATGTTACTTAAGTAAAAGTATGTAAGTGTCATTAGGAACATGTACTTTAAGTATTACAAGTAAAAAAAATGAATGTAGAAAATTACATTTTAGAGTCACTCGAGTGGTTAATCAGCTCATCATTCAGCTGTACTTGTAGGCCTATATATTGTTTGCTAGTTAAATTAATAATAAAACATAGCGTTTCATAAACTACATCTGTTTTATGTGAAAAAATCCTAATCTGTAAAGTAATTAGTAACTGAAGCTGATCAATGTAGTGAAGTAAAAAGTACAATATTTCCCTCTGAAATGTAGTGGAGATGTAGAAAGTGGCATGCTAAGTTAAGTACTAGTACCTCAACGTTGTACTTAAGTACAATACTAGAGTAAATGTACTTAGTTATATTCCACAACTGTTGGCCAAGTTTGTTTACACTTATAAGGAACTCTGATTTGCAGTGGTAGGTATTGTAAAAGAAAGGGTACTAATTAAAAACTCAAATTTTCATCACCTCTAGGCTTTCTCCACTGGGGATATGTTCATTTTGAATCCAATAATGTTTGCAATATAATGCATTCATAAGAAATGAAAACATAAATGAAATCATAGGATAATAGTTGTGACTGATTTATTCTTATAAATAAATTATTCTGCCCCATCCAGATACTGTTTATAGAAACTTTCAAGTGGAATGAATTAGTCGATTACTTTCCATTGTTTTTAAATTAGACTTTTAAGTTCACTTACAAAATTTGCAAATCAAACTAATTTCAAAAGTAATATTTGTATAAGCGCTTACCACCAGATTTCCCTTCTGAATGCAGGCTGCCCCGGAGCCCTGGATAACGCTGTCCAGCACCTGAACATCGCTGCTGGGAGAGTTGGAGCAGTTCCTGCGGCCTTGTCGGATCTCCTCCTCGATGTCTCCGAACTTAAAAGCGCACAGAGCGGACTTTCTGTCCCCCTTGGAAAACACTCCAAACAGGTACGGTTCTGTACTCTTTCCTTCGTCTGTGTGGATCTCAGCGGGGTAAACGGACAGCAGCCGGTTGTAAATGTTGCCGTTAAATCCACACTGTAGAGGCATCTGGATGTAGGATTCCGTGAGCTTCCTGCTCTCCGGCCCGCTGGGTTTTCGGGGGTTCTCGGTATCCAGACATATCCTGGCGAGAATGCTGTTAGGCTGGCTCTCCTTGAGGCCCATTTTCGCATCATTATTGAAAGCGATGTAGGAATAAGTCTTCTGCATGAAAGCGTGGACGAAGTCCAGCTTGTTTTTGGTTTTAACGTCTTGTTTGATCTTGAATACATTATCCTCTGAAGGGTTAATGTCATAGGTGAAAAGTCGGGATAAATCCTTAATGTTCAAGGAGCGGATGGCGATCTCCGGGGTGTTCTCAAAGCGCAGGTCCTCCTTGCTGTGGTTCTTTGGGAAAAACTGGGTACCAGCCCCTGTGTAAGTCGCCCCAACAAGAAGCCGGGTGTTGCCCCCGTGGCTTTTGAAGATGAGCCCGACAGTGGATGCGTTCGGGTGATTGGCAGCGATGTTGAGCATGCTGGGGAAAACAGTCTTCTCGCCCTTATGTGGGAACTCCACCGCTATTTCCGAAATATTCTCAATTTTTCTAAGCTCACAGAAGCCTTGATACACAGACCCACACACCACCACGACCCCTTGCTCTCGGTCCAGCTTCAGGAGCTTGTTGTGGTTGTTAGTGAGGGATTTGGGATGCTCGCACGGAGCCTGGGGCAGCTGTGGCGCATGGCACAACAGGTTGTCCTCCACCGGCCCGGTCCTCTTCTCCACCTCGATGCTCAAGGTCCCGTTCAGCTGATAGACTGTGTTGACGGTGGCCAGGTAGACCTTTCTGGACACCGGGTCCACCACGAAGTTATTTGTCTGATTTGGAGACGCGAATGTCTGTTGGATGTGCAGCGCGCTGGCACTCCGGCGCGTCTCCAAAGCCAGGACGCCGAGAAGCAGAACGGCTATCTCTATTGAAGGAGGCATTTTTCCTTCTGACCGGCTTCCGCGTGTTCTGTGCCGAGGGGTGCATTGAGTAAAGACAAAATTGTGTGTTTGTTCCTACTGCGACAATCCGAGAGGAAAGGCTGTTTCCTGCTCAACGCCTAAACCCAGAATGACGCGATAAGCGAGTCGTGCTTCCTTTTCAGGCTGCCTCCCCTGTCCCTCTATGCCACTGTGCAGCTCAGTAGCCTCTCTCCCGAGGCGAACTGAGCCACAATACAACAATTCGTTTTTAAAAATGATTTTAAGCAATAGCTTATTAAAGAAAAAATGTTAAAGATGATTTGTTAATACGCAATTTCTGGACAATGTCATGCCCGCACAAAAGTGATCAAACTTGCTTGGAGTCGGGTTTTAGTCCGGCGTAATCAAGAATGTTCTCATAATGAATAATGAGACTAATAAAAGTACAAATGTAAGTACAAATTGGGTCGTCAACTCGTGAACCCTAAAGAGTGGCACTGTCTCCATATAATGTCACCTCCCATCAAAGCACTCTGATTGGTCATTGTACAATTACAGGGTGCAGCTCACTAAATTATAACACCTAGTTTGACCTAAATGTTTTTTTCTTCATGTTTAGCTACATTTGAAACTAATTCGTTCTGATCCTACTATATGTCTAATAACTTAATTTTCAATATTATTTAGGACTTGATGGGAGCTCATCCTGCCAGATGAACCACATAGCCTACTGTTTCTTTCAAGGTGGGTCACTTGATGAATCTCCATCCCTGCATGGTTCCGCTCATCTGGAGGTTAATTACGGGTCACCGTCCCACCTCCTGTGCTCCCCACTCTCTCGGCTCTCAGATTAGTTCTGCAGATCTGGAAGGTTCCGTTTTGGGCACATACGGCACGGTAAGCACCGTGACAGTGCTACCAGATGGGCACATCAGCACACCTTTTCGGTTTTTGACAAACACATCTTTCCAACACAGCTTTCTTGTGCTCTTTGCTTCATAAATATTCAAGCACAACACATGCGCCCCTACTCAAAAATGCACGAATATGGTAAGCATTTTTGACTCTGGATGGAGTGTGCATATGCTCACATCTCTGAATAGAAATGAATGATCCCTAGTAGGCATACGAGCATGACTGTGTCAGACACTGCATAAATTGCAGGCGAGCCCAAGAAGTGTTATCTCTGAATACATGCAATAATTAAAGTTGATGCTAAATCGTGCGCTATCGCTTGCTCCATTTACTGTGGACTCACTCTCTCCTCTCTGTCACCACTTGCAGCTTTCAGTAGGGCAGATAAGTGCGCCCCGTGTTTACCTTGGCGCACAGCCATGCGCATCAAATCTGGCAGTGTAGAATAGAAGGAAAGCGCTCCGATAAAGTGTAACATAATGACCCCCCCAACTGCACAGCACAATGACACAACAAACACTGCGCGTGCGTGTGAGTGCGACCCTCAGTAGGCAGTTAGG
The DNA here is from genome assembly GCA_026937815.1 of Etheostoma perlongum. NCBI lineage: Eukaryota > Metazoa > Chordata > Actinopteri > Perciformes > Percidae > Etheostoma > Etheostoma perlongum. Next base: position 11,946,505 of record CM049377.1, read on the forward strand.
ATGCGTACATAAGGTCCTGTGGGGATAAGGCTCAGTATGGGTCAAAGCTGTCAGCGTTGATATCACCGGCGAGGTGTGACTGAGTGCTGTGGCGTGGTGCTGCTCAATCAAACACAACACTCAATGGAAATAATGTGTGTGTGAGTGTGTGTACGTGTTTTTGTATGTAAGAGAAATGGTAGAATTAAATGGAGGGACTGTGTTTGTAATAAAAATATTGTCCCTGGTGGCCCACTTGGACTTTTGGCAGTAAGACTGCGGTTAATGGGGCCTTCCACCCAACCTGTTTCCTTCCTGATAAGGTGCAACACCTCATTGTGTTCAGACTCCCAAACTCCCTCATAGACCTCAAGACCATTCACACAAACTAAAACACAGGCAAAGGATCTCCATCTAGTGGGTACATGATGAAACTGCAAGTAGGGCCTATTAAAAAGGGGATTCAGACTACAAAATGTGTGAAGTGAACTCATCCTGCAGTTATTAATCCCCCCATAGCAGACATGTACCCCCAACAATACACACACATACATTAATTTAAAAAAAGTCTTGTGAGTCATGTTAGTCAGGAATGCACTTTATTTATTCCACACTTAGAAAAGGACTTCAGAAGGCACTGGAGTGGTTTAGCACACAAGCCCACATCATAGGTAACTGTAAGGTCAAGCTGAGGTCAAAGGTCAGCTCACTCTCAACTTGTCTGCTGCGCTCACATTAGCAACATTGAAATAGATGAATAAATCTACCATTTTAATTGCATGTTCAACTTGAGTAAAATCAAGTTCATCTACAATTTGACAAGAAATAAATTAAATTCCTCCCTGTGGGTTTTATCTTTAGACAAGGATGACAGTGATCCTGACCTGAGTCATCTCTTATTCCACTGAGGCATTCTGTCTTAAGAGTGACAACTTTTAAAGTGTCTATCAAAGGTTTCTCAAACCTCAGCCTGGCTCATATGTTATCTAGTCGTGTGCTAAAGTGCAGCTGTACAGTTCAAATGATCTCGCTATCTGTAAGGAAATCAACCTCTCAGCATGAAATTCAGAATTAACTATTAAATGTACTAGGTCATCTCATTGTGTGCTTGACTTGATGAGAGAGAGAGAGAGTACAAGAAAGACTGTACACCCAGACAATGAACTGTACTCAAGAGGCAAGGTGCAGAAACACACCACTAAAGATCTGGCATCAAGTTCATGTTCAGATTGTTAATTCTCTAACAGATTTCAGAATAATTTCTGAATAAAGTGAGACCAGCTGAGCAACCTCCCTTTGCTTTCCTTTTTAGCTTGGACCCTTTGGGTGCTCAGGCATCCCTGGGTAGAATAAGGTTTGGCACTGGGTGATTACACCATAAAATGGTGTACTTGTAGAAAAAGACGGACGGCCAGAAAAATAAGGAAGTCTGATGAAGAGTACAATATCAGGGTGCATTTGACTAACACAGCAGTGGAGACGACTTGCACTGTAGCTATAAAGCAGCAGCATCCTGTTCCAACTGAGATGGAGCTGGATAAGCACCAGTGTTCTCTCTTTCCTGACCTGATCACATCAAATATGGCAGCAGGGGAGACAATTAACCTGACAAATTGATTTTATTTGGACAATGGCTTTGTGTCATGGCCTTTAAACACAAAACTGGCTCCTATGTATTGTTTTGTAATGAAAAGATGCATCATTGTTTACATATTGCATGTATGGCTAGATGCTTTAACAAAACAGATGTTCTCTGTGTGTTCATGTGCCGTTTCTATGGTGAGTAGCGCATCGTAGTTTTTCCTTTTCAAGCTGGCCCATTCTGTCTTTGTGTTTCAGTTATAACTCCCCCCCATTAAACACAGTTCTTGTTTTACTTAAAAAAGGAAATAAGTAAAAGCATGTGATCTTTGCTATTAGAAATGGTAAGGAAGCACAAAACTTGTTTAGTCATCTGACACTCAAAGGTCATGACCAGTCCTTCAAAATGTTCTGTAAGAACAAATTCTATCACAGCAAGAAACTCCCAGGAAGGTTTTGATCCAAGTTCAAATACATGTTATACATGTACTTTTTGGTTCAAATCTACCAATCACAGCTAGGTAAAAGTTCTTTTCCTAAAGGCAATCACCCACATTATCACATTGGCATGTCTCAACAATTGGACTGGGCCTTTGGAGCAAATCGCCAACCCAGTTTCCTGACTAAGCTCCCCGTCCTGTAGAGTAAGAAGAGCGTAATGCTACATGGTAATGAATAAAATAACGTTGAAAAAAAATATATATTATTAGAAGTAATAACATTATAATTGATTAAACTCTAAAGATAAAAACAGTACAATGCTGCATTCTGAGAGACAGCAACACAATAGTTCATTTTTAAAAATGTAAACAGTCTCGCCCTTGCTAAATAACAATCATGAGTGTTCTCAACTTTTACTCTGTTTCTTCCACTTTTTCTTGATTCCGCGTGCAAATGTGCTCGGCCGTATTTCCCGTGCCTGGCCACACAGCCATTCTGACGGCAATCACATTCTTCAAACTTCCTGCGTGATTGCAGCTAAAGTTAGATCATCTGGTGTCACCAAAGCAACATGTGCTGGCTTCAATCTGGTCATCCTGGGGGCTGCAGAGCGCGGTGCGTGTACCCCGAGAGAGCGTCCCAGTTTCTCCACAAGAAGGCCAGCAAGAGGATGAGGAGGAGGGTGGAGAGTGTGCGCAAGCGCGTCTTCATCAGCGGGACCACACAGTTGGCCACAGTTGAGACAAAGACCAGAAGGACAGCCATAAGGGCCAGCAGCACATTGATAAGTTTTCCCAGGAGGGTCCGGGCGGTGGCATTTTCCAGCCCCTCCAACTGGACGACCTGCTGTTGCTGCTGTTGGAGCTCCATCTTAGAGATCCTGGTCTGACACGCCTCTAATGCTTCCTGCAGAAGAAAAAAAAAACAGCAAAGTCACCTAGGAGTTAAGAGAACTAAACCCACAACATACTATATACTTAATGTCTACTTACTTTACTGTACTGGACTGCATTATATTCAAATGTTATTAATTATTATATAATATTCTTGCCCTTTTTTATATATGGTGTGCATAAAACATGAGAAGCATCACTGAAATCCCCAACTTTAATAATGAACAATATATATATATATATACACACACAGTATATACACACACACACATATAGACCTCTACTGCCTCCTTCTTCCGAGGAAAAGAAATGCAGCTGAGGGACAACTTAAACTGTAAATACACTTCATGCAGGTATAGACATGTAAAAAACACAAAGCTAAACACTATAATGGATAACAACAGGGCAGTGTGAGTCAATGAGAAGGAAATGCTTTTGTTTTGAACAAACAGAAAAGCTAATAGACAAACTGGATTTTACGTCTCATCTTCCTGTTTATAGTCAACATGGACAATGAAATATTGCCTTTAGCTGTTTGAGGGGTGATTACCTTATACTTAACGTCTAGTCTGAGCAGACCAAATTAGCTTACTACTATAAAGTGAGGCGGCGCTCTCTTTAGCACTTTCCATTGAAAGACCTCTTAGTGTGGAACTCTAAATGGCAAAATAAATAAAGACTGTGTGATATAATGAAAAGAATATTTACAGAATACTACATAAATAAGAAATTGCGACATCTTTAAATGATTAAAACTCAAACAATTTTCATTGTGAAATGACATTTTGTCACTCCTATTCTAAAGCTAGTTCAGAATGACTTTGTTGTTGCTCTAGTTAACAGGAGCTATCTGGCTATATTCAGTAGCAGCTGTTGCGTGTGCTTCTAAGAGGTTGAGAGCATAAGATTGGCTGACGGGCCAGGGAGCAAGGATTAGTGACAAGAGCATTAAGTGACATTATGAGCACAAAGGCATCGCTGTGAGAACAGACTTCTGACAAGGGTATTCTGAATAAAAACTATTAAATATGGACAAAATCTAAATGACTTTTTATGAAATTATTGTGAGTGGCTTATTTAGTAGTATCTTTATGAGTAATTGCAAAAATGTAGTGCATTGCTGTGTTCATATAAAAATCTAATACAGTTACTTGTGTGTTTATTAGGTATTCTGTAATGACTTTCAATGACTCATCGCTCAGAAGTGAGGACCAGAACTTGTCATTTAATTGAACAGTTTGCTTTATCCTCTTAAAAGTCTCATCATCCCTTTCTGACAGCCCATTTGTAGAACAGACTGCATTTTAAACAGCCAATTTTAAGTACAACGAGAGACTAGAAAAATGTAATTTCAACTAATCTGATTTTTGTAGCCGTTAATTTATTTCTGACATGGCCGGTGTGCTTGTGGAGGTTAGCCTGGCAGACAGACCTGTATGTCTCTGGCTCTCTCGTAGGACTGGTAGGCGATCTTCTCTTCCATGCTGGCCAGCTCCTGTTTGAGGTTAAGGATCTCATTCTGGTGAAGCTCTGTCAGGTCGTTCAGCTGCTCTTCCAGACGTTCACACCTGAACCCACAAGCACACGCGTCAGAGTCTGGGGCAGAGTTAGCTTAGACTAAAGAAACACATGCAGGAATTAGTAGAAACAGACCCTGAAGGCATCTGACCACATAACACCTGACTGAACTAATGACTTGCCCTGACAAGATTAGGGCATGCTTACTCATCTGCTGATCCAGCTGGCCAATCACAGAGAGTCAGCAGTATGAGAGTGACCAATGGGAGGTACCCAGCAAGAGGAGAGGGAGCTAATACTGCTACTCATTTTGGCAGGCACATAAAATTGGATGGACAACATAGCACAAGAATAAACATTAGCCTGCCTCTGTGTATGTTTGTATGAGTTATTTGTTTTAAATATTCCACGTAGGTAATATAAACAGTCTTAAAACATGTCAACAAATAGATATAGGGATAAATCACGCATTCCCAGAGACCAAGGTCATGAAAGAGATCAATTACTATTATAGAAGACTATGAAACCCAACAAGTATTTAAAAAATATGCAATTAATAGATTATCAGAATTGTTGTTGATTAGTTTTCTGTTGATAGGTTAATCAATTCAGTGCTTCATTAATCACAATGTAATTACTTGTTATTAGTTTAGATAGTCACATAGTAAGCATTTCTTAGTTATGCAAGAGATGGATTCAGTCCCTGAGAAGATATTTAGCAACATGACTGGTTTTTGATTGATTATTCCCAAGAGGCGGGCTGAAAAGAGATCCTTAGTGGTCATTCTGTTCTACTCGGTATTATTTTGGTCTTAGAGGACAAACACAGACTGTTCTTGACTCTGATGGACATTTTAGGGAGAAAAATGCTCATGTTTCTTTTACTATGTAAGCAGCTCACTCTATCTCCCTTCCTTTCCATTGTTTGGCCTCTTAATCTTTGTGCCCTCTTGTCAGAACATTCTGGAGGAATGTGAGGGGGTTTCTTACGGCCAACTGCCCACAGACAAACCAAAACAAAAGATGCACCTAGACGTCGGCGTCTACATACGAGATATGCAGAGCAGGGACAAGGGCTGAAATAACACAAAAGACCTTTGTACTTAGATACTTGTGAATTGTGCAGGTGTGTCTGTCACTTTTGTGAAATTCTCAACTGCTGTCTCAAAGAACAAAACTAACATGATTGAAAATGTATCGACTTTGAAATTCTGAAGCTGTTAGATGGCCATGGCAATAATTTTGATTTTTATAAAACTGAAATGTGACTTTTTTTTTACAAGACATTTTCATTTCAAGCAATGTGTGCTTTCATTTCAATTGTATACATTTTCAATAAATACCCATAATAGTTCCCGCTTTGTGGGTTTCCTTCAACTATTTTAAAAATCACAAAATAAATATGTCATCTTCAATATTTAAGCCTATTTACAGTACAAACCTTGACAATGAATTACAATGAAAAAAACAAAAAAATAAACAAATCACTTTTTTTAATTATCGTTATCGTGGTATAATGCACATGTACTTTGATGCCCAGGTATAAAGACCTGTTTTTATCTACAGTGTGTACTTGCTAAGATAAAAGCTCTCCAGAGAGCTGTCTCTGAGAGATGTCAACAGCAACACAGCTATATGAATGATCAGTATAGTATTTAGAAGTATGTTTCCAAAAAATATAGTTCTTCCTGATTACACACTGTAAGAATTGTAGGGGATTTCTTGTGCATAACGTTAACCTGTTTTTCGGAATGTATGATACACACAGTCGTATTTCCCCTTTGCTCTCTGTACCTGAAGCGTTCCTCTTGCAGTGCTTGCATAACAACTGTGTAGTCCCTCTGATAGTGGCTCTTCAAACCATCAAGGCTCTCCTCCAGCCTTGCCTGGCCTTCCCTCAGCTCTTGCATCTCCTGCAGCAGCATGTCCAGACTGGAGCTCTGACTCCTCTCCAGTGTGTTGCCCTTGGAACTTGGGGGACCTCCGGGGGCACCTGTGGTGCTGTTGGCCCCTGCTGAGCCTGATGTAGCACTAGAGCAGTCATCCTCACTACCATACCTAAGACTGGGCTGGAGGTGATGCCCAACGCTGCCCAGTGAACGTCCGCCAGCCCCAGTCACACCTTCTTCCACTGAGGGGTCGTCAAGAGAGTCTTTAAGAGAGGGGATGTTATCAGCGCTGCCGAATTTGTTGCGAATCAGCGACGCAATCTCACGAGGTTTGGAGACGACGGCCCCAGCAGCAGAGTGGGTGGCCTGGGAGAAGCTGGAGAGGCCTCCCTTCACGCTGTCCACCACTCCTTCACTGAAGCCTGTGACTTTGGCTCCGACATCCTTCAGGCCCTGCTGCATGTCCCGCAGAACATCCTTGGGCTGGCGTGGGATACCGTTATGCTCCACTTCCCGCAGCTTCCGGTGGTAGTGCTCCAGTTTCCTTTGCAGTTGCTGGATGGTTTGTGCCGACTTCTGGTTCTTTTTCTCAAAAACCTGACAGCCAAAAACAGGCTTCTATTAGTGATTACACATTACACTGCAATAACCCACTCCATTTCAATTTATTTAGTAAGTTCTCTTCCTATTACATAAGCCTGTTAAAAATATAAAACAATTAGTCCTCTAGATCAATGTTTCTTATTGATTTATACATATTAATAGTTTAGTAAAGTGCAACAACTCCTAATTGTACCTGTTTGATGCGTGTGCTTTGCTGTTTGTCAGCATTGTTGGCTAGTTTGAGGTACTCTGCAACGTTGTCATCCCTGGCTGTCTGCTCAATCTTAATTTGCTCTGTGAGTTTAAGGATTTTCTGCTGCAGCTGGGCGATTGCCTGCTTTGTGCGCTGAGGGTCTGGGGTGCCATCATCACTTCCAGGGAATGAACAGTCTGCGCCGCATGAAACAGCCAGGGGTGTTTGTCCCAACCCGCTCACCTCCAGCCGGTCAATCTGACAGTGAAAAGAAGAGAGGGAGATTGGGGTAGGTAAAGGAAAGGAAAGGAGGGATTAAAGAGGAAAATAGAGGGGGGGGTGTTGAAAAAAGTGTGAGTTGCATTTTAAAAGTTCTTATTCATTTTGCTGACACACTAAAAATAGAGGCTTCTGCATTTCTGCAGCCAGTCATCAGGGAGGAGGGCAAATTGAGACGGCCACTCGCGGTCAGTTTGTCTAAAGAGGAAGATGAAAGATATTATGTTTTCATTCATTTACAAAGAAAAGAAAGTAGAAGAAAAAAAATTATCCATAGAAAAATAAAGGTTTCAAAGTGTGAATCCAAGACTCCTTTTCGTTTGTAAAATAGGCAAGAACAGACTGAAAAGAATATCAGCCTAATCTCTGTAGGGCTGCAACTAACGATTTTTTTTAATTATTATTTAATAACCTGTCAATTATTTTTTCTTGATTAATCAATTATTTGTGTGGTTTATAAAATGTCAGAAAATTGTGAAAAATGTTGATCAGTGTTTTCCTAAGCCCAAGATGACGTCCTCTTGTCCCATCCACAACGCAAAGCTATTCAGTTTACTGTCACAGAGGAGTTAAGAAAACAGAAAATATTGAAGAAGAAGAAGCTGGAATCAGATGTTTTCCTTTTTTAGTAAAAAAAAAAAAAATCTAACCAATTAATCAAGTATCAAAATAGTTGCTGATTAATTTAATAGTTGACAACTAATTGATTACTTGTTGCAGCTAAATCTCTGTTTTTGTTTGTTCAGAGTGCGACAATATAGGACAAGATTGACAGGAGATTAGACTTTTGCTCACAACAATTTGACAGATTAAGAATTATTTGTCTGCTTAGTTCAAACACTGACCGGATTTTGTCAAACAAGGCATTTGTGAAAAAAATAATAATCTAAAATTGTGTTTTTCCTGTATTTTTCTAAAACTATATTAACTCTACCTAAAAAGATGATGAACCTAGTAGCCTAGTAGCCCCTTCAATCACAGACAGCCAAGAGCCAATGTGATTCATTTCCTACAACGCCTCAGGGGAAGAACACACAGAACACTGTGATGCTGCTGGAGCTAATCACGCAAAAAGGGACTGTCATCGAAATATTCTTCTCATCACTAAGCATGCACATAAATTAAACAGCTGACCCTGACAGCACACCTTGGAGGCCCAGAAGCCACCCAGAAAAACCAAAAGCCAGGGAGGACCGGGGAAAGAGTTAGAGCAGACATCCAGCACTCAGCCTCTGAGAAGGCTTGTCATCATTACCACTAACAGGTAAAGACAAAGCACCCACACTCACCTGCATGCCCAATAGCATGACTAATGATGACAGGCACCACAGTCAACACAAACCACAGCGTCTCCGGTAGAAAGCAAAACCCCATACAAAGCTTTTTTTTCTGACAAATGAATAAAAGTACACAGAAATTACCCCAAAAACTGAAATCATCTTCTGTTACAGAAGCGACTTTAACACGCGCAGAAAGCGGCTCACCTTTCCATTCGTCAAACGGAAAAATTGTTCCCAGTGCATTTTTCCCCAAAGTGAAGGCGAGCTGTGTATTTTCATCAATGTGTCAGGCCCTTTGTTGAAGTTAAACAGCTAAATCCGCGCCGGTACTTTTAAGTTTCACCGGGCACGGCTGTCGCTCCAACTCGCCGGGCTTGTTGTGAAAGTTAAAGCTCACCCAACAGGGCAGAGCGGGAAGCCCCGCCCCCTCCCCTGCCAGCTGAAAGATGACATCATCCATTGAGTTACACGGCAGGCAGCCGTCAATCATTCTTACCAAGAGCAGAAATAGCACCTTAGTCAGGGACTTTCTGTTGCTGTAAAAGATTCACTGAGTGACTTACAACATCCACAGAACAACAGGAATACTTCTATAACACTTACCAGGGTACCACAATTACTATGTCTACCAGTATTAGAATTCCAATAGTAGTTACATTGATTCAAGTACCTGAGGTACTTGTATTTGAGTATTTCTATTCATGCTACTTGATACTTGATATTCAGAAGGAAATGCACCTTTTTTACTCCACTACATCTATTTGACAGCTGTTGTTATTACTTACTTTTCAAACTAAGATTTTGCATACACAATAGGTAATTTGTTTATAACATATGATGCACTAATGTGTAGATTAACATATACAATTGTTTAGATTAGCTCTCATTTAACCAATTACAACAGCAAACTGCTACTTACACATAATTGCTTAAATGATAATCATGGGGTACAGGAATTGCAACTAGGGAATTATAACATGGGGATGTCATTCATACAGTAACTGAGCTCATTGTTGCCACTTTTAACAACAAATAAATGAATAAATTGCATAGAAGAATGAGCAACACAAAACACTTGGTGATCAGTATCTCGAATCTACACCACAAAAATGAGAGTTTCTTAGTATTTTTTTTTTTTTTTACAGTATATTGGAGAATAATGTTTTAAATGATTACTGGCAAGGGTGGCAAACATGCCATCAGTGTTAATATGTGAAGTGAAATTGAGTTGAACAAGAGGCTAAAGAGCAGATTTAGGGTGTGGGCCCAGATGTGAATCTCTCAGTTTGTGTCAGCACATACAGAGTAGCTCTAGAGGTCAAGAAAAACCAGTCTGACATCCCTCCACACGCACGCACACACACACACACACACACACACACACACACACACACACACACACACACACACACACACACACACACACACACACACACACACACACACACACACACACATTCCTTTGAGTACAAGGAAAACTGTGGCAAGTCATTTACAATGTTTTGGTGATTTGGCTTTACAATGAAATTGTTTTTCATTATTCTCGCTCCTTCCCGTATTTCCTCTTTCTTTTAGAGTGAAACATTTCATCGCAATCATATGTTGTCATCTGGACCAATATATTGTATTTTTGTTTGGCTCTTTAAATAAAAAATAAAAAAATAAGATGATCACAAAAAGGTGGATTACTGTACAACAGTGTTAAATAGAAGGACCACATCCATGAGTCAACTGACCTAACAACCGTTGTGTACAGTAAGTCTAATCATGACTAAATCCCCTTGACGGGCAGCCAAGGTGATCAAATAAATCAGAGAAACAGAACAGCCTGCTAGGCTGGCACAGTAGAGAACTAAGAGGTGACGTATCAGAACGGCACGTGGTCTGTTCTCGACTATAAACAAAACACTATTAATAGTTTTATGAGGGCGAGCATGATTGAAGTTCTTATTTAATCCATATGAGCATTTCATTGGGTTAAAATGTGAAGATTTCCCAGTTTGCTCTATAGTCTTACAGATGAATACATTATCTGAATAATTAAATATGTGCCCTCTGACTAAAGATATACCATAGATAAAGAGGGCAAAGGACGAGTCTGCTAAACCCTTTGGACTGGAGTACTGTGGAATACAGAGTAGATAGTGGTTTTAGACACTGTGATAAGAAGACCTAATGATCTGTACGCAATGGTAATAAATCAACAGCCTGTTATTGGTCATTGATCCATCAGCAGAGTTCTTCTGTACTTTATTTGAAGGAACCACACAGCTGTTTACAAGAGCGTACCCTCTTTTACAGCTCTACAGACAGCTCATATTCTCTGTGACTGTCTCATTTTTTATACAGACTTATACTGTCATGTTCCCACACATAGCAAAGCAATGCTTGATCCCCAGCTTTCTGATGCAGATAGTTCCAGTTACTGAACAAATTGTCTGTACAATCAGTGTCATCCCCAAATGGTCAAGTTTTTCTGTGACTAATCACGCATGTAATTAAAGATGGTGCGCTGAATGATTAGGCTAATTTCCCAGGGTTAACAGAACCAAACATGTTGATGTGCTGAGCCACTGAAGCAAGCGAGCGGCACTGCATCACTGGAGCTTGTTGCTTAATGAGGGAAGCTGAGAGTGTGTGTGTGTGTGTGTGTGTGTCTGTGTTTGTTTGTGTGTGTCTCTGTAATTGGGGGGCTGCCTGATCCCACTGTGATTAGACTTTATCAGTAAAAAAAAAGAAAGACAAAAAGGTTTTGCATGGACCTGCCCCATGCCCCATGGCTTCTTGCATACCCACACAGAGGAAGGAGTCTGTTCATAGTCCACCCTCTTCCTAAATTGGGTCCAGGTTGCGCAACAGCCTCTGATCCAAGTAAAGCTGTTTAGAGCTGTAAATAAGCAACCCTGACTTACCTTATATCCCATAAAGGCCCGGGAAAAGCCCAGCCAAACCTAAACTCTCAGACCTCCGGCCATACGTCTTATATACACACACACACACACACACACACACACACACACACACACACACACACACACACAGGCATTCAGAAAGCTTCCTAGGCTAATGTTGTTAGATATGCATCACGCATAATTAGATACATCTTGTACTGGCCCATCTCAATCTCTCTCTCTTTCTCACAGCTACACATACTGTATGCTTCAAATTCCTTGCCTGCTCAATGTATCTCATAGAGCAGAAAATGGACTGATGCTGTCATAAGACCCTTTTCGATACCATGGCCGCTGCAGTAAGGACTGAGCCTTGGTACATGGGGCACATGGTCCACAAGGTGAGCCGCCAGGGCGCCTCTGCCATCTTGTTTTCTACTCCTCTGAGTCATGTTTAACATGTTGTTTTGTAAGATACCTCATGTGAGTTCAGTTTCAGTAAAGGTCAAGATGTGCTCCAAAGAGTGGAAACAGACAGTCTGACCAGGTCAGGGCGAGTGGAAGTTGAACCCCTTTTCCATCGACTGCTGCTTACTTTTTTTTAAAGATGAAGAATTTGTATACCACATGTTGAAAAATGAAACAAAACCCTCATAATATTTATGTTTTAGACTTATACCTTATTTAGTTGTCTTTAATACAGTATGTACTGTAAACATGGCAATCATAAACCACAGCATTGAGCTGAGCTTTGATTGTTTTGAATACAAGCATTTAGGTCTAGTTAGTTACCCTTTCTATTTTCTTTTACACAAAAAACTGTTATCTATGGTCAAGGTCAAGTTTCTATTTGTATGTGAGTGCAAACGTACAGTACCTTGTTGGTTGTTATGCTTCGCATTCCTGTGATGCCAGCTTGTGTGTGCCAAGATGCATGACCAGGATACTGTACTGTTCTGCTCTACACCTCTCCTACTGCAGCATTCTTTGAAGTATGGAAAAGGTACAGCGCTGATTTGTCACAGCACATCAGAGTATTAGCGGTTAAAGGTTGGTTCTCCAACCTTGCTTATCTACAGAGTCCAATATCCATGAGCAACGGGACCTTGTATCCATGATGGATATAAGAATCAAGGTTTTTAGATGTACGCTTAGTGCTGTGTAAACAGTCATTTTGAATTTTACAGCTGCCTTCCCTCCATTTATTCCACTTGGGTCTTCCTGACCTTATCACTCACCAGGTCTCAAAGCCAATCAACTATGACTGACTGAACTTCACACTCCTGATTAGTTGGTTTGGTTTTTAACCCTGGAGTCCATCAAAAAAGTGGTCGCCATAGAAACGATATGACACAGTGGCCCTGATTTCTTTTATTAAACAGATACATTTGTATGAGTTTGTGCCTGAACTGTTTAGTTGTTGTTGTAAAGCAGAGATGAGCATGCAATGAAGTGCATGCGGGTCCATGGAGTGTGTAGCTGCACTTAGTTACTGATAGTTATCAAAAACATCAGCACATGCAACAAATCTGTACTATATTTAACACTAATCCTTTTTTTCTACCATCTCCTTTTAATTTCCTCATGGTTTCAGTTCCCATCCATGCATGCCACATTAAGCAGTGCTAAAATTGACACAAAAGAGATGTTTCTAACAGAAATCTGCTTTGTGTTTTATTTAAGTTTATCCAATGTGGCAACAATGAACCCATTCACCAGATATGGAAAATTACATAACTCCATGTTTTGCTGGACAAGAGGCAGTTTACTCAACACATTCACTCATGAATTAGCACAAAACCAAACACAATCTACTAACAACCATGCACAACAGACAACACACACACACACACACACACACACACACACACACACAAACAGCCAATGCCTGCCAGTGCAATTCAGAGGGTGTGAGAAAAGCCTTTCGTGTTCACAACCAAGAGAAAGAAACACATCAGCTGAGAGTGCAGGTTGGAGGGGAAAGAGAAAAAAAACAGAGGCTTTTATAGGGCCCCAATATCACAACAAAGACTTTCAATCCCTAAGATATCAAGACAAAATCCTCTTCACACCAAGAGTTTGGTCTCCACCCAGACTTTGCGGGTGAGTTCTGAAACACCTTCTATGCTTTCAACACAAATTCTTTTTTTAGACACAGGACACATAACACACCCATTTTAATATGAGTAGCCATATAAACACCATAGCAATGTAAACACGTACGTAAGGAAGTGAATAAAATGAGTCAAAACCTTTAGAAACATACTATTTACAGGTGGAGACTCACAGTGGTGGGAGTAGGAAGTGGAGAGGTGTCAGCAGTTACCAGGTTGAGGATGACCTCCATGGCGAGAGACGCATGCACACGGCCTGGACTGGACTTTTGTTTGGTCTGTCTATCTGTTTGTGTGTCCCTCGGGAGATGATCACAGCCGTGTGAGAGGGGGAGAGTGTGGTCCTAGGAGAACAATCATCACTCAGGACAGTTCTCTCAAACCACCGGACAAAAACTCTAATTGACAACAAGGCAGTAGAGACACTTAGGAATAAGTGTTGGCTCGATTAAATATCCAGAATTCATAGAGTGCCTGGTACCTCCAGCAATGAACCGTGACTATTGATAGCCGCAGAGTCTAGGGAGTGTTGTGATGCTGTTTCACAGAGCAGTCGCTCCTCAAAGCCCATGACCACGCTTCAGTGCCAACACACGCTTCGCAGTACACAGCAACCGGCAGAGAGCCTATGGAGCACACATATATGCGCTTCGATAAGCATGACTCCCACAGACAGCGCACATTCGTGGGAGAACAAGGACTCCTCTGGAGCAAAGGGTCCGTCTGATGTGGGTTTGGGGTGACAGAGCAGAGGAGGTTAATCAGATGAAGACTTGCAGGGTTGGATGGTTAAAAGAAGGAAGAGTTTACTGTGAAGTTAAGTGTTCAAAGCGTCCGTTGGGGATAAAATCCTCAGAGGGTGAAAAGAGAGGCAGAGGCCCAGAGGACGGATGTGAGGCGAGCGAGGGAGCAGACACCAAAAGAGCCCACCAGGAGCTGTCACTGAGACGGAGCGAGAGAGGCAACTAAGGAAAGAGGGGTTGTGAGAAAGCTTTGTGAAGGGGGTGGGGTGGGTGGTGGGGGGGGCTTTTCTTCTGTTGGAGTTTCTAGGCCAGCTCAGCTCCAAAACAGGGGCTAACTCAGGCATAAAGAAAGAGAAAAATCTTCCTCTCCCGCCTTTTAATTATTACACAGTATGATTGTCCCAACCAATCAGTTTCCTGGGTTATCATGCTGTACTGAACGACTGCATGACAAACAGGGCTATACCAAATGTTTCTGGCAACCTACACTCACAAAAAGACCTGTGCTTAAAGAGGCTTTTTTATTTAATTTTATTTTTTACATACATTGTAAGTATGAAATACAAAGATGCAAAGGATTGGACAGTTTTGGTTTAATGTAGAGAAAAAAAACTTGCACCCAAGACAGTCCTGGTTTACACAGATTACACGGTCATATGATGATTCCAAAGCTGCTATTCAAAACTGTGTATACGTGTGCACACATGACTATAGCCTATGGCTGCGTCACTGCACTATTTATCCACTGACGAGAATTGCTTCAGCACTGCTTTGGTAATATTCTATTGCAATTTCACAGCAACAGCATGGTGATCACTTTTACTAGAATCCGTATGCTTAATTATGTTTACAGGAAACAATTCATAGGCACCATTAATGGTAGAAAAGTTGTCACTTTAGATTTATCTTATTTGTACAGGTAGTGTAAAACTTTTGTTTTATCTCTTATACTCCTATTTTTGTACATATTTAACTACAATTCAATGGATATTTTTATGGTCACTATCAAAACTCAGGGGTTAACAGTTTGCATTAAAAACACATGATAAATCACATCTAATAAGCTTAGGCGCATTGTTCTCCATAATAAAATATTGGTGTTTGGGAGCCATCACTTCCAAAAGTGTACAAACCAATTAGAGAGAAAAGGGAAAGCAGGGAGCGTAGGGGGTAAGGTAGGACAAGGGCTACTAAAGACTTCTGTGCAGAAGCCGACGGGATGGAGGGGGAGAGGAGAGTATGAATACAGGCTTTAATGAGAGAGCAGGAGGACTTAAGCAACTGGAAAAGAGAGGGTGGGATTTAGGGAAAAGGCTGCTTATATAAGAACAAACCTAACGTTCTCAAATGGGAGGGCAAGTGTGTGACATGTAGGTTTGACCCCAGTATTAAAATGAATACAACACATGGCAGCATCAGCACAGTCAATGCAAAAAAAAAAAGAAAAAGTTATTCCAAAAGGTGAATAACATGAAAGCTACATTTCCTTTATTTCCCTTCAAATGTAACACTTTCCATTGACACACATATACATTTATAACTTAATGTAAGCAAGCGGCCTCACACACCCACCCATTGGGTTACACCAGCTATTCGTAAAGTCCTTCCTAAGACCTTAGTAGCTACTGGCTAGTGTCACACTAGTGATTTACTTAATCAGGTTCCACCATTGAAATTAAACAATTTTAACAAAATGTCTGTTTTTCTTTAGTTTAGAAGCTTCTATTGCAAAACAGTATTATATTAAATATTAAACATAACGACCAATCCTTTATTTGTAGGTTTAGGTAGGTACATTTGGTACCTGTGACATGTGTAACAGTCTTCCCAGTTCACATCAATATTAAACAGAATTTCAATCTCAAGACAGATATGTTGACAATATTAGCAAAGCTAATATTATTAAGCAAGCTAGTTTATTTAGCTAGTTACACATGGCAGTTAATAAGAGTAAACACTTACTAACAAATAATCTCTATGTAAGAACTAGTTTGTGTGATGTAACCCTTTTTAATTTAGTAATTGGTAATTTGCCACTTAATAATAACAAGGCCAATTTTGAACTTAAGAACAGCGGGGGAACTTGACTGGGACCATAAGTACATGTAAATCTTACTTGGGCAAAAGATAAAATTGTCATAAGGTTGTTGTTTTTGTTAAATGGCTTAACTGTCAATCATAAGTCACTTAGGGGAAATCCACACTGTTAAGACTAATAGGTTCCTTTCAGACATGATTCATTCTTCGCCCTGCGCTCAGTGTCATTCTAGCCTGAGGTCTGAAGTCTCCTATGGAGGATATGTGGCCTCCAGCAGTTCCTGACACTCCAGGAATACCCAAGCTTTCAGAGTGACTCAGGACAAGACTGTTAGCATGCCTTAACATATCTGAAATAGCAGAGTGGCTCAGCAATGACAAATTCATAGAGGAGGAGAGGGGGTGGGATGGCGGTGGGCGTTTACTTACACTACTTGGATGAGATTTGGAGTAAGTGTGTATTTTAATACTGACTGCCCAAAGACTGTGTGCATATTTTTTCATTAGATGCCATGTTGTCTGTTTTATTCTCCACTTAACATTTATGTTGAACGTAGATATTTTCTATAGAAACACATCTGGGATTGGAGTTTTGTCTTAGTTTCCAGAACATGTGAAGTAAACTGGAAATTAGTTAACTTGGAGCGTTTACAATAGATGCATCTTTATGTGAGTGTGTGAGTATATTTGTGCTTCACACTCACACACATGCTTTTTACGCATGTGTTAAGGGAACATGACCTGCTGAACTGGTGATGTGTGATGTGGCCAATCCAAAAGCATGCTTATCTAGTTATATGACACAGAAGTAGGACAGTATCGTGTGATTTATTCAGTAGCTTCTATTACAATGTCTGGGAACACAGAATATACAAGACAATCATGCAAAAATGCATGATTGTAACAATTGGAGGATGAACTGGGTAAGCTTGATAAACAGCCATATAGAATGAAAGTAAAACATAAAACTTGAATTTAATTAGAGAGCTAACGCAATTGGGACTACATGATGTTATAAGGCTTTCAAAGCATACATTAATTATGCATCTATGTGTAGAATTATTGTAACTATTGTTTTGCTGTGCCAACAACACCACAGTCCTATCCATTTGATCGTAAATTGTGATGGGTTATGGTGTGGCATGGTTTGGGGGTGTGAGAGGTTACGTAAAGGCAGAAGAGCGAGAGCTTTGTCTGCATGGACTGGGGGTAATTCAAGCCTGAGAAAGGAGACAACCATGACTCGGAGCTCAGGGCTCGCATGAAAAGAAGCCCCATGTCTAACTCCGGCTGTTCAGTCCTCCTTAGTCTAAGCTCCAGTATAATCAATGGCCCTATTAGGAGTTACATAAACCACTGGGCACTTTATACACAGGGGCCATTATGACTGGCGAGGTCAGAGAGCGTGAAACATCTTAGTAGCCAACTTCAATACCAGCATCAACAAGAGCCAGGAAGGAAGGACAATAAACAAATGTAAATAAAACCCCAAACAATTAGGTGTTCTTAGTCTTATTTCCCAACCCCTTCTCACTCCGAACGCGTGAAATATGGACGTTTGAACAGTGGCTGTCCACATCTGATGAGACAAAAAAGGCACCCTTCAGCACGTGTGTAGAACATACTGGGGCAGCATCTAGACGGGGTTTAGCGAGTAGTATGTCAGGGGGATTTTCTGCGTAGAGAGGTTGGTCGGGGTGGTGGATGGGTCAAACACACGACTTTCACCCAGGAGAGCAGGGTTTGTGTCCTGCGTGTGTTCTTAACCGTCCTGTTATTGCTGCATGTCAAGGAAGCCGTAAGCCCACCCACAACCTTTTCCTTAACCTAACAGCATCAAAAGGGCCTTCAATAGTCCCGACCAGGCGCGTGTCAAATGATACTAAAGGAGAAGACCAAGCGCAATAACAACAACAAAAGGTACCTGACCGGACGAGATGGGAGTGAGAATGTGTTGCATTTCTGGTCTGGAGACAGATAACAGTGAATATAATCAGTTCAGGGTCAAAGAAGTAAGCATGTCTGTGCCATTTATTAATTAAAGTATAAGTATGTTTAAAGTCTCTGTCTACCCAAATCACTATACACAACAAAATATCTTCTAACTTACCACTTGTGGTATCAATTGGCCAAGATTTGGAGTTATCTGATTTGGAAATGGAAGAATGACATTTGAACAACTTAACACAAACATGTCTTTCTGGGAAAAAACTTTGGTAAATCTGGACCATCCACATACCTTCAACTGTTTTCATGAACTACTTTCTACTAAAGAGAAGAGTCTGCGTAAGAGCCCTAGAGGTGATCTATGATAAGTACAGCTTATTACAGGTTGGAATGTATAATTTAAGGTTTGCTAAGGTACAGTGTAATGTTGGAACATTTGCCAGTGAATGAAACACATTTGTTGGGTCACTGCCTGTGCATTTTACAAAGTGTAGGGAGATGACACTGGGAAGTACATGTATATTGGCATTCCAATTTACCCCAGTAGAGCTAGACCAATAAATAGGTGTGCCTTTATGTAGGCTAATCAGCGTATTGCAGACATAACCGTGTTGGCATATATATTAGCCAATAAGTAGTTTTGGTAATTAGATGCGTTGATGTCCTGCTAAGTACACTTTGTGGTCAGTTATTCAATTAAAAAATGAAGGGATCCTTCATTTGTTTTTGTATTTACAGTACTTACTCTACTACAGTACAGTAAAAAAAAAAATATTGCAGTGGGTTCATTGGGTAATAAAAGTGTGTATGTGAAAAGTGTGTTTGTACAGCAAAGCGGGCTTGTGGTTGGTATTTGTTTGTTTATACTCTGCCCATCCTGGTTATGCAACATGGAAACAGAAAGGGCACTGGCTCAAAATGTGTGAGTTTGTCTGGCTGGATGCTGTACAATACCCAGACTACCATGGGGCAGTATGCAGGCCCAAACAAACTTCCAGCCTATTCATAAGCAGGAAGATGAAGAATCTAGAACAAACAGTCCCAGCCTTTTGGCCTTGAAAGATTATTTGGTCTGGCTATTTTCTTGCTCCCTCTACTCAAACCCCATTGTGGCCCCTAGTTGACCTCGCTACCCACTTTAAAATGGACTTATTGGATAGTCGGGCTTGTGTACTGTTTGGGAAGTTTTAGCAAAACTTCACTGTGTGAAATAGGCCACTAGGAAGCAGTAGAATTCATAACCGGAGGACAGATAATGAGGATTGGCATTTTGCTAATAGGAAGTTTTCATCAGCGCTTGACAGCTTTTACCTAATGAAAATCTTAGAGGGCATTCTCTCATCATCCATTCAGATTATCTAACAATGTAATGAACTGTCTCATTTACTGAAGCTAACTTCCAAAACGGAGCTCATAATCATCCATCAAGATTAGAGTTGAAACCGGATCGGACTTTGCTCTACTTTGTACTTAAGTACTACTTAAGTGCCTTCCCTACTCACCTCCATGTCTGGTGAATCATATCGTCCACCATACTGAACACAGAAGGTAAACAGATCTACATCTACATTATATTAAAATGTAACAGTCCATAAGACTATAAAAAGGCTTGTACAGCCTTATAGGAGGCTTGGTGAATAACTATTCCAGGGATGAGTGTAGATTATCATACCATTATAGAACAAAAACGCAAAATGTAACAATAAATTAATATCACAACTCACTACAGCCAACTTAAATATTAAAATCAACTACAGCCCTAATCCACGAGGGGGAGCTAGAGTACAAAATATGCTACACGTGTCATCTGCCATATGGACAATTTATCTTTAACGGCACATTACCTGACAGGTTTCCTGTCAATAACCCTTCCTATTTTATTGCATTCTTTTTTTATCATTCCTCCTACTAACAGACATGAAGCCCTTTATGTAACATAATTCTGACATAATGTGGCAGTCACATTAAGGCACACAGGGAGGAAGGGAGGATATGTCAAGGAGATGAACAGAAGACATGACAAGAGTGAGGGGGGAAAATAGTGTAGCCCTTGTGGTTATATATTATTTCAAGACAGATCATGAGAAAAGATTAGAAAAAGTCATAAAAGATGCGTGTCTATATTAGCATGCAGATGCATATTTCTGATGATATATAGATTTCAGATGGGTTTTCAACCAACTGCATAATTTGCTTGAACAAAAACAAACATACCGCCAATGTTGTTTCAGGGGTTTAAAAGTAATTTTCCATTCTGATGCAAACAGTAAAAAAATGAAATATTTGTAGGATACTGACTGACACACATGAGAATGAGAGAATTGGCTCTGGCTTTAGTGGACTCAAAATATGACAATATTTCCCTAGAGGTTGTGATCAGATTTGAATTGTGTGTGTGCATGTGTGATTTAAGTGGGTCAGTGGAGCAGAGCTGAGCTCAGCGATCTATAGCCTCATCTATAATTCATCAGAATTACACAAATGATAAAAGCTAGACAGAGCAGGGAGTGGCAGGGATGCAGAGTGTGCCCTCTCTGGGTCTGTCTTCCTGTTTTTTCTACTCTCCCTCTCTCAGAATGAGCAATTTCCCTTTTAAAACAATCTACTGACCTTTGAGTAAAGAGAAGAAAACCAAACACCAATATGTTTTGTTAATAAAAGGTGCACAGCAGTGTATTTTGACAACACAAGTCAAGTAAATGTTGTACCTAAAACTGTTGCCTTAGTTAAAGACAACACTGTACACCATAGAAATTGGTCTGTGTTTAAGGAACAGACATGTGGGTCAAGAGTGACCAGAACATCCTCTGTGACTGAGTATGACCAAATATATGGCAATCCTGCAACGGCTGAGAAAACAGCATAGATGCACGTGCATGACCACACTAATGTCCTCTTTCACAAACACAAACCAAAAGGCTGCAGGCCAAAAATAAATACACAAAAGATTACCCATGGTGATTCACTGCTGACATGTACACATAAGTGCAGATATCCCCTTTACATTAACAGCTGCACCTCCAGTCATCTGACTGTCAAACTCCTAAAGTTCGAAGACGACCCCACCCTCTTTGCACTCATCCCTGGTGGAGATCCATCATCTCCAGGATCTCAAAAAAGCCCAACAGAGGATGTACTTCCTGCAACAACTACAGAAATTGCTGATGGTGATGATGGTGCTTATCTCCACTGCCATCATTGAATCCATCCTCACCTGCTCCATCACCACCTGGTACGCTGCTGCCACAACCAAGGACAAGGGCAGACTGCAACCAATCATTCGCTCTGCTGAGAAGGTGATTGGCTGTTATCTGCCGTCCCTCCAGGACCTGTAGGCATAGGGGACCCTGAGGCGGGCAGGAAAGATTGTGGCCGATTCCTCCAACCCCAGACACAAACGTTTTGAACCTCTCCCCTCTGGCAGGAGGTTGTGGTCTGCCCACCCACCCACCCAATTATACATACTTATCAGTAATGTGGATATAATTACTAAGTTGGTAAAAGCAAATAATAGAACAGTTACAACAGTCTGGTAAGTTCAGAAATTGACATCATTTTACTGTAATGCAGCCTTTAAAACCAGGAAAAGACACTACTTATGCCATATCCAAAATCTAAGACTAGTCTCATAACACGAAATTGATACAACATTGATATATTGCCCAGCTCTAACACACACACACACACACACACACACACACACACACACAGACACATCAAACATTCCTCCATCCCATCCCTCTTTTGAGCACTTCTCCCGTCCTTCCTTTGACACCATCACAATCACCTTGATGGTTTCACACACAAATTTGCACGTTATGCATCATCATGTTAGTGTGAGTGTAAGTAGTACACATGCTATATTTCTACTGTTGTGAATACGAATAGAAACCAGCATCAGATAAGGGCGTTGGCCTATATGTATTATCACATTATGAATATTCAACAGCCTAATTAAAGCAGGCTGGGGCTATGCTTCAAAAGGAAGCACAAACTATTGGGTGGAGAGTTTAACCACACACAAAGACACATGTGCATTATGCACACACCTGCATGGCTGCAAACACAATATAAGCATCTTATTCAAGGCTACTCTCTGGATTGTACATAGTAGAACAAAACATTCACATTGCTTGTATTTATTTAGTTTTATTATTCTCTTTGTAGTGGAAGACAGGAGTCCCATTGAGGTCTTTTAACTATCAAGCCACACTTTCCTTTACTGACACTGCCACACAATTCACAACTCTCTTTGTACATCATTCAGAGGACTTCATTCAAATACGCATCAGAACAGGAACAGGAAACAGGCGTTTCTTTAGCACTGAAATCTAAGTGATAGGGTGCCATTGCAACACGTCTCCTCCTGTGTAGCTCTGGCATTTGAAATACTTAACAAAAAACAAAGCATAATTACGAGGTTTAGAACAATCAGTATTTAAGACAAAGTATTTGGAAAAGAGTCTTATTTTAGAAGGCTCCCTTTCTCTGTTCTTAGAGGTTGCTATTTCACCACACAGGCTGCTTGAGGTGGCTGTGAGATCAGAGGGTGAACCTGTGAGCATTGAGCTGGGTAAAGCCGCTTGAACATTATCCTGTTACCATGGAGATGGGCAACCGGCTCCACTGTCTAAGAACTGGACACAGATGAGAGGGAGAGAGATGAAGAAAAAGTGAGGTCTAAAAAAAACTCTACATGAAGTAAGACAAACAGTGAGGAGGTAAAGGGTGAAGATAAAGAAGTAAGAAAAGAAAAGAAAAGAGGTGAAGCATGGCAATACCAAGCAGTGGAGCAGATGGAGATCCTTATGTTTGATTACAGCTCCTGGACAAAGCCGCGTGTGTCTCACAAATGCACAAATATGTACAAACAGCTGACAAATTGAAGGAACAACTTAAATAAAAGTGTTGAACAAATGTACGTGATGAGTATATAAACGCTGCAAATCATATGCTCTGGTCTTCTGATGTCAATGCAGTTCAAGGTTCAAGTTTACGGTTCATTGGTTGCCATTGTACAACACGGGGTTGCACAATGAAATGCAGTTGTAGATCCTTTATGCTAAGAAATAAAATAAAAAACTAGTAGTGCATTCCTGTAGTGCATTTTTAAAAAGTGTTTCCCTCATTCAGAGCAAAAGGTCTAAGGACAGAGGGTGTATACTGTACAGATTGTAAAGCTTTAAAGTTGTTCTGGTGCCTCATGGTGGCCCAACACCTTACTAAATTTGACACCCATCTGAATATGAACAAAGTACACAAACACACACACACAAACAACAGCGGCTCCATTGTGTTTGAGTCAGTAGATAATGGTGTTTGTTCTTCTGATCAATGACTGTCTCCTTTTGTTTGTCTAAGATGAGATGAGGGATAGAAGACTAGTGAGAAAAAGACAGGGACCGCAAATGACTTAAGGGTTAATAAGAAGGCAAGAACAGGAGAGGGGGAAAGATTACACAGCGGAGAAGCGAGATTAACACATTTGCAAAGAACACATTTTTAAACCTCCGAAACTTGGTACAAAACCACAAGCCACAGATCTGCAAAACCCCATTACTACTTCCTTATCTGACTGGAACACAGTAATAAGGTCTCATAATTAATGTCAACAACTCTGAACCATAGAGAGTCATGATGGTGCACTGACAACAGCAACTCAAACACACGCACAGTGCCTGAAAAACAAATTGCTCTGGGCCGGGTACTTGGCAAACACAGATGGAGTGACATCACCTCCAGCGTGGACTAAGAGCACATGCTTCATCATCATGGCTGTAGCTCTCTCTCTGCTGAAAAGGCAATCGAAACTCAGTTGTTTGATTATACACAGGTTTAACTGTGCTCTTCTGTGACTGTGCTTACTGTGACTAGAGGGAATCTGCACTGGCAGTGATAGGATCGCCATAGCGCTGGTGTATGGTCTGGTTACACCACCTATCTATTATAGGTTAGGGGAGAAACATTCTGGCCTGTTTGTATCCCCCCCCCTTCCCACGACAGAAGAGAAAGTGAGAGGGATGGTACATCCGAGGGTGTGAGAGATGTGCCGGATGTCAGGCTATATCCCAGCAATGTACACAATGTTGAGCTAGAATAAAAGTAAAAGTGACATAGCAATACCCTGTTTGTCTTTTGCAGCTTTTCAAAAAACTCAATGTCACTAACATAGTGTCAGGACGAGCAATGGTGTCCTGCTGGAAAAGGGCAAAAATGCTTTCATCAACACACAGCCAGTAGCCTGGGGTGGTGAGAAATGATGAGAGCAATGATGAGGATGTTAAACTAGCAGGGACGGAACAAGCCTCAGGGGACCAGGTGATGTTCAGTACCTCCCACTGACGCGTCTCCTTACTGCTCTGACAGTACAAAACAAATCCCTCATACAAAACATGGCTCTAAAAAGTGTGGAAATCGTAAGAGTTGGGAAAAATCCTTTGTATTAAGGCAAAAAAAAACTAACGTAGAGTTTGAGGCATTGTTAATGCAATGTATTTATTTTATCCATCCTGTTTCAACAAACCTACAAGCATTTTCATATTATAATTCATTACTCCAAATCTATTATTTGGTTACTTTTTTCAATCCAAATGCCAGCAAAAACATAATCAAGTTGACCATACAGGTTAATTAAATTAAATTTGTTACCTTACAATGTACCACAAGACTTTTCTTGTTCTTTTTAATAAAGTAAGCTCATATGGACTAAAACATAATATATTTGCCTTTATTAGATTTAACCTAAATACTCACAATAAAATAAGTCCCAGACCCTCTTCCCTGTGATTCAGTATTTTCCCACTACACATTATGTACAAACTATCTTGTTTCCAAGATTAGTTTTTTTTTTCTCTTTGTTAACCAATCAGTTCATTTAAAGAATAATTATCTTAACTGGATGTTGCTCCAATAAATTGTTTAAATATGAGGCATTTTGTTTCAAGATGGTTGAGAATTACTGCAGGAGAACATGGGATGTTGTTTTTGACAACTAAAATATGGCAAAAGACAAAGGAAGACAAAGGATGAGCAGGAAGACAGGTGGAAATATGGCCTGGCCTGGGGGAAAGACACCGGGTCATCTTGGCCCTGGAGAAGGTTGAGTTCTTCAAAGACAAACACAGCTTTGGTTTCTCACAGACACAAACATTCTAGGCTGTGAGAGCCTCAAGGCTTGGCTTCTGTTTCATTTCAACTCACTAGCTCATATCCCATTACAGCCTACTCCCTGGTTCTTTCCCATCTCATGTCTTCCATCCGGACACTAGACATATTGCACCTGCTTTTACTCCTGTTTTATCTCTCCATCCCTCCGAGAAGAGAGGAAAGACCAAAGGAAATCTGTCTGGGATCAGGCCTTCCAGTCTGAAAATTAGACTGTGCGTCTGTCTGCCCATGTGCGCATTTGTGCAAGTGCATTTTGATGCTTCTACACATATGGACACCCAGCAGCACCATTAGACGGAACAGGGAGGCTGTAGTCAGTCAATCAATTAATCAGCAGCTAATTGTAATTAATCCTGAGTGCCAGCTGCAGAACAGCAGGCTCTTAACAGAGTCTTGCTGAGTTTTAATACAGTCTCTCTTTAACAACACCACCACCAGATAGATACATCAAACTCATAGACAGTTTTAGAACACAGTAAACTAGCCTGTTCTTGCAAATTCCTCATAAATATTTGCAATCTGCAATAATCAAATATTATATTTATTACGAATAACTACATCCCCTGGTGACGGCTCCAGCGAACCTTCTACAGGGTTTCTGTAGGTTTTACCAAGTCAAATTTAAGACCTGTTTAAGACTATTATAAATGAAATGTAAAACCTAGCTGATATGTTTTTTAAATATATTTTAACATTAATATGCGCTCCCCCAGCCTGCCTATGGTGGCTATAAATGACAATAGTTGTAAACCCCTGGGTATCCGGCTCTGCCTTTGAAAAAATTAAATTTGGGGAAAGAGACTTCAGATATGGTATTAGGGGACTACTAAGGTCTATATAAAAGCATCCAAAGAGCACCATGTCATGGGACCTTTAAGACGTTTTAAGGCTTAAAAATGCGATTTTAAAATTTTAGATTTTTTAAGACCCCATGAACACCATGCTTCTAGGCTGCATGCTACTGTTGCATGAGTTAAATGTTTAACAAGAAAGATAATGTGCAAAAACTAACCACTCAGTTATCGTATGGATCAAACGACATACAAGTAAATGGAAACTTATTGGAAAATCTGTGTATACCAAAAAAAAGTTAATTTGCAAGAATTACGCATTAAAAGCTTTTTCCCCGGTTGTCAACTGGCTGATATATTAGTGTACATTGTTTCTGTAACTAACAAAAGAGTCAATATTCACTATTTTGACAGCTGTCCTGAACAAAGCACTGCTCAAGCAGCCAAAACAACACAAACTCTTGACACAGTACCACATAGATGGAAGACAGAAAGATGAACTACCACACAGGGCTTTGCCAGCAGAAAATATTTACGACAACTGAGGCTTAGCCATGAATGGAGCTGCATTATGGAGCTAGAAAGACACAGACATGGTTTTAATGACTAAACAGCTTGTGTTTTTTAAGCTTACCTTGGAGTACTGTCTACGAAGACTGAAGCGCTGTACCATCCTGACTGATGGTACTGTCCTCACAGCTGGAACCCCTGTCTAATCCTCTCCAATGATATCCCTCCAAAGTACACACTGCCTCACATAGTACAGTCTACATTCACACATATATATATATATATACACACACACACACACACACAAACACATACACACACACACACACACACACACAAACTATCCTCCTCTTCAAACATCCATGAGCACACACATTACTAGTCCACACCGCTTTCGTCTACTATGCAAACACAAGTGAGGACAGAGAGCGAGAGAAATAAAAAGGGATGAAGAGAGAGCAAAGACAGCTCAGCTGTGTTGCCCTCTACTCGTATTCACAGTGATCCCCTGAGCTCTGTCTCTCACAGACAGGGTCACTCACACAAGATGCTCACACCACATGGCTATCAATTCAATGCCCAAAAGATTTCCAGTGTACACACACACACACACACACACACACACAAAAATGAGGTCTTCCAGTCACACCCCTAAACATCCTCAGACATTCACACAACATGCGTCGCACACAGCCAGTGCTCAGCTCTCACTCATCTAGGACGAGGCAAGGTTGCCTCCTGTTTCCTGTCAGTGAGCTGAAGGGTGGAGTGAAAAGGAGGTGGTGGTAAAAGAGGAGGGGGAGATGGGAGAGGAGGAGGGACCAGCTGACTGCCTATACTAATTATATCCAGGGACATAGGGAGGGGGAAAGGGAAGGAAAGAGGAAGAAAAGGCAACAGAAGTGCAGGAGGGAAATTGGTGAGAAAAAGAAGAAAAAGAGAAAGAAAGAAAGAAAGAAAGAAAGAAAGAAAGAAAGATAGAATCATCATTTCCTGATACACACTCACATTTAGACAAGCTATTCAACCCCCGACTTCCACTAACAGCAGTATGTCACACACCTCAAAAGTCGACCCCACTGTTACTATGGCAACCCAAGCAGGGCATAGCTAAAGGCAGCTTGCGGCAAGATTTGGGGTAACCACAGCGACTGCTTGGTTGACCTGAATGACATTGCTGTGTTGTCGTGTGGAGACAGGGCTGAGAGATGGACGAGACAGGTAATCATCTCTGCAAAGAGCGAGCAACGGACCACAGAGAGGTTGATGGTCGTCCATCACAGCAGCAGGACTGAAGGAGACAGATGTCTGGCTCTTAGCCCTACCCTGTCATCCTAGGTGAGGTCACTCACATAGGACTGAAGGATACTTAATGTTACAGATGAAGAAATGGGAAACAAGTTTCTTAAATTCAGCTCACAGATTAAAGATCGGTTCACTTGGATATCAACGCCTACTGGTCTAGACTTACTGGCCAGTGCCCATTGCTGGATTGATAACATCACTTAATATGCGACACACTGATACGCAGTCCTTGGCATGGCTTATTTAATTCGCCCACAGATCAGTCTAGTCTACAACAAACATGAGCTCATAATTCATCACCTCTACCTCCACATGAACCAAGCCCAGTGCTGCTCACAGCAGGTTGGCTGATCTGACAGTGACCTCTGGTGGCCGACAGAACAAACTGAAGTCTCGTGGTAAGGTGGTGAAAAATCAGAACTTAAGGTAAAAGATCGGACTGTTAAGGGCTGGAAGGTTATAACAAAGCAATACACACCCAAAACCACCATTAAAAAATACTTTTTATTCCTCCTGTTAATTCTGAACATTAAAAATAATTCTTTACTTCCAATGGACGTGATGGTTTACAAAATATAAAGCATATTATATTACAAACAATATTAGTTATTATGAGGCTTCAGCAGTCTGAGTTGGTCAAATCAGGTGACTTTTTTCAGAAGCTAGTCATTTTAGTGCAAAATTCCTCCTTTTAGTTTTTCCCACGCATAGTGTTTCACTGCTGCGCTATGGTGGAGGGATGGGAACAAAAGGCCGGTAGGAACAAGAGAAATAATTAAAGCAAGGAAAACCTGTTTCAATGGCACCTTAGAATTGTTTTAAGACTCTCCTAAAATTGGCTTCACTGTTATGTATTATTGTGTATCTACATGTGTCTCATTTGTTAGCAAGCTGCACCATGGATATCTGATAGACAGCAGTAATGGTAGACCTAATCTCCGCATTCACAACTGATACTGCCGGGGATGTTACAACAGCAGCAAGGTGAACCTTAGCTTTTGATTGACAGTTCACTGACAAACAAGGCCCGACACCAGTGAAAGTGTAAGAGAGACATATCGATCAGCCTGTGTAGAGAAATCTAAGTTGTCACTTACCCTGTCCGTCTCCTCTGTGGAGTGGTACCCTGATGATAGCACCACATCGCCACCGGTGCATCCAGGTGTGGGGCTGCTGGGTGTGGTTTCACCGGGGGAAGAAGAGCGTGGACGTCTAATGTGGTGCTGTGGATCGTGGGTGTGCCGGCGGTGCGGGGCCTGGGGGCTACCTTTCAGGAGAGGATCGCGGTCTCCGCTCCCAGACCCGGATCCTTTACTGTGGCGGCTCTGCAGGCTGGTCCCACGCCTCATCATGCCCACAGCGCCTGAGCCCTGGCCAGCTGCAGAGGGAACCACAGGAGCAGAAAGGTGGTCAGATTTAGGACAGCAGGGCCCCAAGGCATCCTCAGGGGCAGAGGGGGAGGAGCCACCTGCTGACACTACAGAGGACGAGGAGGAGGAAGACGAAGAGGGGATGTTGGAGCGAGAGAGGCGTTTACGTTGCTGCTGGAACAGCTGTTTCAGTCCCTGGCCAAGAACCCCCATGCTCTCCCTGGCGTTTTGGCTCATCTTACTGAACGATGGGTGCTCTGACTGGAATGGGGCCCTCTTCAACCCTGGGCCTTGTGATCCCCCTGCTTCTCTTCGCGCTCCAGGACCTAAAATGGGGCCCACCCTCTCTGACTCCATTTGACCGTCATCCCCCTGCAGCATGTGTCCCTGCTGACCTCTCATGAATAGCAGGGAGGAACTGCCCTATTAATCAGTCTGCTAACACTTCCCTCTCTATATGTAACACATGCAGAGGGCCAGACCAGGACAATGACTGAATGACTACAGGAGAGAAGAAAACAGTAGTACAGTAGAGAACAGCGGATGGGGAGAAGGGCCTGTCTGATGGAGGGTTGGATTGGCTCAGTGGTGGTCAGAGGGATGAATCCAAAGGGGGAGCATGCATCTTTGATTCAGGAACAAGTAGCCATGCTGGTCTAGCACAGAGAGAGAGGAGATGGATTATGAGAGGCTGGAATGTTTCCTAAATCCAGTGGCATGAAATCACTACTTTTCACTTTAACTTGTGACCATTTGTATCTTTGAAATTTCATGCAAATGGTAGAAAGTGTGAATGCAGAGTAATCAGTCTGCAGGTTGGACAACATTAGGCCCTGATCAGACGGAGCATCTTTGCAGGATGCAAAATGAAAGGTGCATTGCACTGCGTTTTTTGATGAAGATGCCCCGATCAGACAGAGTAATGCTTTTGTTATTCTTGCCAGGCAACCACCGAATCACCCGTCCTTTGCCAAACGTTATTTTGTTCTGAAGTTAAATTACGTTGTGGGCTTTTTAGCTTTGAATGGTTGTTTTCTACTGAAGTGGTGCTCCTGCAAATACATGAGGGGCATATAATGGAAAAACGTGAGGTGCTCAGCACCACTAAAGCAGCAAACAATGCTTCACTTCACTCACATTAAAAACAATGATAAAAAGCCATCTGGCTGTGAAAACACACTCAGTCTAATTGGGTCCTTACTCTGAATTGAATGAAATTGCAATTGTAATTTAAAAAATAACATAGGACAAAAACTGTCAGTTGAAGATGGTATCAGACAGGCTGACTCAGTGACAGCTTTGCCAGGCATCTGAATCATTCTACATTATAACAGGCAAATGTTACATGAGCAAACATGAAGTAATGAAGGAAAAAAGCTGGATCCAGGTTAGCTAGCATGATACAAAGATCACAAAACAAAGTACACATTATTTCAAAAGTAAGCAGGTAAAAGAAATCAGGAGTCAGAAAGGAATATGAGGCTGGCAGAATAAATGAAAGGATACAGAGAATAGGGGGTGAGAGAGGACAAGATATAAGGACTCACATCGGGGGAAAACCCCACCTACCATCAGCCCAACTGTCAGCCAAGCGTGACTCACTCTTGTGGATTACCTGAGATGGAGGGAGACCAAAGAAAGAAAGAAAAACTTCAATCTTCAATATAATCACTGACCTTAAGATTCTCAAACAATCAGGCAAATAATTTGTAATCAATCATTTTCACTCTGAGCTGCGAACATGATAGGCATACTGAACAGAACATGTGCAATATTGTGTGGCACAACTTTTTTGTGTGGGTGTTCCTTCACAGGCTCATTTAGTGTCCCCAAAGGCATCCCTTCCTTCTCCTGTGGTGGTATTAGGACACAATGGCTTCCGCACGAGAAACAACATACAGTGCAGTGTCACACACACTGAACACAGTGCATGAAGGCCTCCTGCAGCGCTGCACACTACTGAATCTAACTCAGTGACAAAATTAGAGTAGATGCCTGATAACAAGCAGAAGGAACCTTTTGGGTGGAAGAGTGATCACCTCAGAGACCCATAGACACACAGGTAGGCAGCCCAAGCCTCCATGCAGCATCTCTCATTGAGAGCATAAAAACATAAAAACACAAAGTTGGACAGACTGGTAGGCAAACACTCAAATAAATGAAGCGGTGACAGGCTTCATTCACATTCACTATGAAAACAATCATCTGTTCAGTTTTACACTACGTCCGGAGACAAAAGGAGAACGAGCATGAAGCTTCACGCAGGTAGATATCGCTTTTCACAATAGCCACAATGTCACAGCAAAGAAAAAGCGTATTCATGCACATAAACCCATTCACACAGCAACTTTTACGTTCTCCACAAGCTGATCTTAAATCTGATCTTTTTTCATCTTTTCCGTTTATCACGCACATTCAGACCAGCAGATACTGATGTGCTTAAAGAAATTGTGTGTTAATAATTTTGGTGCCAATCAGTTAAATGTGACTGTGGCCTGCCAGAGAGAAAGAGAGCAGGTGTTGAACAGGTTCAGTCACTGGCTATAGCCTTTCATACTAATAATAACACAGCTTTATTTACTGATTACAGCTAGGCAATGTATTTTAATAGTTTGACCAAAATTCATTTGTTTTAAAAAAAAGTTAATCATAATACACAATTATGTTGCAAATGCTCAACTAACTATACCCCTTATAAAATATATCAAGGACATCTGCTTTTAGTGCCTGGAAATAATAAAGAAATGTAAGTATTTAAAAATGTATTCTACAAGGGAGTTTATTGCAATGAAAACATTCTTATTTAACAAAACTGTGCATAGGTTTCTTTTTTCAAGTTAATCCTATTTTAATTGTCAGTTTTCTTTTTCTTTCTTTCAATCCTATTTTGTTTTTTGTTGTTGTTCCTTCCTGTGGGAATAAATAAAAACTCAGACTTATGTTTGCAGATATCAATAGTATAGTGTTATATGATTATTGCAATATGAACTTCCTGTATGACCACACAACACACACAAAGAAACAACTACATCCTGTTCCTTTGGTGGAAAAGGTCATTTTGCAGTCATCCATGCACGCATGCACGCGGAATATACATGTATACTTGTTTTTGCATGCACCCTCAAACTGCTTGCTATTTTCTGGCCATCACAGTGAAGTGTAATTGATTATGAAGCACTGTGGGGTTTTTGGAGCTTGTGAGTGGAGGGGTAAACCTAATCCTGTCCTGAAGCTGCAGCCCTGTCCTGACCTTGGTGCCCATCCTTCCCTCTGTGTCTATAAATCCCCTCCTTCATCCCTAGGATGATCCCAAGCTAGATTGGATGTTTTCTTGATTGCCTACGGTTATATATTCAAACTAAATCCTCTTTCAGGAGCCTTCAGAGGACAAAGGTTTATTGTCAGACTTTGTGTATATTTGTGTATGTGTGAGATGTCTTGTATCTTTGTTTAATTGAAGAAAGGCTTGCCGTTCCACCTTTATGACGTGCTGATGCAAATGGACACTAGATGGATCTTTGAATGACCACAGTCTTGTTTTGACCCAAATTACCAATATATACTACTCTGACATCAAAGCACATTGACATCAGTAGCAAAATGCTACTGAAAAACTGCACCACTGAAATGTTTAACAGTCTTTGCTCCAGATAATTTTAACAAAAATGTGATACTTTGGTGATCCTCTTAGGAACATTCTCCCTTCACCTTCACCTTGGATCAACCTGCAAAACATGTATGGATGTATTTTGGTTTATTTAAGCCCTGTCCTCCACAGAAACAGATCAGTGATTATCAGTGAATAACAGGTGTCAGTGACAGACGGGATCAGCAGCCTCAGTGAGTCAGCATGTTTCTCAGAAATGTCACAATACTGTCAAAGGTGAATTACAAACAACCACATGGACAATGGCCTCTCTGGAACTTTGTTACCCTCACTCATGCCCCTGTATAAATACACACACACACACACACACACACACACACACACACACACACACACACACACACACACACACACACACACACACACACACACACACACACACACACACACACACACACACACACACACACACGTCCTTGTCCTTAGTTCTGCAGCTCATTCCATTCAGCCGAGCTGCCACTCGTCCTAGCCTGCTGTCATTGTCTTTGGAGAGATGGTGAAAGCTCAGCAGAGCTCTGGCACTGGCAGACTGGGAAAAAAACAGCTCACACTGACAATTTGTCATTTTGCGGACTGTGACAAGCATGTGAGAATTGCTGTAATATAATGGATCCAATAATGTGATAGTCTTTTTATACCTTCCTGATTTCTTTGCTTTATTTAAACAAAGCTCTGTCAATTGCTAATGTTTAACAAGGAATACCAATATCACAGCTCCCTGGAAATGCTTACTTTTGCTTTCTGGATAGAAAACAGCTGCAACTTCATTCAGTCAAAAAGGTTATATTAATTAAGCTTAACTTAAGTGTTCTAAAATTACATCCATTATCCTTATTGAAACAAAGAAGACCACCAAAGGTGATTATTTAAAAGGAGATTAAGCCCCCACCATTACAATGGTGAGGAGATCAGCTCAAATAGCTAAGTGACAAAGCAGACAATGTGCAATCTAGCATAACCTGATATCATGTATCACTACAATGCAAAGTATTATAGTCTTTCCATGCAAATTTTGCAATAGGCACTTACTCTTCTTGACTCCTGAATTTAGTTCTGCTCTTAGCATAAAAAAGTTGCAAATTTACCATGACCAACACAAGTGGGGGTCAATCTGGTCTGTGCTCTTTTGACACTGAAGCAGCCATGTTGTTGTTCATTGCTAAACATACAGTTGGTTAACTCAAAATATGGCCAAAGCCTAGACAAACCCATTCAGTATTTCCAGAGGAGTCTGAGAGCTGGCATGGAATAGACCACTCTTTGTTCTCTCTGAACCAAACACAGGCCCATCGCTGCTCTTTGTGCTTCGCCTCTTTCACTGACAGACACACATCAATAAGCGGGGAATTAGGCCAGAGAGTTCTGGCAGCGATGTTTGTGTGTGAGCGCATGCAAAAATATGTGTGTGTTTTTAATCGGAGAAAGCCAGAAAAGGAAAGAGAAATAGAGAGATAGCCGGAATTATATTGTGTGGAAATGTGCATATGTGAGCGTATGTGCGTGTTGTCTTTGACCGATGGAAACTGGACCATATCTCATTCAGCAGCTGCATAATGACAGCATAGGCAGGAAACAGGAACAATCGTTATTGTATTTATGTGTGTGTATGTGTGTGTGTGTGTGTGGGGGGGCGCAGAGAATAGCACAGTTGTGTCAGTTCTGACGGGAGAGCGGGAGATGACTTCAGCATACTGCAAAGAGTGTGATAAGAGACACAACTCTTTGTATCAGACAGGGAGAGTGAGTAAGTAAAAGAAGAGAGAGAGATAGAGATGTACAGAGGGACTGTACAATGGATAAAATGATCTCATCCACGGCGTGTTACGCCTGGCCGTGTCAGGTTCACCTCGGGCGCTCAGTACAGAGCGTGTCTGAATGAGGAGGTGAATGGCAGGTAGTTCCCTGACAGAGGGAGGCACAACGCCCTATTGTGCAAGATTAAACCCCAAGGGAGTTCCTGCTGCCAGAGTTGCGCTCAGCTTTCCAGGAACAAGACAAACCAAAAGACACACAATCATTTACTCATGCAGACACTGAAAACCACAACTACACATTTTGCTTAATGACATCATAGACTTGCCTTCAAAAGAATAAAAAAAATGTCTGCTTGTACAACTTCCAAGAAGACTATTATTGATAAGAATATTATTACAAAAACAAAATGTTCATCACAAAAAAACAAATACAAACACATATGTACACATGCACACCCACACGAATGGAACAACTGATATACTGGATATAAAGCAAGTCTGAGTAATCTGACTACCTAACTGAGGATGTGAGGTGGAATGCTGCAAAGACAAATCAACAATGAGATTTATTTCAATTTCATCTCTACAGAGGAACAATTACAGTTGTACAGGGCTGTAAATATGTATCATTGAGGTATAGGTTGTACAGAGTGGTCGGACAGTGAACAAATCTAGAAAGCAGCACAGTGGAGGAAACATTATTGGAGATTGACAGTGAGTTATCAGGCTGCATGTTTAACATGCTATACATTTACTGGGGATGCCTTGTTTAAGTCATATCTGTGCGCAACACCACAGCAAGTGTCCTAATGCATAATCCACCATGTGCATGGAATTGAAACTGGTCCATGTTGACTACAATTACAACACTCTAATTTGACGGAGTGGTGGTTCTGAGGATCTCATTTTGTTGATGTTAATTAGTAAAACAGATGTTTGGGGGGGGGTTAAAGAAATTAATATGTATTGAGTATGTAATGCATTTTAATCCCTGCAAAGTTGCCTTTACTTATACTAAACTGATAGGTGTTTAAGAGTGGTCAGGCCAACTTGGCCAACATAGCTTATATTCCACCAGCTCTGGCAAGGTATCATCAACTGTCAACAGGCTGGAAACCACCAACACACCAGCTGAAATCTCATACCAGGGATTGTGTTAAAGGCGCAAAAGCATGGGGAATGACAATGCGTGTCAGTGTCAACACACACTTTGTGTGACTGAAGAGAGAAACCTACCAGGCTCACAGGTCAAAGGGCATCTGGCTCTTTGTGGTGCCAGCAGGTGAGAACAAATTTACGTAGTCAGTTATAAATCATTCACATCATCACATATTTAAATTATGGTTCAGCCAGATCTCTGAGCACAGGTAACCAACACCTCTACAGCCCATTAAGGGAATTAGTGGGGATGAGCACATCCAAGCTCTGGTCTTGAAGCTCTTAGGGTTTATTCAGACTAAATGAGGCGGTCCAGCTATTCGCCGCAAGGTTGTGCAGTAGTGGGAGTGTCACTGAAATGGCTTGTGTTCTTTAACCCACCTGATGTAGCACAAGTAGACTGTATACTTCATTTGTTATTTGTCAGATCTTTTAAAGATCTCAGCATTTCTGACTGCACTTAAAAGCAGCTTCATTTCAAATTTGTCAACTATTACACAAACTCCTGGGCAGTAAAGTGCTTGTTACCCTCATAGTGTTTTCAATTAGAGAGATAGATAGAGGCTAACTGTACAGGACTCACACTGCCTCAAAATGGACTGACAAATCTGATTGCCGGTTACTAGACAAATCATCTTTCAATCCTCAAAATGTTCTACATGAACTTGTCCTTTAATACTAAAATGTTTTTAAAGTGAAAACACTGGTGACGCTATGTGACCCCTGCTTCTTTTCTGCCTCCGTCTTCAAACAGGAAGGGATCAGAGGGAAGCAGGCTGCTTGTTGCCACTAGAAACCACAGCTTTTTATAAAAGGAATTTCACCTTGATTCTGGAAATGTGGGAGTCACTCCTACTGGAGAGAATAAACCCAGTCTGTCCACATGAAAAGCACAATGGTACAGTGTTTTACTAGTAAATGTTTCTTGATGGCATTGGGAAAAAAGGGGGGGTGTTCCTCTCTGAGATACCACACTTCCTCTTTAGCCACGGCTGACCTTTGGTTGAGAGAACAGCCAAAGCAATGCCTGAATGATGCTGAAATTGTTCAGACTCGAAAGGACAGAAAAAACTAGAATGCTGCCTTAAAGTTGTCTGACTCCGCTAACAAGTAATGTTGCAGTTTACATTTGTGTCTGTCATAAAATATATGAAAAACTTTGAAGGAATTCAATAAAAGGCAAAACGTAGATGCTTCACACACATCTTCAACCTGGCAGCAAAGAAGATCTATAGTTTTAGCACAGTTTCAATGTGGGTACCCAAGATTAGTGTTACTAATTCAGTATCCGACCAAATGTCTGCTCTTCTGTTCCTGAGTATGGCGTAGATACATAATCACCGGCAGCGTCATTACGTCAACCAGCGTAAGCATAGGTTCAATTCAGTGGAAATGATATCCAATGATTGGCAGAAGAAAAGCCCAATATTCGGCCCAATCCGAACCTGAATCCTGGATTGGGTGCATCCCTACAGTATATCAGACATCAGTATGCGCTGTATATCAGACATATGTGAAAAAATGTTTAAAAAAAATGTTATTGGAGTTATTGCCAAAATGTGTAATGTGAGGTCACAGTGACCTTAGGCTCCCATTGCCTGACCTATTTCTAAAGCTAGGTCTGGCTACACCACTTATCTATTCTTGGATAAGGGAGAGGGGGGGCACAATCAAAGCGCTGCTTTGATTGCAAAATAGATAGAGAAGCAGAAGGGGAGGCACATCCTGTGCGTGAGACTGGCTTTATCCCAGCAATGTACATCTAGTAAGGAAGACTACAGTGACCTTCACCTCAAAAATCTAATCAGTTCATCAGTTAAAGACATTTTCCTCCAGGCGTTCCTGAGATATTGCGTTCACGAGTATAGGAGGGATGGACTTAAGTACGGAAAGACGTATGGACAACCTGAAAACAAAAGGCCTTCGGCCACGGCTTTTGCTGGTAGGAAGGAATTAAAACCTATTAACCTAGTAACTGAAACCTTTTGAATCTCTTACTGAACATTTTCACATTATTTGTTTGAAAAAAAAAAAAAAATTAAAAGTACAACCTATTACTTTACATATAGTAAAATCACATAACACTAGACGATATCTAGTGTCATACGGTGGTTAACGTGATATCATGACTTTGCGTGAACATACACGCTCACTTGCTTCAGCCAAGCGACGTGTTATCTGTATGCATTTTGAGCTATCCGTGAGTCTACTCTGTATAGAAATCTGCATGTACGTAAACACTGTTTACAGCGCACATAAACATATTGCCACTTGCCACGTTATCGCGAGAAGAAAGTGACGGTTGAGTTTAGGAAAAATAATCGGTGGAGTTTAAGAAAAGAAAAACAGGGTTGGATTTACTAAAAGAAGAAAGCGACGGTTGAGTTTAGGAACCGTGACATGTGGGACGCAATCCCCGGTCTCCTGGGTGAAAACGGCATTGGCAAGATAACTGAGCAATGTTCATTGTGTTTATGTTGAGAATCATCAATATGATATATATATATATCAATATATATATATATATATATATATATATATATATATATATATATATATATATATATATATATATATATATATTAGATATGCCATTGGTTTGTGTCTAAAAATTGTACAGCTATGTGCCTTCTGTGCTACACACTTTCGTCCAGGTGCCCTCAACAACCAGAAGGACTCTAGCGCAGCAGCAAAGACATGATCGCTTACCAGCTTCCCACTCGCAAAAAAATACTGCCGGAGGCTGTGTACCACTGCCAAGAATGTAACCCAGGTCTTTGCTGTATGTCTCTCTACATTACACAACATGTTTTCATCTGCAGCAGAGGGGAGCATCTAAGCATAAAACAAGAGAAATGTATTTGTTTCTGCTCAAAATGTTCTTTACTTATTGAATTATTAAATGTGTCGCAATATTCTGAAACATCAAATAATGTATCTATTTATCCATCTTCTATACCACTTATCCTATTCAGGGGTGCAGGTGGCCTTAGCATGGCATACACGTAGCAAGAAATCTAGTACATCCTGGACACAGCACAGCCTATCACAGGGCTTAAGGCCCTGACACACCAACCCGATTATCGGCCGTCGGACAGTTGAGGTCAGTGACTCGAGTCTGTTCGGTGTGTTCCGTGCCGTCGTCAGCCGGAGAAGCTGTCGGCCTTCATTTGGGCCGATTTGACATGTTGAATTGGAAGGCGGGCAGTCGGACTCAATTACCAATCTGATTGGTGGAGTGCAAACCCGCAAAAGATGAGTGGGATGAGCGTGAATAACGCCTCTCAAAATCTGACGAAAATCTTTTAAACTGACCTTTGTCGATCTGAAATGAAGACAACTGCATGGCCTATTTCTTGCCTAAAATGCCATGAAGGTCTGGCTTTGAAAATCCAGAACAGAAAGACCCACGTGACGCATTTAACCAATCAGCTGCCGGTTTTTATTTTTTGGGCAATGATACAGATTAGCGCCACCTGCTGTTATGGAGACGTATTACATCTTGTGCACACGTAGAACGTACGCTCAAGTCGGCGTTGCTTCAGTGTGTTCCGAGGAACTTTTTTTGACCAACTCTGGGAGACTGTCAGTCCGACCGCCTTTTCTGCCGAAGGTCGCCTGTCGGGTTGGTGTGTCATAGCCTTTACACAACTTCATAAACTGACAAACACAGTCACACCCATAGGCAATTTAGAGGTCAATTCACCCAATCTGAATATCTAAGAACTATAGGGAGAAATTGGTGTTCCTAGAGGAGATATAACTTATTTAAACAAACCCTAAAATATCAGAAGCAATTTGCTTATGCAGGAGATTCATGCTGACTGTAAAATAAATCAAACTATTATAAAGAACAGCAGTGGTTTTGGAAATATTACTGGCATGCAGAACAATAATTTATGCATGACATTAAGTTAAATTTCACTTAACAGGCTCACTGTGTTATCTCTTTTAACCCAACTCTAAATAATACATTGCCAAATAGACCCAAATGCATTATATTTAATGTAAACAATCAAAAGATCACAGCCAGTCTACAGGACACATGACGTCACACACAAGTAAAACCACAATATACGATATCTAACTTCTTCCCTTTTTGCTTCATTTCCTATCAAAACATCTAAAGTCTTTTCAACAGAAGTATCTACCAATATGGGTAATACGTGAAATCATCACAAACCTTTAACTAGAATCTACTTCATGTCATCTTTCTAATCCAGTGTCAGTGTGCAGCTTAGTTGTGAGAAATTCTGGCTTCCTGTACACACGGCCAATTAATCAGCCCCTGTGACAGTCAGGCAAGCATACAGCAAGCTGTGTTATTCTTGTGATCTTGTCTAGGATAAGCACATCTTCACCACATCCAATGCTAAAGTTTTACATGAAGCTGATCTCAAGCTTTTGTTAGCATTGTGCACGCAAACACTACACATACACAAACACATTGCACTTCTACAAAGACTTTCAATTCTAAGCTCAGCTCCCAACAGGGAGGACACAACATGAGTGCAAGAGAAGAGGAGGAGGAGGAGGAGGAGGAGGGCAGCGTCATCGTGGTGGTCTGACTGTCGGAGTGAGACATGAATGGCTGCAGTGCCCTGAAGGGGCAGCCAAGCTCTCAGCCACTTAGCATAGTATACTGAACAGATACTTAGACACTTCTATATGTGTGTATGTATACTGTTCATACATGCAATACAGGGGAGAGAGAGAGATGAAAACAGTTAGCACAGTTATCAGAATGGATGAGTAGAGTAAGGGGGTAAAAACAAACCTTCAGTCGACATTTACAACAACGTGGTGGATTTCCTTCATTGCAGAGAAGATAATCTGCTACATCAGCCCCACAGGTCTTCAAGAAAGAGAAGGAAAAGTGAGATGGAAATAAGGCTTCCTTCGCACATTGTAGTCTCTGCATCTGCTCGACTGTGTGTGAGAGTGTCTGTGTCTCTCTCTCTCGGTTTATCTAGACACTGATAATAGGTTGTGGTGGAAAATGCTCCACTTTTAAAAATATTAGGCATCAGATGTAATAATGAGGCTGTGGATGTCCTTCCTTACAGGGCCATGTAATGTCTTTAGCCCATCAGATTGCATTAGCCAGTGACTGAGATAAACCCTACTGAGGGTCTATTAAAACATGTGTACGTTGCAACTGGCAGGCCCCTGGCTAATATTATGAGAGACAAGGGACTCATTGATATGACTGCATCATAGTATATTAAAAATGGTTCATGAATTCATTGGAAATGAACACCTAGCTAATCACAACTCTTAAGTTCATAACATGCCAGCGAAGTCTTAAAACAAATAATCTTATTTCCTAAAGCAACGAATTCTATTTGTTATGTGCAATGACACAAACCTGCGGTGAATAACTATAATATTCTACGATGTCATTATTTTTACTGAAGTAGGCTACTGCAGCAAAAGAACCGCATGTGAATGTTATGACACCACGGGAGATGAAATATGACGTTAATGACTGTTACGAACGATAAGTTAAATAACAACATACTTTACGCTCTACAGAATTAACGTTAAAGTAGCTATAATAAGCTAATAACAAACGAGCATTCGTTAATATTGTGAAATTACGTGAAGCAACGTGTATAAAGCTAAAAAAAGCGTTGAAATGTTAGTTCAGTGGCATTGAGTGAGTAGCAGCAGTGTGTTAACCTATTTTATAAGTCTGTACTGTGTTAACGGACTCGGGTTGACAGTCCCGTTAGTGTGTCATTGCACAAAGCTGCCGTTTTGATGAAACATCTAACGCTACATCGACACTTAACAGTTTTTCATCGCGGCACAGAGAGACGCAGCACATATCACACAGAGGCACAAACTCACGGTAAACCCACCCGAAAAAAAGAAACAAAAAAATATATTTCACACTTACACGGGTGATAGCAAACTGTTGGAGCTGACACAGTCGTTCAGCGAGCAGCACCCCTCCTCCGAGTACCGTCCGCCCCACGGTCGCTCGTCCGCTCTCAGTTCTGACGTCATGGCGTAGGACGTAATCTAAAGCGAAGGGGCCAAAGACATATGTTGTGATAAGAAGCCTCCCTTGCGTATTAAAAACATATAGCTACACCTCTGGTTCAGACATGAAAACAAGCCTTTTGTTAAGTAGCCTACCACATACATGTGTGTTTATCATTACTAACCAAGTAAAAATTAAAGTCTCAGTACATTTTAGTTCCAAAAATGGGTTGCTGATTTTTAATTGGTTGGAAAATTAGATCAGGAAGTCATCTGGTAGTAAATGCTTGGATGACATTAAAGGGTTAGTTCACAATTTTTCAACCCAGACATTTTATTGATGCTTACAATTAAGGCAGAACAATGAATACAACTCATATATACTTATATATAGTATGAGTGTTGCTTTAGTGAAATAGTAGTGGTAAAGTTACATTAATAAAGATTGACTGAGAAAGTGTAAATGGGGAGAAATTAATAACTCATGTTCTTCCCTCAATCCTGATATCCAACTGAGGTGTCCTTTGATCAAGACTACTCCTCTTCACTCTAAACTTATCCAAAAAGCAGTAAGAAATTAGCACAAAGGGTGTTCACCTTAACTATTATCAATCAAAGACTGTTCTAACTTTTTCATATCTCTTCAGTACTCCTCATACAGTGGTCAATTATAGTGGTCTTTATTCTGGATTCATGTCCACTGTAGGCGAGCAGACTGAAGCTTAAAACCTGATAAATGAAATGTCATCATGTACAGTGGTTCCACATCTAACACAACTTCAGCATTTCTGTTCTCTTGCCCGCTCGGAGGTTATAGCATCACGCACTGGCAGAAGCGTTTAATTTCTGGATAATAAGTGCAACGTGTCCTTCTCACAGCCATGGTTTAAAATAATTTAAAATACATCTCCAACAACAATGCTGACAATCTTCCTTTTCATCCATGCCTCTCAGATTTTTGGCTTCATAGGATTTTCGAACTTAAACCAACAAAAAGCTAACTTTGTGTTTAGTAAAGTGAAACCTGTACACACAATACATAAACATACAGCTTGCAAAACAAGTATTTCTTAATCTAAGATAAAGTATTTCTTGAGTTTCAACATTGCTGTGGCAACACTGCCACATGTGCTGTATAATCATAAGGAAAGCTAGAATTGAGGATTGTTCAAGGTGAGCAACATTTTGGAGTTTTAACATATAAATGTATATTGTATCTAATTCATGTTTGAGGTCTTTTTATCTTTTTCACATAGTCCTCTATTAATCCCAAACAAATAATTCAAGATACAAATACCTTTTTTTTTACACAAAAGTAACAAAATGTCTGCCATGGATGGATACTTCTTAAAACCTAGACTTAAATATGTAGCTACAGTATATTTGCACGTTTCATTCATCTTGCAATTTAATTTCTGGTGGATCTATTAAATGCTATATGATGGCATTTTATGCTGTACTTGTGCTGTAATTTCCTTCCACTAGATGGAAACATTGACACAGACATGCAGGTAATAGCAGTTGTGTGTTTTGATGATGGTCTGTATGAGAATAGTACCTGTCTCCTTGTTATTCAGCTTTTTTAGACAACATTTTAACTTCATTGTGTGGACTTTGTGAATGGCTGCAGGTGATGATATACCCTGTCGGTCCAGTTTATTCTGAGTGGTAGCTGAATTGGAGAGGGAATGGACTCCTGATAGTGTTTACAGGAGATAGATTGAGAATGTGGAGGGAAGGGGAATATGAGGATACATGAGAGTTTGAGAAGGGAGAGTATTGCCTGTAGTAGGTGAGTGTGTGTGGATGGGTGTATTGTTTTTGCTTCCTCCTACCATCTTTACTCATTGGCCTCCTCATATCCCTGTGTTAAAATGATTGTTTTATTTTTGCCCTTATAGCGTAACTCTTGCCAAAATGCAACCTAGGGTCTTTTTGTGAATGTACCTGAGTCAAACGTTCATTTAAAAGGATAATTAGGACGGAAGCGCCACTTTTAAGATTTACCGTATTCTCGTTTTGGGTCAAATGACCTTTTGAAAGGGAGTGGTAGGGGCACTTCTATCATCACATCAAAATCACTATTTTTAAAACACTACAAACACTGAAACTTTGCTCAAAGTATCACCAGGGGCTCTAGATTAGATTAGACAATACTTTATTCATCCCACAGTGGGGAAATTCCCTTGTTACAGCAGCAGCGGTTTCCTACAGTAAAAGCAAAAAACAAACAAGTAAACACACAAACAACAGGCAAACAACAGACAATAAGCAGGAGGTATTGAATGAATGTAAAGTGGCATTAAAAAAAAAGGTAATGTAAAGTTGCCATAGTACAAAAAACAATATTGCAGTGTAAGTAAGTGATGTTAAAATTAAATTGAATATGTAATTAAATAATATAGCAAAAGCACAGTAAGTAACCATAATATAAATTATATTGAACTGTGACCATCAATAATATTGAAAAAGTAAGTACTTGTAATGGAAAACTATTAATACAGATAATAAAGATATACAGAGAGGGTGTGGAGTAAATGAAAAACAGGAACAGAAACTACAACATTATCATGTAGTGCAGGTGTTGTAGAGTCTGACAGCGGCCGGGATGAAAGACCTGCAGTACCTCTTCTTCTTACACCGTGGGTGTATCAGTCTGCTGCTGAAGGAGCTGCTCAGGGACCCCACAGTGGCGTGTAGGGGGTGATAGATGTTGTCCATGATGGATGTCAGTTTAGCTAACATCCT
The DNA here is from genome assembly GCA_026937815.1 of Etheostoma perlongum. Taxonomy (NCBI): domain Eukaryota; kingdom Metazoa; phylum Chordata; class Actinopteri; order Perciformes; family Percidae; genus Etheostoma; species Etheostoma perlongum. Next base: position 11,991,351 of record CM049377.1, read on the forward strand.
TCTTTCCCCTACTTTCTCTATGGGGTCCAGAGGACAGACTATTGAGTCTGCTCTTGTTCCTGTCCGAGCTCCGCCCCCTCCAGCAGACCACAGCATAAGGATGGCAGAGGTCACCACAGAGTCATTAAAAGTCCTGAGGAGAGTCCTGCACACTCCAAAGGACCTGAGTCTCCTCAGCAGATAGAGGCGATTCTGGCCCTTCTTGTAGAGTACGTGGGTGTTGTCAGTCCAGTTCAGTTTATTGTTTAGGTGAACACCCAGGAATTTGTAGCTCTTCCTTACCTGAATGTCCGATCCCTGGATGCTCACCGGAGAGAATTGGGATGTTTTCTTCCTAAAGGCGACAATCATCTGCTTCGTCTTGCTGGTGTTGAGCTGAAGCTAATTGAGCTCACACCAGTTGACAAAGTCCCTGATAACCGACCTGTATTCCAGATTGTTCCCCTCAGAAACACATCCAAAAACGGCTGTGTCATCGGAGAATTTCTGGATGTGGCATCTCTACACATAAACTTGAGCATTGAGAACATTGTTTGTTAAACAGAGTTTACTAAAAAGAGAGTTTTTGAACGACTCACTTTAGCTGTTGGTTTTTCCGGTGGCTGCCATCTCGCCAGTTAAAAAGAGTCTGTGTGCACAAATCATTTTCTCAATGCTCGAGTTCATGTGTAGAGTTCCTGGTGACAAGTCTTGCACCTGATTCTAAATAACTGGACCCGGCAGTGTTACCAGTATGCTTAAACTTACTGAGCACCACCATAACTTAGTTGCTTTCAGTGACCGATCAATCAGTAAAGCATTTTTTTTTTACTTTTGTTTATTTTGTAGACAAGATGAATCACACACTATAGTAGAAGAAAATAAATATTTTATTATAAGTCCTGCCAATATACTTTAAACACATGCAAGCCGTATTATTGGGAAACTAGTAAACTGCTGCATGTAAACTCCTAATACATGTTTCCCTGTATCTATCTACGCAGATGTGACTTGAGACACTTAGAATTAAGTCAGAAAAACAACAAAGGATAACACTTGGATTTAAAAAGCAGAGGATAAGTTGATATTTGTTTGTCACTCTCATTTTGCTGATAAGGTGGAGAAACCAAATCTGCAAGACGAATGAAAAAAGTTGAGCAAACACTTAAGGACACATTTAAACCCCCTCCATCCTCCTAATACCTTTGAGTCTTGCCTTGACCCTGTCTGGCCTTTTTATGTTTGTTGCCTCCACCCAAGAATGAGTCGTCACATCACAACAAATAAAAATGGTTACATTTTTCATTAGGCCGTCAACAATTGTAACTGACCCTGCATATTATTATTGCCATGCTGTAAATTGCTTTAATTTCTAAATTAAAATGTTTAATAATAATGATCAAGGAATAAAATTAGACCTATTAGAAGAATGAATAACCAGATCAGCTGTGGACTAGTGCTACAAAGAGACACGTATAACAGATTGGTAAAGTTTGCAGTTTTTATGTGCCTGCCTCTGCTGTAAAAGCTCTTAATGATTGTGTCAGAGTTGTTATTGACACAACAGGAAGAGCGATGCTAAGCAGAGAGGAAAGTTTACGTGAAATAATCACCAAAACAAAAAAAAACATGTGTATGTCCTCAAAGAGTAACTGTCAACAAGTGTCTTAGATGGGTGTAATGGTGTTCTGTTTTTTACATGATGTGATCAGACCTGAGCTCCCATTAGCCAAGAGGCTCAAACTAAGCTTACGCACACACAAAAACACACTTAAGTATAACATACACTACAAAAACACACACTCCACAGGAAGGCTGTTTTTCCTGCTCGCACAGTAGAGCAGAGGATAATGGGAAAGATTAGTGTGAGTGGCTGATACCTGGCGGCCTTTTCTCTGAGAGCGCCGCAGATGTGGATGCTGGCTCTCAGTGGCCCTTGCCAATTACAGCATCTACTCAAGCAGGCTGAGCCTAATGAAGAATCCAGAGCATGGGAGTAGAGACGGGCAGCCAGGGATCAATCCCTGGCCTAGTGAGGGCACGGCCGGGTGGCGAACCGACATAGAAAAGTTTGGGGACTCAGGGTGACCTACATAGGTCATAGGTATAGGTCTATCATATGTGGTTCTAAGGATGGCAACGTCTGTTGGCCCAGAAAAATCTCAAGGACTAGGAGATGGATAGCCATGAACTTAGGTAGAGTGAGTCATGATCCCAAAAGGATGTAACCTACTGATTTTTGTGATCCCCTGACATTAACTCTATCGCCACTATGAGATTGACATTTTTGGTTCTGAGTAAAATGTCTCTCAACATGAAATTTGGTACAGATCTTCATGGTCCCCAGAGGGCGAATCCTAATGACTTTGGGGAGTGTGTTAGCATGCTGATGTTAGCCACTAGCTCAAATCACCACTGAGCCTATACAGTCTCACATACCTAGATGCTAGCATGATTGCAGATTCTTAGTCTATCTTGTTTTTAACAACTACTCCTCTGAAGAGATTAATACCAACAAATCATTTAGTGAGTGTTGTCTGTGCAGTAGTCTCGCATTGCCAGACCTTACTCCGCTGTGGAGTAAGGCCACATACAATATTAACTGAAGTTCACTTCTCACAACATGAGCTATTTAAATTAGCTGGATACATGGTTGAACATAATTTGTTCTTACCAGTGTATCACAGTGTGTACTTCGTCCTTAGCAATCATATCACAATCACAATTTTCTTGAAAACTTGCCATTTTTAGCATGTAGCTTGCTAGCTCAAAGTTTGTTTTCCAAAGGGATTTTGAGAAAGGCAACACAAAGAGCGGAAGGTGAGGGACATCCAGATGTCAGGCAATTATACTGGAAATGTACTACCACTGATCCAGACAATCTTTGCAGCCACATTGCTGGTCATTGGCAATACAAAACAATGCCACTCCAGTGTTTTCCACAAACACATTTAAAAGCTATCCTGTTGCTTTGGGTGTCATATTCTTTTATTAAAACTTTTTTTTAAACACTACTAAACAGGTGTACAGCGTCTATATTCATAGAAATTTAAATAATATGTCAACCAAATAACAGCATGACTTGATGTGTTTTTAACATTTTAGCTTTGTTATTTTAATGGGATTTGTAACAAGAAAAAGTTGAAATACTAGCAGCCGTATCCTTTAAATATATCCATTATCATATTTGATACTCTGTTAGCATGTAAATGTGGGACTTCTACACACAATTTTGACTCACTCACTCTATATTCTGATTATCCTCTGCTGCCTAGTCTTTGATAAGGTCAGGACACTCTGCCTCCTCCTCAGTGTTTCTGCATGTCCACAGTGATCAGCATGCTAATAGAGCTAATTGCCATTTCTAGTTTTGGATTAGCATTCAGAGTGAAGGGCTAGCCAGCAGGGCTGACAGCTGTTGGCTAATGCTAACACAAAAGGACATTCCAAAATATTTAACAGTAATAATAGTTAGACACCATCAGGTCTAAAACATGCAACAAAAGCTGTTCTAAATGGCCACTGTGTGACACCAGTTGCAGGTGCCTGGGTAGATTTTCTGGTAGAGCACTCGCCCATACAGTATGTAGAGGTTTACTCCTCAACGCAGCGTCCGCGGATTCAACTCCAACTTGCGGCCCTTTGCTGCATGTCATTCTCTCCCTCTCCCTTTTCATGTCTTCATATGAAAATAAAGGACTAAAATGCCCAGAAAACATAATTTAAAAAAATAAAAGAAACACCTGTTACCATGACAATTACAGGACTATATTTTGTCAGGGCCATTGTGGCTCCAGGACTGTGAACACAGTTTCAAAGTGCTGTATTTCTTCTTGTTCAGTTGGTCGCAGCATCATGGCGGCATTGCTATATGGATGAAAATATCTGTGTCTTTGTCTGTCAGTACCTGGCCCACCACTTTGGTCTAGACTGAAATATCTCAACAACTATTGGATAGATTACCATTAAATTTGGTTGACATTCATCTTCCCCAGAGGATGAAGCCAAATGACTTTGTTGATTCCCTGATTTTGTTTAGTTAAATGTCCCGACAACGATTGAATGGATTGGCACAACATTTGGTAAAGACATTTATGAGTCCCAGACAATGTATGCTAATGACTTAGGCGATACCCTGACTTCCATGAGGTCAACATTTAAATTTGTCCAATAGCCTACTTTGTTTTTCTTTCAGATACCATATAAACTCCTTGGGTTGCACAACTCAATCCCTGCTTTAGATGACAATCTTAAATATAACTGCATGTGTGGATATGTCTGCCTGTCTTTAAGCTCTGGAAAAAAAAGTATTTAAGACAAAGCTCAAAATTGTATTGATTCCAACTTAAATGGACATTGTTTTAAAGAGACATGTGAGGTATCTAAAGGTAGATGTAGAGTCATTGATAGTCATGGAATAGAGGAGAAGAGCCTTGTGAGATATTTTGAGAAAAGCTGTGAAGAGGAGGCCTAATTGCTTCTCTTTGAACCTGATTTACAGCCACAGGCTTTTGTAGGCGTGCTCATCATCAGGGAATAATGGTTGGCTGTGATACAAACACTTCATAATACAGTGTGAGTCATGGTATGAGTTATTTTATACCTGAAGTTCAACAAGAGGGAGTTCCATTGATGAGTCCCTCATAGCCCCTGAGGAATTTTTGATTGCATGAGATAGACAAGAAAAAAGAACCAAAACACAGGCTCAAGGCTGTAGAAGCTACTGCACATGACGTGCAAAAGTTACCCTTTAAAGTTACTGAACAAATGGGTCAGTTTTCTTTGTGAATGGCAGCATATGTTCATTTGTGCTTTTTGCAAGTTTCATTGTTGTTAATATTGTTAGTATCACAGAGCTACTGGCCAACTGGCTTAAATGGGCTTTCAACCTCTAAGCAAGAACAATAATTGCTGGTGTGGATTACAATGAGCAGCGACATGCCTTATTGATCTGAGATAATGTAATGAGAGGAATTGTGGAAGAACACATGTGATCCATATGGCATCAGACCAATATAATGAAGTTGTGTGTCGATGCAAATGGACGATTGCAAGCTTAATCGAATCCCAATTGTTGCCAAGGTGTGATCAAATTCTACTTGTATTGATTGATGAATGGAAATAAAGAAATGTACAGAGCAAATCTACAGACAATATAAATGGATGCTTAGAGCATTTTATCTGTATTCAATATTTATTCTATAAAAAAAGTATTGGTACAGGGAAAAGTATTTTAGTATTTAGTTATTTGGATCTAAATCAAGACAGAGTATTCAGTATGGCGGTTCAGATTCATTTTCTATTTTGAATGAAGGTCGAGGATTGGTAGCAACCAGTCTCATCTAAGCTGACAACTAATACAAGTTAAATGTGAGCTCCTTATTAACAGTTATCAAACCACAGATGAGCATTGAGTTATACACTAAACTGTATTTGGTGCAACGTCCCTTAACTATGTGGGTGTAATCTGTCAGCCTGATTCCAGGATTAAGTATAGTGATTCTTAGGATCTCAATTTCCAGAATAGCTAAATTGAACACTGTTTTTAAGTTCTCTGTGACTCATCACTTCTTTGAAATGCTAGAACAACCAGATGTTATCTTATGTTTGATGTAAAGCAAACAGGAAACAGAGCAAAGACACCCTTCAAGATTGATACCACTGTCATGTGTGTCCGTTAAATATGCCCTTTCTATTGAGAGGATCTGGGCACGCAATTGCAGAGTGTTGATCTTGACTGGCATGATGCATGGTCTAACAGTCCAGAAGTATATCGCAATCCAGACCATCAGCAGATTCACTACAATTTTCTTCATAGGACATATCTCACCCCTGTGAAAATGCACCACATGAAAATAATGAACAGCCCTTTATGCACGTTCTGCCCAAATAAAGGTCAAGGTACATATCTTGAAATGTTCTGGGAGTACTCTGCTTTTGGTCAGTTCTGGAACAATATTGCATCCAAAAATTTCCGCCTAGATTAATTTTACTGAACCCGTTATTGTAAATGTTTTAAATCTGAATGACCTGTCAGCCTTCCAGCTCTCTAAAGCTCAAAAACATGCTGTGTTTACTTACTGGACACTGTGTGTGTGTGTGTGTCTCTATCTATGTGTTGTTTTGTCTCCCCCTCTCCCAGCTTTCCTCTGTGTTTTTTGGCTCTGGGACGCGTTCCATATCTTAGTGCATTGTTTGTAATTGTTTGTATATGTTCATTTTTGAATATTAAAGAAAATCAAAAAATGTGATCACAAAAAATATGAAGCTACATCCATCCATCCATCTTCATCCGCTTATCCGGAGTCGGGTCGCGGGGGCAGCAGCTCCAGTAGGGGACCCCAAACTTCCCTTTCCCGAGCCACATCAACCAGCTCCGACTGGGGGATCCCGAGGCGTTCCCAGGCCAGGTTGGAGATATAATCTCTCCACCTAATCCTGGGTCTTCCCCGAGGCCTCCTCCCAGCTGGACGTGCCTGGAACACCTCCCTAGGAGGCGCCCAGGAGGCATCCTTACCAGATGCCCGAACCACCTCAACTGGCTCCTTTCGACGCGAAGGAGCAGCGGCTCTACTCCGAGCTCCTCTCGGATGACTGATCTTCTCACCCTATCTCTAAGGGAGACGCCAGCCACCCTCCTGAGGAAACCCATTTCGGCCGCTTGTACCCGTTTTTTCGGTCATGACCCAGCCTTCATGACCATAGGTGAGGGTAGGAACGAAAATTGCCCGGTAGATCGAGAGCTTTGCCTTCTGGCTCAGCTCCCTTTTCGTCACAACGTTGCGATAAACAGAATGTAATACCGCACCAGCTGCTCCGATTCTCCGACCAATCTCACGCTCCATGGTCCCCTCACTCGCAAACAAGACCCCAAGGTACTTAAACTCCTTCACTTGGGGTAAGGACTCACTCCCTATCTGAAGAAAGCACTCCGTCGGTTTCCTGCTGAGAACCATGGCCTCAGATTTAGAGGTGCTGATCCTCATCCCAGCCGCTTCACACTCGGCGGCGAACCGATCCAGTGAGTGCTGAAGGTCACAGACCGATGACGCCATCAGGACCACATCATCTGCAAAAAGCAGCGATGAGATCCAGAGCCCACCGAACTGCAACCCTTCCCCGCCCCCCGACTACGCCTCGATATCCTGTCCATAAATATTACAAACAGGATTGGTGACAAAGCGCAGCCCTGGCGGAGGTCAACCCTCACCTGGAACGAGTCTGACTTACTGCCGAGAACCCGGACACAGCTCTCGCTTTGGTCATACAGAGATTGGATGGCCCTGAGAAGGGACCCCCTCACCCCATACTCCCGCAGCACCTCCCACAATTTCTCCCGGGGGACCCGGTCATACGCCTTCTCCAGATCCACAAAACACATGCAGACTGGTTGGGCATACTCCCAGGCCCCCTCTAAGATCCTTGCGAGAGTGAAGATCTGATCCGTTGTTCCACGGCCAGGACAGAATCCGCATTGTTCCTCTTCAATCCAAGGTTCGACTATCGGCCGAACCCTCCTTTCCAGTACCTTGGAGTAGACTTTACCAGGGAGGCTGAGAAGTGTGATACCCCTGTAATTGGCATACACCCTCTGGTCCCCCTTTTTAAAGAGGGGAACCACCACCCCGGTCTGCCACTCCTTAGGCACCGTCCCAAACTTCCACGCAATGTTGAAGAGGCGTGTCAACCAAGACATCCCCTCCACACCCAGAGCTTTCAGCATTTCTGGACAGATCTCATCAATCCCTGGGGCTTTGCCGCTGTGGAGTTGTTTTACTACCTCAGCGACTTCCACCAGAGAAATTGACGACAATCCCCCATTATCCTCCAGCTCTGCCCCTACCACAGAGGGCGTGCCAGCTGGATTTAGGAGTTCCTCAAAGTGCTCCATCCACCACTCTATTACCTCCCCAGTTGAGGTCAACAACGTCCCATCCTTACTGTAAACAGCTTGGATGATTCCTCGCTTCCCCCTCCTGAGGTGGCGAACGGTTTTCCAGAAGGACCTAGGTGCCGACCGAAAGTCCTTCTCCATGTCTTCTCCAAACTTCTTCCACACCCGCTGCTTTGCCTCTGTCACGGCAGAGGCTGCAGCCCTTCGGGCCCGTCGGTACCTTGCAACTGCCTCCGGAGTCCTCCGGGATAACATATCTCGGAAGGACTCCTTCTTCAGTCGGACGGCTTCCCTGACCACCGGTGTCCACCAGGGTGTTCGTGGGTTACCGCCCCTTGAGGCACCTAAGACCCTAAGACCACAGCTCGCCGCCGCAGCTTCAGCAATGGAAACTTTGAACATTGTCCACTCAGGTTCAATGCCCCCAGCCTCCACAGGGATGCACGAAAAGCTCAGCCGGAGGTGTGAGTTGAAAGTCCGTCGGACAGGGGCCTCCTCCAGACGTTCCCAATTTACCCGCACTACTTGTTTGGGCTTACCAGGTCTGTCCAGAGTCCTCCCCCATCCCCTGACCCAGCTCACCACCAGATGGTGATCAGTTGACAGCTCTGCCCCTCTCTTCACCCGAGTGTCCAAAACATACGGCCTCAGATCAGATGAGACGATTATAAAATCGATCATTGATCTTTGGCCTAGGGTGCTCTGGTACCACGTACACTTATGAGTATCCCTATGTTCGAACATGGTGTTTGTTATGGACAATCCATGACTAGCACAGAAGTCCAACAACAAACAACCACTCTGGTTCAGATCATGGAGGCCGTTCCTCCCAATCACGCCTCTCCAAGTATCTCCATCATTGCCCACGTGTGTGTTGAAGTCCCCCAGCAGAACTATGGAGTCCCCTACTGGAGCCCCATACAGGACTCCATTCAAAGTCTCCAAGAAGGCCGAATACTCCAAACTCCTGTTTGGTGCATATGCACAAACAACAGTCAGAGTTTTCCCCCCCATCACCCGCAGCCGTAGGGAGGCGACCCTCTCGTCCACCGGGGTAAACTCCAACGCAGCGGCGCTCAGCCGGGGGCTTGTGAGTATCCCCACACCCGCCCGGCGCCTCACACCCTGGGCAACTCCGGAGTAGGACAGAGTCCAACCCCTATCCAGGAGTACGGTTCCAGAACCGAGACTGTGCGTAGAAGTAAGCCCCACCAGATCTAACTGGTAGCGCTCCACCTCCCGCACAAGTTCCGGCTCCTTCCCCCACAGAGAGATGACGTTCCACGTCCCCAGAGCCAGCCTCTGCCGCCCGGGTCTGGTCCGTCGATGTCCCTGACCTTCGCCGCCACCCATGTGGCTGCGCACCCGACCCCAGCCTACCAGGAGCACACAGCTCCAGACAACACAGCCCTCAGGTTCATAGGGACACACAAACCTCTCCACCACGATAAGGTGATGGTTCCCGGAGAGGTATGAAGCTACAGCTAGGCAATATTTAGTTTAGCGCAAAGACTGGTAACAGGGTGAGGCATCTATCCTGGCTCAGTCTAAATAATCCCTCTACTGGCATCTCTTAAGGTAAAAAATTAATAATGTATCTCATTTGTTTAATCTGTGCAAAAGAAAATTATGTTTAAAAACAGGCAGATGTTGTTACTTTTAGACAGAGCCGGGCTAGCTATTTCCCCATTTCCAATCTTTATGCTAAGATATCGTCTAGCTAACTATCACCTAGCTTTATTTAGCAGACAAGCATGAGAGTGTTATCAATTCTCTTATCAGAAATCAAACAGCAAATGAGTTTATTTCTCACGTCAAACTAGGCTATTTCTTTAAAAATGGATAAGCATCCTCAAAAAAAAAAATCACGCAGAAGTCATCGCCTTGTACTTCGTCAATTTCAGCTTTGTTATTTTTCATTATTCTATTTTCATTTCCCAATGTAACAGCAGGCGAGCATTTACACTAACTAATGCTAAGCTGTGAACTTGCTGGGGATTTATCTAATTTAAAATTGTACACGGATCAAATTAAATGTAAAAGTAACAGTCAAAACACTGAGGAAATGAGCAGGAAGAAGAATAATACCTGCTCTGTGTCATCTTGACAATTTTTGGTGATTACCTGGGTGACAGGTCGACAAACCTAATGTGCATCAGTCTGTGCCAGTGACACACAGTGACTTCCCATTCTTTTTACGTTGTGCTAATAGGACATGCCACTGTGGGTTCCAGCTATATTCTGTCTTATTAAAGTTCTAGGCTGAAGATTGGCAAGTCTTTTTAGGACTTAATGGTGAGAGCAATTAAAAGCCACATTTGCAGTCTTTTGGATGACAAGGCCTTTCTGAGGCCATCAACAGTTTCTTTGCACCTTTATTCTAATATTCACAATATGATGAAAATGTGTCTTTAAAGTGTTAGAAAATGTAGAATTTACATTCACGTATAAACAGAAATTATTATGCAATTATGTAACTAATAGAGCAGGCTCCTGGCTGTAGATAGCTTGTGTATATTCACCCTCAGTCTCAATAAAAAAAAGCTTCACGAGACTTGAATATGTTCTCCAAAGCCAAGTCATCGGGATGCTGTAGAGCTCCCTGACTCTGTCTTTATATGGATTACTTAATCAATTCAGAGACTCCTAAATTGAGCAGTTATTGCATGCACACGCACAGCAAATACATGTATACGTGCACACACAAAGCCACACACACACACACACACACACACACACACACACACACACACACACACACACACGTGACAGCTCTGACCTTCCCAATGACAGTACCTACCCCATTTAGTGCCTTGTTACTTGGTCAATTAAAGGTGAAGAGAGTAGGAAGCTCCACCAGTCCACAAATGTGTGCTTACATGCTTACATATGTACATTTAATGATATGCAGATCCATTACGCCTTTCTACCATACACACTTTACATTCTTGGCTAGCTGTAAAGTCGGCTGATAAACAGCACTCCTAGAATCTCCTAGAGTAACAACAGTCATATGTAAATGATGTGGCATCTGGTTACACAGACACCACAGTGGCAGCCCTGGTTAAGCTGTTTGATGCAAGTCAGTTCACTCTCATTATCCCAGGATTCACATAAAAGAGAGGTTTGCAGTGAGGTGCAACTTTTTACAGTCCCCAAGCAGCACATTTACCACATTTGAAATGCTTGTACTGTCATAAGCTAAAAATAACGAACAAAGCTTAAACTTGATGACTAGATGACTTCAGGAGTAGAGGAACATCAATCTCGATGCATCCATCACCAATGTGCGGAGTTAGTATTCCGCCTATACGGCGCCACCTCTATCCTTTCTTAAAACTTTGAAATGTGTGTGGGTGGATGGATATTGAATTAAGGAATTGTTTCCTCTACTGGCTAACTTCAAGTGAAATGTCTCAGAAGAAGGCACAGCAAGTGTTGTTACCTGGGTGGTGTCCAGTGTGACTTAGATTTGCAATACCGAAACCTATCAGCATGTGAATAGGGATGCAAACACAGGGGGGGTGGGTTTGCGCTCTCCCTGTAGATTTGATACCTGCGGTCAATGCTCTAAATGCTAAATACCATAATTTTTTCATTTTTCATTCACATTGTCTGAATTCTTATTATTCCGCCAGTTGTCGATTGTTGAAGTACAGCCGGATTTCTGTCTTTTAAATATTAAGTTTCTGCCAGCCGCTAATTAGTGATCACAGTACAGCGTCACAAAGCCACTAGTCTATATCCTTGACGTTCCACTTCTGGGATTGTTCCACTCTGGCCAGAAAATCCGCTGGATTTCTAGGAGGACTATGATTAACTTTTTCTCAGATCTCTGCAGGGTAAATCCAGACAGCTAGCTAGACAATCTTTCCAATCGGAGTTTTCTGTTGCACAACCAAAACAACTTTTAAACGTATACTGTACATGTTCCACCAAAACAAGTTCCTTCCAAGCCTATTGGGCAGCGGCACTGCCCAAGACGATTGTGATTGATTCAAAGAAATGCCAATAAACCAGAGCACGTTTTGCTCCCATCCACTAATGATATGTGGAGTAGCCAGACTTTCCTCCAGTGCGCTTTGGAGAAAGGTCTAGCAAATTGAGACTACAAAGCCACTGCATGTCTGTCGCCTAAGTGTTGTTATGGATATATTTTAAGGCGTTTCCTCTTTTGTACTTGTGGTTGTACATGTTTATTCTCCTCCCCATAAGACATCTGTAAAAACTAGATTCAAGACAACAAAGTTGTTAAAAGGTGTTTCGGTGGCCTTTGTTGCATCTAATCCCCCATCTTTCATTCCTCTCTTTAGTAAAGTAATAAATGCCAAAACGATCTGAAGACAATAGCAAGTGATGAGTAAAGGATAAATAAATAAAAACGTCCACTTCATTTTTGTCCGGTGAGTAAATAATTACTTGACAATATACATGTCCCATCCTATTGGCAAATTGTCAGTTAAATCAGTTGTGCACGTTTGAGACATTCACATTTGAGATGTTCCTTTGGCAGGAATTTGTAAGCACAGTGTTGTTCAGGTAATTGGAGTCAGTAAATTGGATTATCTTTCTCTCTCCCTGTCTCACCCACACACACACACAATGCCGTGCTGCAACAAAATGAGCAATCTTGTTATCATTTGCCAGTTCTATTCATTTATTCATGAATTGGGTCCTTAAGGGGGGCTAGGGGACAACCTTCGGCACAGCAATGAATCCTTTAATAGAGAAACCCCTGCTGAGACTAGCGGATGGACGGAGAAACGGTGGGAGGGGGTGGCTGAGAAGAATAGAAAGCCGGTAATATTACTGAGGGCCATTTCTGGTTATATAAGACTCAGCAAATGGTAAAGAGTTAGATGAGAAGAATAAGAAAAATAAGAAGTGTTATGGGAAGCGCAGAGAGGAGTTTAAAATTGCAGGTTTACTGTTAAATGTGAAGTACACAATTTGGGAGGCGTCGTGTTGGAGCGAGACATTGCTCAGTCATTTTTGAAAAATGAGAGGCAGGTGTGCACCTGGAGAGGCAGGGGCAGCCTTACTTACAGGGTATATTTCTTAGAGAGTGTCTTAATTGTTGATTATTTAATATTCTGCACATTTCTTGTTTTATGTATTTTAATGTAAGGCACAATGTAATGAACTGAAAGAAAAAGCACCTTGTCTAGCAGTTTGTGCATGGAGGAGAAGCAGGGATTGTTTGTGTGGAGAAAGAAGTAGGTGTGACTCCCCTCTCACTCTACTGATTACAGATGGAGAGGACTCTGTGGAGTTCAGCTGCAAGTTCCTGCTGCCTCAGTGTCGAGTGTGCCTAATGCTCTCTCCTCTCTATTACAACCCACAGCACTGCGGCCATCTAACACACACACACACACACACACACACACACACAACACACAACGCAACAACACCATTGCTATCTTTATCTCTGTTCTTCTCTACTGCAGATACCATACTGTTGCCTACAAACATTACAGGATCCTGCTGGGCCATGCTCTTTCCCTCTGTAGCTAATGTAAAGCGATATGTGGGTGGCAATGCTGTCAGCAAACCCTGTTAATTATTAGTTTCATGTAAGCCTACCTTATGCTAACGGTGAAGACCCTAAATTACTGTTCATGTATTGTAAAGGGCTATATTCTTCACACACAGGAAGAGAAGCAGATGCGGCAGCTCAAGATCACTGTACTGTGCTGTGCCGCGTATATAGATGATATTCATAATCACAGATTTATGGGTGTTGACTGCTGTGTGTGTGTGTGCATGCTTGCGTGCGTGCCTATGTGTGTGTCAATCAATATCTCTTTAATTCCGCCTGTGCTGGTCATGGCGAGCAGCGTCTAGCCTATGATGTGATCAAGCAAATGTCCCCCACTCCCTCATTTTGCACATTCCAGAATATTTTACAGGACACAGTGACATAGCAGAGGAGTTGGATTATTTTTTCTTCATAAAAATGCATTTAAGAGCATTGGGAATTCATGTACCTTCTGAAACTCTTCATTGATCCAGACTACTAGGTGGATAAAACAAACTTTTTGTAGCATTAGTCTCCAAATCTTGTATTGTTCCGATTTGTGGAGCCAAAACCGGGGGTGTTGATTGTTACATACTGTTCATTCAGAGATTAGGGGTGTCTTTAGAGAACCCATTTGAGGTTGGTGAGTCAGCATGACTGTCAGCCTTGTTGTTTCTTAGCTCCATCAGTGTGGCAGCAGGCAGGCTTTGTTTGGCAGGGTGGCAGGGCAGCAGGACAGTGACAGGGGTGTCTGACAGGGAGCACAGACACGAGGCCAGGGAGGCAGAGGATGTTGCGGGGGGGGGGCTCGAGACTGGCGAATTACTGCATAAAATCTAGACCTTTCCTCTTTGTTAGACAAGTAAATAACAAGAAACTGTGTGTATTGTATGTCAGGGGCATGACAAATATGCTTCTACACACAATTTCTGAAATTTTTTCAAGTAATTAAGCCAGACTTAATCCTAAAGTGACTAAAAATGAGTAGAAATGGCTCAATTTCTGTTCAAGTAATTTCTCCCTTTCACTCATTCGCTGAAAATGATTACAGTGAAACAAATCCTAAATGGGTTTTTGAAAGCTATCATCTCAACTCTCAAACAATCAAAACTTATCAAACGTCCATCAGAGTTTTGACAGCAGACTGAGAATCAATCTCAGAGATTGGCCTTGGTGAAAGTCTTACAAGTATCTGTTCTTTGAGCACTGGACCCAATCACAAAGCTATAATCTAAGCTAAATCACATAAACTCCAGAGAATCAAATGGTCTGCCCTGTGTCATTAAAGTGCCCCTCCAGACACATTTTAAAGTATGTAAAAAATACTCTTCTGTTATTTAGATTTTGTTTAACATTGTTTCCCAGATAAAAAAATGAAACTCTGAAATGGGGCTGGAAACACATCTACTCATTCTCCCACATTGAGAAATTCTGGATCTGGATTTGTTGCCGCGTCCATCACAACTGCTTGCACTAAGTTGACTGGTCAAAGAACAGTATTAATCAAGATGGCTAGAAACATCGGAGAGATCCAGCCATACATGTTTGAGCCACACGCCGGGTTCAGGCATGAGGTGGAAGCACCGCAAAGCACCTGGAAACGCTGCAGTTTCTTTTTGACGCCCATGTTAACCAATTAGGAGATAATCGCATGACTGGGATAATTTTAAATCTCTTATTTTAGGGAAGTAACAGACATTTGAAAACACATCTTTAGAGACAAACTTTGCACAGACACAAGTCAGTATAGTATAGTTTAGTCCTTTTAGGAAACACATTTGTGGGTTAAAGAGATCTTTGTCTTTACTGGCCATATTTACCTCAATACACCAACGTAACTGATTTTAACAAAAATAAAGGAGGGAAAAGTGAAAAATGAAGCAAAACATGGTAGGAATACTAAAGGTCTTTTTGACAGAAGTTGGATTTATCTTCAACGTGACATTTGAACTTTTTTCCTCATGGGAATAACTGCATCATCCATAGACAGGGGAATAGGTCAGCCACAAGTAAACAAGACAGCACAGACAATTCATTTTGAGCATCAGTTTGAGCCAATAGACTGATCGCTGTATTATGCCGAATCTGCATCGTGAAAAAAAAGAAAAATCCTATCTCATCCATAGCATCAATCTGCCAAAACTGTGTGCGTTGCTGCTGTAGCGAACAATAAGGAAGCTACTCACATCACAATCACCACAGCATTCTTTTTTCTTTAGCTGCCTTTTTAGTCAAATCAGCTTACTTTATGTGCAGCTCAATAGTTTTTCAGGAGCAACAAAGGGCCTAAGTAAAAGTGATTTAGTGATTCAGTTGACTCACATGTGATGAGATCCCATCTGTCCAACCTTTGTAAGTGTTCCCTCTCTTAACTTCCTGTCCCTAACAAAAGCATACCCATTTCATTCAACTATATAGCAGAATGAATCAGTCTTTATTATAAACAGCCATCTTTGAATAATGCGATTTCAGACATTCAGGTGCTATTCTAAAGTCCTGAATATGCAGATGATTGGTTAGATATTGTTCTGTTCTGTTAAAATTCAAAGAGCTGGAAGCTGCATTCTTGAAGGGTAAGGCTAATCATATTCCAACGTTTATCATGTAAACAATTTCCATGAAAAGGCCAAAGCCAACACCGACTGGATACTACAAACAAGAATTTCCAGTGTAGGCCTAAGGTCCGTGTACGTTTTGAACCATCCATCCATCCATCTTCATCCGCTTATCCGGAGTCGGGTCGCAGGGGCAGCAGCTCCAGTAAGGGACCCCAAACTTCCCTTTCCCGAGCCACATCAACCAGCTCCGACTGGGGGATCCCGAGGCGTTCCCAGGCCAGGTTGGAGATATAATCTCTCCACCTAGTCCTGGATCTTCCCCGAGGCCTCCTCCCAGCTGGACGTGCCTGGAACACCTCCCTAGGGAGGCGGCCAGGAGGCATCCTTACCAGATGCCCGAACCACCTCAACTGGCTCCTTTCGACGCGAAGGAGCAGCGGCTCTACTCCGAGCTCCTCTCGGATGACTGAGCTTCTCACTCTATCTCTAAGGGAGACGCCAGTCACCCTCCTGAGGAAACCCATTTTGGCCGCTTGTACCCTGGATCTCGTTCTTTCGGTCATGACCCAGCCTTCATGACCATAGGTGAGGGTAGGAACGAAAATTGCCCGGTAGATCGAAAGCTTTGCCTTGTGGCTCAGCTCTCTTTTCGTCACAACGGTGCAATAAACAGAATGTAATGCCGCACCAGCTGCTCTGATTCTCCGACCAATCTCACGCTCCATGGTCCCCTCCTTCACTTGGGGTAAGGACTCACTCCCCACCTGAAGAGAGCACTCCATCGGTTTCCTGCTGAGAACCATGGCCTCAGATTTAGAGGTGCTGATCCTCATCCCAGCCGCTTCACACTCGGCGACGAACCGATCCAGTGAGTGCTGAAGGTCACAGCCCGATGATGCCATCAGGACCACATCATCTGCAAAAAGCAGCGATGAGATCCCGAAACCACCGAACTGTAACCCCTCCCCGCCCCGACTTCGCCTCGATATCCTGTCCATAAATATTACAAACAGGATTGGTGACAAAGCGCAGCCCTGGCGGAGGCCAACCCTCACCTGGAACGAGTCCGACTTACTGCCGAGAACCCGGACACAGCTCTCGCTTTGGTCATACAGAGATTGGATGGCCCTGAGAAGGGACCCCCTCACCCCATACTCCCGCAGCACCTCCCGCAATTTCTCCCGGGGGACCCGGTCATACGCCTTATCCAGATCCACAAAACACATGTAGACTGGTTGGGCATACTCCCAGGCCCCCTCCAAGATCCTTGCGAGAGTGAAGATCTGATCCGTTGTTCCACGGCCAGGACGGAATCCGCATTGTTCCTCTTCAATCCGAGGTTCGACTATCGGCCGAACCCTCCATTCCAGCACCTTGGAGTAGACTTTACCAGGGAGGCTGAGAAGTGTGATACCCCTGTAATTGGCACACACCCTCTGGTCCCCCTTTTTGAAGAGGGGAACCACCACCCCGGTCTGCCACTCCTTAGGCACCGTCCCAGACTTCCACGCAATGTTGAAGAGGCGTGTCAACCAAGACATCCCCTCCATACCCAGAGCCTTCAGCATTTCTGGACGGATCTCATCAATCCCTGGGGCTTTGCCGCTGTGGAGTTGTTTGACTACCTCAGCGACTTCCACCAGGGAAATTGACGACAATCCCCATCATCCTCCAGCTCTGCCTCTACCACAGAGGGCGTGTCAGCTGGATTTAGGAGTTCCTCAAAGTGCTCCTTCCACCGCTCTATTACCTCCCCAGTTGAGGTCAACAACGTCCCATCCTTACTGTAAACAGCTTGGATGGTTCCTCGCTTCCCCCCCTCCTGAGGTGGCGAACGGTTTTCCAGAAGCACCTTGGTGCCGACCGAAAGTCCTTCTCCATGTCTTCTCCGAACTTCTCCCACACCCGCTGCTTTGCCTCTGTCACGGCAGAGGCTGCAGCCCTTCAGGCCCGTCGGTACCCTGCAACTGCCTCCGGAGTCCTCCGGGATAACATATCCCGGAAAGACTCCTTCTTCAGTCGGACGGCTTCCCTGACCACCGGTGTCCACCAGGGTGTTCGTGGGTTACCGCCCCTTGAGGCATCTAAAACCCTAAGACCACAGCTCGCCGCCGCAGCTTTAGCAATGGAGACTTTGAACATTGTCCACTCAGGTTCAATGCCCCCAGCCTCCACAGGGATGCCCGAAAAGCTCCGCCGGAGGTGTGAGTTGAAAGTCCGTCGGACAGGGGCCTCCTCCAGACGTTCCCAGTTCACCCGCACTACCCGTTTGGGCTTACCAGGTCTGTCCAGAGTCTTCCCCCAACCCCTGACCCAACTCACCACCAGATGGTGATCAGTTGACAGCTCTGCCCCTCTCTTCACCCGAGTGTCCAAAACATACGGCCTCAGATCAGATGAAACGATTATAAAATCGATCATTGACCTTTGGCCTAGGGTGCTCTGGTACCACGTACACTTATGAGCATCCCTATGTTCGAACATGGTGTTTGTTATGGACAATCCATGACTAGCACAGAAGTCCAACAACAGACAACCACTCTGGTTTAGATCAGGGAGGCCGTTCCTCCCAATCACGCCTCTCCAAGCATCTCCATCATTGCCCACGTGTGCATTGAAGTCCCCCAGCAGAACTATGGAGTCCCCTACTGGAGCCCCATACAGGACTCCATTCAATGTCTCCAAGAAGGCCGAATACTCCGAACTCTTGTTTGGTGCATATGCACAAACAACAGTCAGAGTTTTCCCCCCCCATCACCCGCAGGCGTAGGGAGGCGACCCTCTCGTCCACCGGGGTAAACTCCAACGCAGCGGCGCTCAGCCGGGGGCTTGTGAGTATCCCCACACCCGCCCGGCGCCTCACACCATGGGCAACTCCGGAGTAGGACAGAGTCCAACCCCTATCCAGGAGTACGGTTCCAGAACCGAGACTGTGCGTAGAGGTAAGCCCCACCAGATCTAACTGGTAGCGCTCCACCTCCCGCACAAGTTCCGGCTCCTTCCCCCACAGAGAGGTGACGTTCCACGTCTCCAGAGCCAGCCCCTGCCGCCCGGGTCTGGTCCGTCGAAGCCCTTGACCTTCACTGCCACCCACATAACAGCGCACCCGACCCCTTTGGATCCTCCCACAGGTGGTGGGCCCATGGGCTGGAGGGAGAAGTGCCACGTTGCTTTTTCGGGCTGTGCCCGACCGGGCTCCGTGGCAAACCCGGCCACCAGACGCTCGCTCACGAGCCCACCGTCTGGGCCTGGCTCCAGATGGGGGCCCCGGGCTTCCTCCGGGCGGGGTCCCTCTATCCCTTCCTTGATTTTCCATTAGAGTCTTTGAACCATTCTTTGTCTGGCCCCTCCTCTGAGACCTCTTTGCCATGGGAGACCCTACCAGGAGCACAAAGCTCCAGACAACACAGCCTTCAGGTTCATAGGGACACACAAACCTCTCCACCACGATAAGGTGATGGTTCCAGGAGAGGTGATGGTTCCAGGAGAGGACGTTTTGAACCACAAAACAAAATAATGAGAAAACCACTTTTTTTTTCGTTTGTACGGTAAAAAAAAAGACAAAAAACAGCCGTTCTCCCGTTTTGGTTTCTCAATCCAAAAACGAAAAACGACTAAACCAAATTCAAATAACGGTCTGATTTTTTTTTTTTTTTTAATTCCTATTTTTATTTCTCCGTCCGATCTACATTAAAAGAAAGACAGGTGGGCCAAGTGACCCGGAAGTGATAGTAAATATAACCTATAAAAATGAAAGCTAAGCTTTTAGAACGGTCATTATATGCAGCACTAACTGTGCTTTCACAAATCCTGTTTCTTAGCCCTGCTGCTTAAGGCATTAGCCTACTCACCAAAATGAGCTCTTTCTCCTCATAATGTTTGATTGGCTGATTTACATGTGTGCTATTATACTACGTGAACAGTTTTAGGAGTTGACTGTAACACAAATTTAAAAACATGTCTCACATATATGCCTACAGTCCATTACGGTGGAAACCACATTAAATATTAATTTAATTATATAATATAGCGCTAACAGTAACAACTCTGCACACACAATAAGTTCTTAGGTTAACCTATGTTACCAACTGTATTGAACCAAACAATCGCTCATTAAACGTGGCTGGTGATGTGTACGTGGAAAGGCACGATATTAAATCACTGTAATAAACTACTGCTGCTAACATATTTCTGTCGGTCCAGGTTTATAGGCTAAGCCTATTTATTAATTGATTTGTTTTCTTCTAACTTTACTCTATAACGTTAGTGCTGCATAGTATGACCACTATAAAAGCTTGTCTTTTATTTAGGCTACATTTACTAGTACTTCCGGGTCTCTTGGCCCAGCTGTCTTTCTTTTAATGTAGATATTCAAACGGAGAAATTAAAATAGGAATTTCAAAAAAACAATTATTTGAATTTGGTTTAGTCGTGTTTTGTTTATGGATTCAGAAACCAAAACCAAACAGTTTTTTTTTGTTATTTTGTTTTGTGGTTCAAACAAAAAAACAAACTAGCCTACACTTCCATTGTCCAAAAACTAATGAGCCACAATGTTGTCCTCGCTGACTTGCCTCTTCATTAAGATTAATTTTTAGATAATGCCACACTGTTTCTCATATTATCCAGTTGTTGAAGTCCAATAGTGCCCCCAATTGCCATAGCAACTTTCTATGCACTGGTTCACCAAGTCAAGTTCATGTTGCTCATAATGTATTTACCTAAAACAATATTTCAAAATTTTGTGGAAAATGCTGTTTCGCTGAGAGTAGGCTGAGAAGGTTGAAACCACTCTCATATCTGTCAGTTAAACATATAGCTACAGCCAGCAGATGGTGAGCTTATTTTAACTTAAAGACTTAAAGCAGGGGAAAACAACAAACTAGCATGGCTCTGTCCAAAGGTAGTCTATATAGTCTATAGTAGTAGTAGTCTATAAAGGTTATGAGGTCGATTTATGAGGACTTTGTTTAACTGCTCCTCAGATCTTTCTACACATGTTCCACCAAAACAAGTTCCTTCCCAAGGCTATTTTGCAGCGGCCCATGACAGTTGTGATTGGTTTTATTGGTTGGCCAATAAACCAGAGCACATTTTTCTCCCATCCTGGAATGCTGTGTGGCCTAGCCAGACCCTCCTCTTTAGCTCTGTGGAGGTAGGTCTGCTAAAGCGAGACTAGTCCAAAGGTAACAATGTATGTATACCTACCAGTGCCTCTAAAGATCAGCAAGTCACATGCTGTATCCACAGTGTTTCTTTTAAATACATTTTCCAGCTGTGGCCCGCTTCAGAATTTTATGAAAC
Organism: Etheostoma perlongum; assembly: GCA_026937815.1. NCBI lineage: Eukaryota > Metazoa > Chordata > Actinopteri > Perciformes > Percidae > Etheostoma > Etheostoma perlongum. Next base: position 12,012,604 of record CM049377.1, read on the forward strand.
GTCACAATGACACAACTCTGCGGACCTGTCCGCTCCACTGAATTTAAAAAAACAGTTGTCCGCCCATCTTTGAGGAAGAACCACTTTGACAGAACATCAATCACGCGCAAAGTAATGACAACCAAATAAACAACAGCATAGCACGGTAGGCCCCTTTTCTCTTTAGGCAGATTGACAAACAGGGACAAAAGTGTTCCCATGGAAACCGCGGTCATGCTAGCACAGCTAAGGTAGCTTGGAAAATAGCAATATGAGGCATCAAATTTGATGAATTTAGCCTAAATAAGCCAAGAATTAGCTAGCTAGCACAGCCTGTGGTCCCTTTACCTCGCTCCCTGCCGCTAGGTTGCTGATCTGACATCAGACCTGGGATTTACGTTTATGTTGCAAATAGTGAGGTCATCTTAGCTGCTGTCAGTAGCTTCGTATTTACAACCAATTTGCTTAGCGGTGCTGAGTTCTGCAGACAGGGTGGGAAGATGGAAGTTATTGTGGAGATTTCATGGGATTTGCTAACAGTAAGAAAAATAAAGACTTTAATAAAGACACTTATCCTTTAACACTGTAAAGCAGGGGGTACAGAGTGGTAGCCCTAATTGCACTTGTCAATTACATGATTCTAACATCCATTGCCACAAGACAATTATGTCATTCCATCTGTCTAATATCAAATTTCAAGAAAATTGTTGCTAATAACAATAAAAAGCTGAGTGTAAATACATATTTCCTCCATCACACATTTCCTCCTTATGAAGCAGCTGGGCAGGAAAACAACACATTTAACATCTAAAAATAAAATATAGTGTCACACTCAGGAGAGAATGGCTTTGGTTTGGTACTTTTGATAATGTGGGCCTGTCCTGTGACTGACTTCCAAGGTAGTACAACTCTATCGGCATCTTACTGAGCTGACAAGACTTTAATCACCACAAAACATGATTGTCCGCCTCTGAGATCAACTCTGTGCAGTCTGACCTTTACAACCTCTCCTAACATTGCAGAGAGAACTGTGTATCTTCATCCACGCCTGCAGACAATTAGGTTGGCGGGACAGATGACCTTGTCATTGTTGCTCTTTACTGTTAACAACGGCTGTGCTGTCATCCCAGGAGACCGCAGACTTGTCTGTCAGAGTGACACAATATGGTCCAAATTCAGATGGAATGACAAAAGCAAATGAAATGGCAGCAGGCCTAAACTGAACACAACTTCATTAGCAAAGATAAAGCAGCAGAACAATTGTTTTGACCTAATGGGTTGTGCTTTCATTTAACCCTAATGTAATGTAAAACAACGTTATTAGTACTGATACAGGCGCACATCTCTCTGTGGTGAAAGTAAATAAAGATGTAGAGTATTGTTTTCCGGCTACAGCCTTACCACAACTGACAGAGCAGAGAGCATCTTCATCTCTGCTGTCTCCTGGGAATAGGGAGAATCACCTCCTGCTGCTGCAGAAACACACGTAAGGGGGTTTCTATGGGATCCGATTGACTGCCCAGGTGGCCTTTCCAAGCATGAACCACCCTGAAGAAGACAGCGGGATAGGGCTAATGCAAATTTTCTTGTATAGGTGTCTATATATATATATATCTAAATGTATACTGTATCTAGATCTAAATCTGCAAGCGAGAAGATTTCACGAGACAGAATAGGACTTTTCTAGTTGTGTGGAAGTTCATCCTAGCTATTTGGAGTGGTTTCACATGGGAGCCTTTTATTGGCAGTTCCAGGAGTATCTCTGATTGTTGGATCTTGGATCTATGTGTTGCTCATCAAGTTCGTCAATCACACTGCATCTCCCATCAATCATAAAGGCAGACCTAAATACCTGCTTGCACTCTGCTCTACAAGTACACTATCAAGCGATCTTTAGCAAGCCTCCTTTAAGTCCACCTTCTGATTGGGACCTCAAAAAAGCCACAAAAACAGGTATGATTGGGTGTGCGTGTGTATGTGCTAGTTTGCTTGTTAGAAAGACAAGACGACAGAACAAGGTGGGAAAAGGAGGAAAAAGCTGAATACCCACTGTAAAATACAGAACAGAATTCAAATCAGTTCTCAAGTCATTCTGTACAAGTCTAAGTTGCATAGTTGTTTAGTACAACTAAAGGTCTGTGTGGTCTTACAGCATTAATTCCCCCCCCTTGTCTTTAACCTAACCAATCTGCATCCTATATATATATATATATATATATATATATATATATATATATATATATATTAGGGCTGTAACAATATGCAAAATAAAACTGAAATTGCGACACCCAACTCCACAAACCTGTGTCGTGGAGTGAGAAGGCAGAATTGCAACACATCCCTTTCCACTCCTAGAGTTATCCTTCCCATCCAGATAAAATGCTACCACATCTTTATATTACTATTAGTATTTGTCTATTTGGTGCCTTATCCCTGTTTTGTCTGGTAAATTTAGCTAACTGTAAAGATGGCTAAAAGCGAAGGGGTGCACCGGTAACACTAACAAAGGTGTAACGTTACAAAGGGCCGCTGTTCTGGCACGGGTGCCTGGGTCTGTTTCCCATTGGTTTAGTAAACTGCCGTTAGCGTCAGCACCGGAGTTTGCTAAGTGCTGATCGGGATAGCTATAGCTGGCTGGGGGATGACTGTGGAATGGATGTTTCCCCGGGACTGTTGTCAGCTCTCATCCCGACTGAAGCCTTGCAGCGCCGGGAGACGAGGCAGCAGACAGGAGTGTGCTAGCTAGCTAAATTACCATTAAATTAGCTAGTTGTATACAGTTGACGTTACTGATGAATTTGTGGGTTGGCCCAGAGTTCTTAACCGTTGTCACTCCCCGATGTACAGTAAGTCAACTGCAGATTTGAGTCGCGCATGTCCGGTGTAAACGGTTTCCAGCATAACGTGTCATACCCGATGAGAGTTGAGTCAAACCGGCTCTAGTGGAGAGCAGACGTGAGTTGACAAATGCTCAGATTTAAATGGTATGCAGCATAACATGTCATACTAAAATTTGTAAAATCCATGAAATAATAAACTTTTCTCATTACAAACAATAACAGAAGATAGGAATCATTTCAAAAATGTTTTAGCTGTCTATGGCTGTTTGATTGCTAATGTTAGCTCAAAAGACCATTCAACTGACAACCTTTATGAGTTTGTTAACTTGTAGCCAGCAGTGAACAAACTTCATTAAGTAGGTCCATTTTTATTGTTTTGACATGACAGAAATCTCTCGTTAGCATCTTGTAGGCTACTTGTCGCAAAGTGATGCATGCGCAAATCACATCTGCACTCGACTTACGGGGAGTGACAACAGTGGTCAAAACAATCATACTAAAAATAACTGAGCGGGTTGAACGGTGTCATAATCTTATCTTAGCCACCAAGAATTACAATAGCATTAGCTACTTGTCAACCAACAACTTTACTGTAGGCTCCAAAGCACTTTTCCTCTTCGTTCCCCCTACAGGTTACCATTACCAATATTCCTATGTCTCATTCCAATGAGTTAATGAAAAACTGAAACGATTTTGGAAACATTATTTTAAGGTACATAAGAATCCTTGGTGTTGAATCAGTGACAAAACAATGCCATGGGACAGCAAAAAAGTTGTATTACGTTTACTGAAGTATATTTTGTGTGCACAATAAATATGACATAACCATTCCATCCTGTGCAGGAGAAGATGGCAATGAAGAAGAGAGCTGCATTTGCATGTTGTGGCATTTAGATTAGGTGATAAATATACTTTTAATATGCTTTGCAGCTGCATACCATCCTCCCTTATTAGATTAACTTAATGTCTGCAATCCCTCCTAGTTACCTACACAGGATGGATTGTTTGCATGTGACGGCTAAACAACTCACAGCTACAGCTTTTTGAAAGTGATACACCAGTAGCACATCTTGTTACATCCTCACACATTCCCACGCAGCCACTGAGGACCCTAAAAGGCTGAAAATGCCAGATCCCTCCGAAATGCATGTAAAATATTCTGAGGCTAGTATAGCCTAGTGAAAAATAATTTAGCGCTGTAGAGCTAAAAGGTTTAAAAGTCTAAACCTCTATGATATCTGGAGGCTCAGAAATCTGAAGATATTGCAGGACAAGTACAGAGAATGACTGAAGAAACCAGAAACCATGACTAAAACGTCTAGCTAATGACCTTAATGTCATGAGGAACAATATAAAAGCCTTGATTCATGTATCACATCTCAGTCAGAGCCCAATGGCAATATATCTCAAACAATTTGTCTCAGAAATCTTGCATGTCTGGCTTTATACATGCAATCATTCTTTTGGCCACTTGGCAGTGGAACAGACACAAGCTGTCAACACAACACAGATATAATGTCAACAATCTGATATGGATATACTGTAACTTGTTGGCAGCTGTTTGTTAACACAACAAGCAAATATACCTATAAGTCCAATGGCATATTATCCCAAAAACAAAAGCACATGGCTCTGAAGGCCTGTTGCCATGAAAATACATTCTCTCCTTGGAGTTTTGCACTTACAGTACAGTAGCCTATAGTGTATTTTGATGTACTGTGGTCTTTCTTTTACCAGTGAAGTTAATTCGTAAAGCTGAGAGGAACTGCAGAGTTGGCTGATAATTCTCAGTGGGTTATATAGTGGGGCTCGAAAGTTTGGGCACCCCAGATAAAAATCTGTATTAACGTGCATAAAGAATCCAAGAAAAGATGGAAAAATCTCCAAAAGGCATCAAATGACAGATTAGACATTCGTATAATATGTCATAAAAAGTTAGTTCTTTGAAATTTCTGGGCTGTCTGTTACGCACTGCTCTTTTAAGGTCTATCCATAGATTTTTAATTATGTTGAGGTCAGGAGATTGTGAAGGCCATGGCAAAACCTTCAGTTTACGCCTCTTGATGTAATCGACTGTGGATTTTGAGCTGTGTTTAGAATCATTATCCATTTGTAGAGCCATCCTCTCTTTAACTTCAGCTTTTTCACAGATGGCATCAAGTTAGCGTCCAAAATTTGTTGAAATGTTATTGAATCCATTTTTTCTTCTACTCATGAAATGTTCCCTGTGCCACTGGCTGCAATACAACCCCAAAGCATGATTGATCCACCCCCATGCTTAACAGTTGGACAGAGGTTCTTTTCATTAAATTCTGTGCTCTTCTCCAAACGTACCTTTGCTCATTCCGGCCAAAAAGTTCTATTTTAACCTCATCGGTCCACAGAACTTGTGTCCACGATGCATCAGGCATGTCTATATGTTCATTTGCAAACCTGGGGTGCCCAAACTTTTGAGCCCCATTGTAACTACGAGCGACCCCTGTCACATAAAAGTAGTGACGTGATACCCCAACCCTGACAAGCAAATTTGTCTGATATTGAGTCCTGCATAGTTAAAAGTGAAACTCTCTGCTGATTGTTTTAGGTTGTTTTGGAAACAAATAGACTGTTTTTAACGATATATATTTAAAAATGCTTTTTTTTTAATCTATCTATAGGCTACAGATAAAGCCGTTAAAAATGACAATTCAGTATAATTATCAACATGACAGGATGAAAAATCTACTTTTCAATTTGTTTTAAGAAAATAGGAGGTTTTAAGACTCAATTATAGACAATGACGAATACAAATTTTCTGCAGTGCTCTGATTAGGGACTCTTTATCGAACTTTTTCACCCATGGAATATGTTCCCTTTCATCACTCCGGGGTGGAATGAAATAATTCATTTCAGCCAGGCATGAGACTGAAAGATCAGCTCAATCTAGCACGATTAAGGCTGGTCCCAGACACTACCTGACTGTGATGGAGGGCTGCGAAGACGAGCGAGGATAGACACGGAGGGAGAGAGAGGGAGCGTGATGATAAGTGAGTTGTAGCATGTGCTAGTAGTGCACTAATCATGGTCTCCGGCTGAGGAAACACACAGCCGCCTCACAGGTTATTGAGAGATAATGGGATTCTCAGGGCAACAGACACACAGCTAAAGACAGATGCAATTTGAAAATAAATAATGCAAAATACTCTCTTGCTTGCTGTGTGTGTGTGTGTTTGCGTGTGTGTGTGTGTGTGTGTCTGTGTGCGTTTGTGCCTATGTGTGTGTATACAGTATTGTGACTCCAACTAACTGTTTTGTGTGATGAAAAATGAGGAAATAAGGCATTAGTCAATATGGGAACAGAAACACACCCAGCTTTCAGAGTCTGAATACCGATTATAGATTCCTGGCCACAAAATGGCAAAATAAAAATCACAAGGAAGGAAATTCTGATATCCAATGACACTCATGACCACTACTTCTGGATTTGGCATTCTTGGAAAACTTTTGTAACTTTAGTAACTATGCATTTTTAAGCCTCAATAGAATACATCTGATTATCCTTCTGTAAGAAAAGCTCAAATGCAGCTAATCAAAAGATGACTTTCTTAATATATATTTTTTTTAAATCATGCCATGAATTGTAGGGTTAGTTGTGTGACAAACATGGGTTTACTTGTTGCCACAGTCCTATACAGCCATTTTGCAGCTGCAGTGCGCAGGAATGTCATCACTGTGATGGAACAAGGTCTTGTGATAGTGATGTTATTTTTAGAAACAGCTGCAGGGGGCTCATGTAAAATCACCCACTGTGTAAGCCTTTTAACAACCCATTTTGATATTTACTTTGAGTATATTGCCAGGGAATATACACTCTGATGCAAATTGCCCCCGTCCTTTCTCGTCATTTGAATCTGGACCCCCAGTAAGCACTGCTGGTCAAAGATTATTCACCAACATCTCCAACAATTCAAGCGGCACAGCTCTCCAGTTGGGCATACAGGGTAACCAGCCACCTCTGGTCACCCTTACATTCTTTTGTGTAGGAATTTATCACCAAAAGATATCACAAATATATAAAAAAAAAAAAAAAAAACTATTAAAGAGAAAGAGAAAACGTAGTGAGAAATTCATGTAAAACCAATCATGCACAGCTATGAACCAACACATTTGAATGCACATGACGAAATATTCCAACTGGAATCACTACTGAGAAGTTTTCCTTTTATGCATATTATCATGCAAAACCAAGCCAACAAGCTGGCCACTAAAACAAGCTCTGTCTTACTGAACTGTGACTCACACACACACACACACACACACACACACACACACACACACACAAACACACAGGCACACCCTGTAAGCTGTCACTCATTCCCCGCCACACTGACCTCTGTCAGGCCTGTGTCACTTTCGGGGGTAAGGGTTATCACGCTATCCATACGCACTCACTTTTCCATTTGTTTGCTTGTGTCGCTTCGTTTCCCAGTTTCTGCCTTCGTCCTGTCCATCTTCTACTCTACATTTCCTCCACCTCTGGCTGTTTTACCCTGTCGTGTCAGGGTTTCACCTGTCTACAGAGCCACTCACTAGAGAGTTTCACTGAACTTTTGGAAGACTTTTTTCATTGACTCTTCCTTCCTGAACTCATCTGTTTTTGTGAAACCAAAAAATCCTTCATTCCAAGCCCTGAAAGAAATACCGGAGAATTATTAAGCAGTAAGTCATGAGAGTATGTGTCTCTGTGATTTTAGAGCTGCTAAGAGACATTGTTCACCACTGTGGATTACTGCAGTATGGGTTTTAACAGTATAAATGCCATGGTTTGCCAGACCAACCTGCTACCCTATGACAGCACAATTGCTCATTTCAACCTGCTATTATAAATATTTATATATATATATATATATGTTATATAACAATGGGTCAGACAACTATATGTAATGTGAAGAGGTCACTCTTGGTGACAAACCCACTCAACGTTTTAGCATCTTTCAGCTCATTGAAAGATCATGGTTTGGGTTTTTGACCCAGTCAATTTATTTGTTCTTTAAGACCACCTACCAATTCCTTACCTGAATAAACAGCTGCCTTCCATGTTAAAGTTCAACATTTTGTTGACCCATCCATTAACCCTGACCACCTCCCTATACGCAGACTTTGCCGCTCTATTATAATGTTATATTAAACCTCATTAGAGAGCTCTGTAAGCAGAATTTAAAAAAAAGATGTTTTCGAGGCACTGAATTAAATTTATTTTGTAATTTTCTTTGGAAGGACAGTCCCCAGCAGGCTGCTGTCTTTGGTGAAAAAGCTTTTAAAACACAATGTAAGCTAACTGTTACCTAACTGTAACCAAATGATATACAGGCAAAGATAGCAACTAACTGGTGAACAAAGTGGAGCATTCAGCTAAAGAGCCAGAGATTTCCCTCAGGACTTGGTAGAGACCAAAACAGAGCTAAAGGTCAGCTTTGGACTTAACCATCGACACATACTTAGAAACACAACTCCAAATAACTGATGTTGCTCTTTAATGTTAGATGTGAAACAATAGGAACTGTTTGCTAACACATTCGCTGTATGAACTTTAGAAAGTGATACTATGTCAGTGTTGTGTTAATAGCTTGTTCAACTTGCCCTTGCCCCCAAACGGCAAAAACGGTTACTGCAATGCCGGTGCAGGTTAAAACAGAAAACAGAACAGAAAGCCATCACTCAAAAGTTTCAATATGCCTGAGATGAGGACCAGATATCTCTGTTTTATAAGATTTAGCTCATCTTCAGCAGATTTGTCGTCTTCGGTGAGTCACAAAAATTACATATCAAGAACCAAATTCAGATCACGTCCTTCTCAATGAGATCCCAGTCAACCTGACAGCCAATAAAACACTCTGCTCCTGACTGAAATGGAGGATTAATGGGAATGATGTCACTGGAGATGATAAGAGTAATACATGCCTATTTGTCAGTAGATAGTATTTGAAGCAATTTAAGTTGAATTTACTGTAACATGCATGCAGTAATGTCAATTATTTGCGTTATACTGTATGTATTGCTGTGTAGGAACCAGTTTCCTCTCTGTGAACATTAAAGTTTCATACGTAGTCTTAACATGCTTGTCTCTCTAGTCAATGGTTGTGTGTGTGCTTGACGTACATGGTGATATTTTCCTGTTTACTATTATACTGACACACCACACCACAGCTGCCTTTGACTTCCCAGTACTGAAAGAGCAAGGATTACACTGAAGTCTGCTGGGATTCTTAGGCACGCAAGTTACCAAGGAAAATGTTTCAGTCTCCGGAGCTGCCCACTGGAAGACAGGATGCTGGAACTGGGGCCGAAATCACAGAGCAAGTTCAATTTAGTCTTCGTGTTACATGGCTTCACTGAGACTAACAAACTATTTTTGATCCTGGATAACAGATATAATAAAGCAGGTTATCAACTGGCTCTGTTATCTCACATGGTGGCTCGGTAAGGCATGTTTTTTTAATAAAAAAAAGTTTTAACTAACTCAAAGTCTGCAGCATAGGTTACCATGGTGATCTAAACAAGAAAGTCAGCTTTGTGATACTCAAAAACCTGAGGTAAACCTCAAAAATAGCTGCTAAGTAACTACAGGCTTCTGATGTGTACATTAATCTGGGTATACATGTAGCCATGCTTTGCAGTAACTTTTTTTCCACACTGAAGAAGTTCATCAAGACTTAATAAATATATATAATTAACAATAGCAAAAGCAAACAGAGGACGGAGGCTAATGCGTCTTATTAGTTTCTTCCATTGCACAGGGTGTATACTTAACCTGCCCTCTTCCTCAGTACATGAGGCACATGTACAGCAGTAAAAGGGCGGGGAAAAGTGGTAACCTAAATGCTGCTACACCTGCATCAATCATTAGACTGCTTTAATTGATCTACATCTTCGGTATCAGGACCAAGCGTTCATTGAACAGATTCTGCAGATTTAAAAGACTTTGACTCAGTGCATGCTGCCCTTTTAAACTGCTTAAAATCCAACATGCATACATTCTCTTGGGTAATTAATAATTACACACTTGGTCAGATAGGAAGCTAGGGACATACATGACAGACAAAGGAGGTTGTTTCCCATAAAGATGAGATGTGTTTTAATTATGCCGCTACCACTTTCTGTGTCTGTCTGAAGCAATGCAGCGCAGAAAGAAATCCCAACCAGACAGAGAATGGTCTTGGGAATTATTCTTCCTTCATCACAATTCCACTGAGTTTAACTGAGGAATGAGGCATTGAACTCATCTAGTGAGGTTTAAAAAAAAAAGCCCAGGATGCAGCAACAGTACCCTTGCTAAAAATTAGTGGCGATAGCGGAAAGGGGGGGCGCCCGGATGTCAAGCTTTATCTCAGAACATTAAAGAGCCAGACTATGTTACAGCTAAAGATGAGCTTAACATTTCTGACACTATTCAATGAGAAACCTTTGATAAAGCACACTGTACCTAATGATTTCCACCGTGATCTGTGAGAATCTAAAACCCACCCAAGTATTGGATATGACAGCACCTTGAAAGCAAGTAATTATAGCATCACACAATCAATTCAATTCACAGCAGCATTCATTAATGACTGAGTCTAACTATGCCAGAGTGATCAGGAATCCAGACAGTTGCATTCAAATCCAGTTATTCATTTTTTAAGTAATAAGGTAAAGGGTAATGCAGAAGTACTCATTACCAAGACCAGCTCATTCATGACAACACTCAAGTGAGTTCACCAACCACCACTAACCTGACATCCAGCTGAGGGGAATACTGTGTATTTATATCCACTTCCAGGTTGCATGTTTTTGTGATGGTCTCAAGCTGATACAACACATTTCTTTTAGTGTAAAACAAATAGTTGGCGACAGATCTTAGACAGCAGATATTTGCATTATGACACCTCAGCAAGTCATATTAGAGATATCTGGACAAAGAAAGAACACAAAAAGGAGAATAAATTAGTTGTTCTATAATGGAACTTAATGGAACAGAGACATCATTGCCAAAATTAGTTTCACCTGTGTTTTTCCTCCTTTAGTCAAAATGTCTGCTTTGGAAGTGCAATGCTTGGGTTTCCCTAGTTCCACAACCTTTCACCTGCAGACATACTGTAGCTGCATGGGTCACAAACCCAATGTAATCAAATTTACCAGTGATGGAAAACATACTCAGGCCTTTTGCTAAAGTATAAGTATCAGTTCCACACTGTAAAAATATAAATAGTATGTACAATATTGATCAATCGAGATTCATTTCCTGATAATTGACTAACAAATCATCCAATCACTTTCAAGTTCTAATGTATACACTATGCAAGGTAACCAGTAACTCCAGCTGTCAGATAAATGTAATGCAGTAAAAAGCATTGTAGTGGAGTAGAAGTATAAAGTACCAGAAAATGAAAATATACTAGTATAGTATGTGTAAATATTCTAGTATAGATGTGTACATTTGTACTTATACAATATCCTGTTACTTTTTGACAAATTATATTAATTAGCAATAAATCTGGCTTCCGAGGTCACCACATCTGCTTTTTTCTTTTTGCTTCATAACATACCGAGTTGAAATCCTTTGCTCCCCCTCCATGTAAAACTTGTTAGAACCGCCTGTAATACATTCAGCTATGTTGCTTCGTGACCAGAAAGTGCATTTCTTGTGCTAAGATGAACAAGATGGATTCAGCTCTCCCTCATGAGTCCTGTGACCTTAGGGTATTTATGAAAAATATGAATTAATCTCTCTACAGCCTTTACTGGTGCCCTAGGAGACCTTTAGATTTTTTAAGATATGCAGACCATTTATGTCATCTGAGTGGCAAACAGCACGGAGATAGAATAGAAACCTGTTGTACGGAGACTCATACTCAGTATATTAAAAAACTGAATAAATTAAACATTTCTCCACCAAAATGAAAGATTATTCAATGTAAAGAGAAATTGTTTAGTATGAATAAGTGACTTGTGTGGTCTTAAACTGGGATATTCAACATTTTTTAAGCCAAGGACCCCTTAACAGGAACCTGCTGAAAACCAGTTTTTAAACTGAGTCAGGCCCGTTTTTATATTGTAATGAAATGTTACTTTTTCAAACTTTCCTGTATAATAAATATATGAAATGAAATGAAATGAAATAACTAAGAGAGAGACGAAACAGGGACCCCCTACATATTGTATACAATTAAGTTGCATGATAAACAGGGCCTACAATAAAGTGTGGGCAGCCTAAAGCCTTTAAACATACCCTTTTAAGTACATAGAATACAAAGCTACAATATTTGTTGGCATGATTTTATAAATCATGTCTTAATGTTGAAAAGACATGTCACAGTGAATCCTTAGGATAAATTACTGTATATCTGTGGATGGCTACCTTAGTAATTTCCTTACCTATAGGCCAGTAAGCCTATCATCAATGTGTTTATTTTCACAAATAGGCTCATGTGCTAATAATATGGTGGAGTCATGTTAAGACATTTTATTTTTTGAAAAGACGTTAAAAAAATTAACAATAATTCGGAGGCGCTCCCACAGTAACTCTGAGGAGGGCCCCTGTTAAAGATCTCTAGTCTAAAATACACAATTTCTAAGAATGAATTCATCTTATCCAGGCATCCTGTCGTGCTTGCTGTCTATCATATGTCTATCATACCCCAGCGTTTATTTGTTTTTCAAATGACAAATTGGGCAGCGGCCCCTATTGGGCAATCATTCACCACATCCAGTTGCGCACGACTTGGTGACATCAGTGGGGTCGAGGGATCCCAAAAAATGACTCCAGCGTTGGTGTGACGACAGGGACCGGTAAGTATAAATGCTGAGACGGAACGTTATCTGCTTATACCTCCAGACTGGCCTTTACGGCTAACCAACCGCTGAGGCTGAAACAACTATCATCACTGTGCGTTCAACAGACGCTGGGAAAGAGGAGACTTTAGATCCGTCCCAGGTAAGTCAGGCGCACCTCAAAAGAAACCCTTTACCAAAGTAGCCTAAATATGTCTATATTTTGGGTTGATGGCTCTGCTTCTTAGACAACGTGAGATTCAGTTTACATCTATTCTTTCTGTAAAACAAGTTTAAAATGCTTTGGTAATTACATTATTCCATTTGTTTCTATGCAGGTGGACTTGTTTAAGGATTTTACAAGAACTTGTCCCTGGTCAGAATAAAGAAAAGCAGTCAGTTTAAAAAAATACTCTTAACAAACTGAAAAAAATAGAAATTTTGTACTGGACCAACTTTCTCCTCCGATACTTTTACACGTCTTGTCAGAAAAATAAAACTCCGGGTCTCGATATTTTAACCATTTTAAGCCATGTTTAGATAGTTCTCTTATCTAGTATGTCCCATCTATTTCTCTCAACAGACAACCAACTAAATTACCATGAAATCGATATGCCTGCTCATCTTGGCTTCCCTCGTGGTCTGCAACTTGACTGTGTGTGGAGGACAGGGCGTCCCCGCTGAGGACGAGACGGACGGAAGGACCTTAGACGACATCATACTACAGAGAGCAGAAAGTATTCTGTTACGGTCCATTCTCAAAAAGATGCAGGATGAAAACGGCAGAAACGGTGCGTAAATGTATGATCAATTCTACAGGCAAGACTAATTTGATGCAAAATAGTACCAACCAGTATTTGCAAATTGAATTTCCCATTCCCGTGTCATTGATGTCTGGGCTATTTGTCTCATTTTTAAAACTAAGTCTTTAACTAAAGTTCTAAACAATGTTCCAAGTCGTGTTGAGCTTCACGCGCAAGATAATTATAATAATCAAAAAACAGTGAAACATGAAAATGGGCAAATAATCTTTTTCCAATTTGTTATGATTCAAGGAAGATGGACCACCAACATTCGTTTGTGCGCAATTTACGCACGGCATAGATTAGCTGGGGAAACGCTTTTTTGGCGGTAAATGAATATTAAACTAGTCTTTGGGCTACTTGAAGTAAGCTAAATAATGTTTTCCTTTCTCCAGAGGGATCTTCCTCTCTGGCAGAATGGGTAACAAAACGACAGCATCCTGGTAAGAGATACAGCGAGGATTTTGAGAAGCGCCAGCATCCGGGGAGGCGAGAAGAAGACGAGGATGAACAGTACTTGGATGTTCAAAGGAGACAGCACCCGGGTAAGCGCGAAGATGAAATGCACTCGTTCATGGAGCTCCAGAAAAGGCAGCACCCGGGAAAGCGCTTCACGACGGGACAGATTTCCGAAAACCCCGTAATGTTCCTGAGTGAACTTTCAAAACGACAGCACCCGGGAAAGCGATACCTGGTGCTGCACAGCAAACGCCAGCACCCAGGTAAGCGTCATCCCGAGGATGAGGACGATGATGGGGAGTGGGATGCGGATGCGGATGGAGACGAAGACCTCGTTGAGTTGGAAAAGCGTCAGCACCCCGGAAAACGCTTTTGGGATAACTCCATTCCGGATTTAGGCACACACAGTCCGTGTGATGTATTGGACCCTACGAGCTGCAGAAAGACCAGTTTGCTGCTCGACTTTTTAGACAACATCAACAAGAGTCATGTCGAGGAGAAGAGACAACACCCGGGTAAAAGGATTGCACCCGAGGAGGATTTAGTGGAAGAGTAGATTAAACACAAGGCTGGTGTGCGTTTACTGCTGTATTGTAAACAAATAAATATGTGACCATGATTAATTATTAAAAATGAAAAAATAATTTAAACGTTTGTGCCACCGTTTTTTTGGGGCCAACGGTTACTGTATAACCATTGCAACACATTTATCTGCTGTTTGTTTCTTTGGAAAGCTTGTGCGTAATTGTCCTCCAAACTGACTATCGTTATGATTTTATTTAGAGTGCGTTCCAAATGTTGAACTTTATTCATGAGTTATTATTAGAATTATTTATTTATTGCGTTAATTAGGCTACTTATGTTAAAAACCAAGTCAAAGAATGAAAGCATTAGTCTACTGGCGTTTGCGATGTTGCCTCTGTGAGGCAACACAGCTTGTCAGTACAGTACATGCTTTTATCAATGAAAGTGGCTAACGTTTACAGCTTTGCAAAATTGAAATCCATTCATTGATTGATTTGTGTTTCATTCTTTTCTACTTAAATATAATGAATATAACGCAGGAAACACAATGTGCCATTGATTATTTTCCAACATATTATTGCATGCATTAAGTTTATTTAACTTAATGTTGTGAATTAACAGCTACCTTTGCCTTAAAGTCAATCACCAGTGTTTTTTGTTGGACAATAAAACGCATTGGTAAAAATGTATGGTTTGCTTTAGTTGCAGTAATTCATGTCTTAGATGCACTATTAAACTCTATTAAACTGTTTATCCAACCCAACAGGTCTAATTAGTGTGTAGTGCAACAAAACAGTCCCTCTGTTTTAGTCTAATCTAGACTGATTAATGCAATTCAATAGCAGACACGATGTCAGTTATATCCTCTTCCCATTTAATTGGGCTTATCCCAACAGAGCAGCTGCACAGGCGTGATCAATATGTAAATTATTCGTCAAACACATGAGTTAGAACTGGAGATTTCATAGAAAACCTCCAATGAAGCGCACACACAACTTTCAACTCCAGCGATAATAATCCAGTGGATAAAAAAACCATTACATGCAGGGGAAAATGCACATGATCTGATATACATGATGAACAATTGCAGATGCACAAATTAGTTTAGACAACATGGAATGGCTTAAGGACGAAGATAAGCAATGACAAATTTATAATTTACATGTCATTTAGTGAAATTGTTTAGGAGTTTCTTTTATGTTTAGGCCATACATAATGTCTTTAAAAAGTACACAAGCCTATCTGTGGATGTGAAAGTGATATGTAAACACCCCAGCACGCACACTTCGATTATTCTGTGGATAGTGTAGTTTAGTGGTTTCCAACATGTTTCATTTGTGAGCCCTAAAAAAAAAAGTCTACTTGGGACTGCTCATCACCAATTACGTCCTTTGTGGATGTTGTTGAATTGTCCTGGATTTTTTCATTTGAAGGATTTTTTATAGTCTTGAAAATGGTTAAACTATCCAGGATTTTACGATACAAAAGCAAAAATGGTATACAATGAGTTACATTAAACATTTTACGTAACAGAAATACTTTTTCATTGTTATCCATTCAATCAACTTTAGATTTATGGTCTACACAGTAAGTACTCAGCAAGTTGTGGGTGAAAGAGAACATCAGGGTCAAATCAGAATGTACAGTAATATCGTGAAAAGACTTTAATTCCCACAATTAACTTTGAGGTAGGGGCTCATTAAAGCGCTCTTAGATGAAAGAGAGTTGGTATGTCTGATATTTGATCATTTAGTTGCATACAAGCGAGCCCAGGCAGTAGTGGGAAGAACAATAAAAGAGTTGGACAGTGAAACTGGGAGAACTGCCTCAAAAGCAAAAGTGAGTATGATTAAGAGGATACGCAGGAACAGAAGGGAATATGAGTAGGCTACCTAGTTTTATATTATGAAGCAGAAGGAGAAATATAGGCTACAGACAGGGATGAATCTGAAATGATGGTGAAAACATTTGTTCAGATAGCCTACATAGTTCAGTATATCTGACTGAATAAGAAAGGAGAGGGGAAATAGAAATATCCAGGAGCATTGCAAAAGAGTGGCCTAGGTTATTAAGCAATCAATTTTCCATTTAATTTAGTATAAATGAAAATAGCTATTTAAATCAAAATAGTCTACGTATCCAGATAAAGTTCAAATATGTTCTGTAATGGTGAGAGATCTTGATGGGGCTTTTACAGAAACTTTTTGTTCTCTGTAACATGGTGATTGGAGGAATGAAGGCTGCCAAAAGCATGGAATGAGGCTATAATAACTGGGGTCACCGCTATGTTCCCAGAGTCCTCACTGTGAGAGATTTGTAAGGGCTATCGTTACAGTTCAAATTGCAAAAGAACGAAGGGAGATGGACAATAATGCCATTTGAATAGTTAAAAGTCCAGTCAGACACTGTTGAAATATCAAAGTAGTAAACTGTTGCTGGCAAATTTGAGGGCATATGTTTTAAGGAGTATAACAGTAGGTTAGATAAGTAGGCTTTACTCATAGCAGGTGGGTGATTTAAACATAACTGACCCATAAAAACATACATTGAACATTTGATCTAGGAAAAAAACCCATAAAGAACACACACACTCTTTGAAAGGTATCCTTAATGTGTCATATTACAGGTCCTGTATTGTAAAATAAATAAATAAATAAATGAGATTCCCATGAATTTCTATTATAAAGCAGGTTGAGGTGCTAAATAAATACTCTGATGGGACCAAAATACAAGTATGAACCTGAAAATGACTAAGAGGATGAGTTGGGGAACACAGAATCCATGTAGATATACTCCCTAATATTTCCTATAGGATTAATAGGTAGGATTTAATTTCTGGACCACATTCTGAAGCAGAATATGGCCCAACCACTGTTTTGTGATAGGACTACTACACTGAGGCCCACATTTCGCGTGAGTTTCGTGTCTTTTGTCCCTCTTCTCTTCCCTTACCAACTGAATGCTAATCACACGACCAGGCAGGGCTGCTGCTGCTGCTGCTGCTGCAGCTGGTGTTGTCGAGCTGTCAACCACACAGTTATTATTGGATTGATTTGTAAGTATAACGGATTCATCGTGTTGATTAATCCGTTTGTTTGACGTTATTTATCGCCGTGTTTTGAACAACGAGATTAACTAGAGAAATAACGGCTACAGAAAGGGAGCGCTGCTGTTAGCATATTGCAGCTAACGTTACATTCTCTGCTCAGTATAACGGCGGCCAACGTTACATTGAACAATATAGCTTTAGCCTTCGGATAGTTCATTTTGCAAATATCACATAGCGAGTAAAATAGTGCTCGCTTGAATTTAGAAAAAACAATAACTTATCGTCTAGTTGGGTGTGTTTTTTGTGTGTGCGTGGGTTGGACACAGGCTGGAGAGTAAACTATCAACCTTAGCTAGCTGAGGTTGATAAAGGTCTGGTGAAAATGTACGCTAGCAGTAAGTTTACGTTCATTTTGACGTGCATGAGCTCCAGGAAACATATGCAACGATAAGTTGCTGTAATTGTTGTAAGAAGTTTGATGTAAAACATTTGTGCAACTTATTAAACTGTCTGCAGTAACGGCGGGCGGCTGTCAATTTGAACCGTTGTTACTACGCGATACATAGCCTAAGTCTGTACATGTGTAATAAGCACACTTGTATTCGGTTTTACCAAGTATGACAGAGATATATCTCAACTTTACTATCATCTCCAATTAAGTGTGTATGTCAGATATTGCTGTGATGCTACCCAGCCCTTTCTGCCTCCCATGTTTAAATCCCATAAAAGTCACAAACATTTGAATCCCTATAAGTATAAGGAATTTCCTTTATGGATTTTTCTAAAAAAAAAAAAAAAAAAAAAAGTGTAGCCTCAATGTGCTTTGCCCTACTATTCAGGGTCCCGGGACTTTCTCTGGAATGATGGAGCAATTATGGGGGGGGTTGCACACCCCATAACATGTGGACCGAAGCAAAGTCTCCCACCGTGCACCTCTTCTTCCAAAACATAGCCCACAGCTGTCATGGCCTCCAGTTATCCACCTCCCTTTGAGGGCACAGGTGAAGTGAAGGAGGGCTTTCTTTGCCCGCTGTGCCTGAAGGACCTTCAATCATTCTACCAACTCCAAGACCACTATGAGGAGGAGCACTCTGGGGATGACCGCCATGTTCGGGGACAACTCAAAAGTGAGTCCAATTGATTGTACTTGCGGACTCTGCTCACAGCCACAATGCCATTTAAGTTGTATCATGTTGTGCAAAACAGAGTCTAAAGGAACAGGATTGACTTTATATCGACTGTGGTCTTCTTAAAAAGCAGTTTAAGGAGTACAGTTAGAATTTAATATACAGTAAGTGCACTGCAGTGTTTGACTAGGGGAAATTGTTGCCAGGATGAATTGGCAAAATATTCTACTGCAGGGAGGGACAGTAGATGAAACAGGAAAATGATCAAATGTAGAGAGAACGAATCTTGGTTGGTAACAGAGGCATGAAAGAGGGTTAGCTCTCCGATTTGTATGCAGTTGTTCAGATTAATAATGAAACTGGAACGTTGGATGTGGATGTTCTTGTGTACTTGGATGTAGCTGTGCTAATTTCTTTTTGTGTGCACAGGTTTGGTCCAGAAGGCAAAGAAAGCTAAAGACAAGCTGTTGAAAAGGGATGGAGATGACAGACCGGATACAGGCAGTTATGAGTCCTTCTACTACGGTGGAGTGGACCCCTACATGTGGGAACCTCAGGAACTGGGTGAGACTGAAAACTTAGTGGAAATAAATCTTCACGCCACCTTTTTTTTGGCTTGTCATATAACTTGGATAAAATTAAATTAATATTGATAAGGACTAAAAGCGCCTTTAAGCAGCAACCACGTGCGAAACTCTTACACTTTCCTTTCTCTGCTTTTGTAGGAGCAACCAGAAGTCACCTGGACTTCTTTAAAAAACACCGCGCAGCCAGGATAGATCACTATGTCATTGAGGTCAACAAGCTCATCATTAGGCTGGAAAAAGTATGCTTAGTACAATAGCACATATCACACTTTATTCACACCATAAATCTCTTCCTGCTGTTGTAAAAATTACCCTTAAGATGGGCTTAACTGTGCCAACTCATTTACTATGAAAACTGTTGTTTCAGTTGACATCGTTTGACAGGATCAACTCAGATGCCGCCAAAATCAGAGGTTTGTCCACATGTTTTCATTACAACTCTGACTCCTCACAGTGTATGCCAGTAGGATTCAGCATTTAGCATATTGTAAATTAATGCGTGTTTATTCTCCTTTATAGCCATTGAGAAGTCAGTGGTGTCATGGGTGAATGACTCGGATGTCCCGCTCTGTCCTGACTGTGGAAACAAGTTCAACATCCGGAACAGGCGACACCACTGTCGTCTCTGTGGGTCCATCATGTGTAGGAAGTGTATGGAGTTTATCCCCTTACCTTTGGCTCGTACGTATGAACACAATCCGTGCAAACTAGAGGAAATCATCAGATATCTAGTTGAAATCAAGTTTTGCCACGTGTCTCAAAGCTGCGAAATGTTTGCCTATTATCTGTTCACAGAAAAGCTGATTAATGGGACACGAGAGGCACTGTGTGTACCTGGAAGCCCCATTCAGTCCCAGTCTCCCCCAGCAGGAGGTGGCAGCAGTGGGATGGGCTCCAGGAGAGGCAGCATCAGCAGCCTGAGCAGCGTTACCTCCATGCTGGAGGAAAAGGACGACGAGAAGATTCGCTGCTGTCACCACTGTATGGACACACTGCTGAAGATACAGCAGAAGTTGGAAGAGAAGGACCGCATGCCGGATGTGGTGAAACTTTACGAGGTTGGCGCATTTAAAAAGTCTTGTAGTTAATATGAAAAGGATCACTACATGTCTGTTTCTGTTCTCAGTAGCCTTGTAGTGGATGTGGTGTTTTCATTTAAAGCTCTTGAGTTTACACTGTTGTATCCGTCCTGTCATTCAGTGTTTGTCTTTTGGGGTTTCCTGTTGTTCACTTGCTCCACACTTGTCTTCCTGTCAGAGGCTGAGGATGTGCATGGAGAAGGTGGATGAAAAGGCTCCAGAATACATCAGAATGGCAGAGTCGCTCAAGTAAGCCCCATTACAAAAGCAGTTATTTAATAAGAAATTTTTGGATCTTTGATTTGAGAGAGTGCGTGCTAACCGTCACGGCTGGATGCTTTCACAGTGCCGGAGAAACCACATTCAATCTTGACACTGCTGGTGGGCTGAGACTGGAAGTACAGAAATACTACGAACTAATTGATGCCCTGAGGTAGATGTCAGTCATAAATGACTTCTTCTCTCATTTTTGTCAAATATGGAGTTAAAAAAAAAAGATCAAGTGGAGTTCTGTGTTTTTTTTCTCAGTAAGAAAATTTTAACACTAGGAGCAAAAGATGACCCACCTCCGCATCCAAAGGCCGTCCAGCTGCAGAGGATGATCCGTTACACAGCAACACTATTTGTCCAGGTGAAGTTCAGAAGATTCTCAGCATGAAAAAAGACAGCAAGCCCCATTCGGACAGAATAGTAGTACACACTCAAGAAATAAATTCTGTTACAATGGAGCTCAGTAACAGCATCTCTCCAATCATCACTCTACTACATTTATACAACTGATACATACTGCATGTCTTTCTCCTTTGATCCTTTCTTTCCCTGAATTTACCCATTCTTCATGCCCCCCTTGTTTTAGGAGAAACTGTTAGGTCTCATGTCTTTGCCCACAAAGGATAAATATGAAGAGCTTAAAGAAAAGAGGAAACAGGAACAAGAGAAGAGACTGCAACAAGAGAGACTGGTGAGATTGTGTACCGATACTTTTCTGTTGATATTTTGTACAAATAACGAGTTACTAAATGTTTTTACTTCATGTATTTTTCTGCTCAACAGGCAACCCAGGAGACACTGAAGAGAAGGCAGGAGTCTGAGAAAAAACCGTCAACCTCCCAGTACTAATGGAGAGCTGCCACGGGCCCCTAGAGCTCCACGCGTGACCAAAGCTGGCGGCTGGTTGCCCTCCGCAGACTCCGTCCATGCATGCAGCGAGCTGGAGGACCCCCTGCTGCAGCAGATTGAGAACATACAGTCATTTCTCCGTCAGGCACGGGAGGCCCAGAAGACAGACGAGGTGGCCATGTTGGAGGAGAACTTGCGTCAGCTGCAGGATGAATACGACCAGCAGCAGACCAGCTTGGCCATTGTGCTCTCCCAGAAGCTGGCTGAGGAGGAGAGCTTGCAGCAGGGGGAGCTAAATCGCCTGCAAGCCTGGGAAAGGGAGGAGAGGGAGCATTGGGGCCCCACTGTGGCCACCTCCCAGCCTTCCTTCACCTGGGAGAGGTCTCTAGATATCAGTCCGACAAGGGGAAGAGAAGAGGAGGAAGATACTGAAGCAGAGGACCTGACTCCAAAAGCTGAGAGGAGTCCGTCCTCTGTAAGAGCATTCCCTGCTCTCACAAGCCAGGAGGAGTCACCTCCTAGGCTGAGGAGCTTAGGGGGGCATATAACCCCCCCTGGTGGTGAAGGACAGACCACTGCCTCCCTTAACCCTTTCGATGAGGAGGACTCTACTCCCATTGAGGAGGATCCATCCAATCCATTCTTTGAGGACATAAAGAGGGAACACAAAGAGGGAAGCAATGGGAAGAAAGAATACAACCCATTTGATGAAGAGGTCCAGGTGGACCAGGCGGAGACTGTGCCTAGCAATCCTTTTGAGGAGGCTGATAGTGACACAGGTAACCCTTTCCTGGAAGCCTCTGGGAATCCTCCAGGAGTCTCGACCAACCCCTTTGACGAGGATGATGATGACGATGAAGTTTTGCCCGATGTGGATATGATAGAGGAGGAACTGCTGCTGCAGCAGATTGACAATATTAGGGCCTACATTTTTGATGCCAAGCTCAGTGGGCGCCTCGACGAGGTGGAGCTCTTGTCAGAGAACCTCAGAGAGCTACAGCACACCCTACAAGAACAGAAGAAAAAGAAGCACTGATACCTTTCCCTCCAAATCCCTGATTACCTGCTACTTCCCAAGTCCTGCAAGGCTAGCTCACGTGACATGACTAATGAGCCCACTGATTTTTAGTTTGGGTGAGGTCTGCTGCATCACAAAAAGATTAGGTTAGTCCCAAAATTAAAAATGCACTTGAGATAAATAGTCTGGAGTGACTCCCTTACTTTCCAAACTTCCTTCTTAACCACTTGTCCTGTACAGGGTCGCAGAGGGCTGGAGCCTTTCCCAGCATGCACAGTCTGAAAGCACTAGTAAACGTCCATTTGTACGGCACGTTGCTGTTATTAACCCTGTTGTATCAGGGAAAACACGAACAATTGAAGACAGAATAATGCCATTTAAACAATGTTTTTTTAATGGGACAGTCAGATGGTTGTTTGATCGAGTGTGGCTGTAGAAGTCAGGATGTATGGTTTAGAGCTCTGGCCGAAGCTATAAACAAAGTTAAGATCGAATTGTGGCCAAGGGTGAACAAATGGAAACCAAGCAATTGATGCATGTTTCCAAATGTATCGTTTTAACAAAAGTTGCCCTTTTTTATTCCATTGATATTAGTGCCCTCTTGTTGTACCAACGACTTCAGTTTGTGGAAATTGAACTTCCTGCTGTTTATTGAACCAATACCAAAGAACCCAGCCATGCATTACTGTTCTACCTGGACCACAAAAACATTCAGACAAAATAGCTATCTGATCATTTCATTAGAAACAAATGAAATGAGACTTATGACCATATTTGGACAGCCTCTTCTTTGAAGGAAACTGATCATAATATACGTTGTTATATATTAAAATCTAATCACTAAAATTAGTAATTTTGCTTGTTGTTGCAGAGTCTGTGACCACTTTGTGACCTAGATTTATACGCACATCGCACAGAATCAAGCCATTGTTGTTGCCCGTTAAGTGTCACTCATACTGACTATAATGACATTATCTCAGCGAAAAGCTTTTAATCCTTGATCATACTATAAACCACATGTACATCTACAAATACAATATGTATGACAAGAGCTGAATAAGTATTTGTTCTAACAGCTGTTTTTTTTTTTTTCTTTTCCAATGAAAGTTGCTTTTTCTGTAACACTGAATGTTGACCTCTCTGTTAGGTGACATTTTCTGTCTATTGTCTTACTCAAGCAGATTCAGATCAGTAATCTTATTCTATGTATCTTGTCTGTCATGTTGGCCTATGCATGGTTGCATTTTAGATTTTATTTTGTCTTTTAAAAGCATATTCAATGATATGTTGAACCAAGTGAACAAAGTATTTTCCACGTCCTACTGTGCGGCTAATAAAGGTTGTGATCTTATTAACAGTTGCACTACCAATCCACCTGAGCACTTGGGTTGTATGATTCATGTGTCTGCGTTTTCTTTAGAAGTGCTGTTGGTCTTTGGATCAAGATAGTGGCCAAGCTCGTCTTCCAGCTTTTATACATTTGGACATACAAATCAAATCTCATAACTCACCAAGCTGCTGTTCCTGTCAGCCAAGATCTGTATGTAAAGCATGTCACCTGTTCAGTAGTTTCATCTTATAAGTTCATTCCAAGTTTATCCAACCAGCTCTCATCAACATACTGCACATCATTAGCAACTTTAATCTGAAAGTCTTACTAAAGTTTATCTGTATGTAGCGTAAGTTTATCCGTAAATATCAACTAAACTCTTCAGAGGTCAATGCAACATTTTAGCCAGGATTTTGTTTGTCAGTTAAATTAACACTACATGAATGCCACAAGTATTATCACTCAGTGCTGCTAAGCCTTTATGTGATTTGTCATAGTGCTTTCCTGCCAGTCATAAAGTCTGTATTTCTCTTCATAAACAAAAACAGAGTTTTGTATTGTCTGTTGATCTCGCACTGCTGATTTGTGATGTCCACAGAAGCTTAACATGCAACAGTAAATGTTTTGTGACAGTGTAAATAACTCGAGGAGCTTCTTCATGTGTATTAGCAGTTGATTTTAGCTAATTTGGTAAAACAATTTAGACACATTCATTTGTTAACTTTACAAAACTCCATCTCAGCACCAATAAAAAACTCATCTCTGTAAAATGTTTGTCATTCTTGTCAAATCGTGTTCAATCTCAACTTGATACTGCCTCTTGCGTGAAAATACTCGATTTCGATTTTCTTAATGACAACTACCGCCACACAGGCAAATAGTTTTTATTTGTTTAGATTGCAGTGTGGATTTGTCAACCCCATCACATAAAAACAACCAAGTGTGACATCAAGTTATCCAAACCTACACAGTCATGTCTGCTACTCACGTGGGCTGGAGGGTCTCAGTCCAGCCAGTGGCGTTCTCACAATGCACAGCATAGTGGGGCCCATTTAGTAACACAAATATACAACAAAATATGCAATGTGGTAGTCCTTATATATATAATCGTACAAAATCAACAGTGCCATATTGTCCGGTTCTCAGCTTCTCACTCATGTGATGCTGCCATCTGGGCACGGTATTTGCCCGTCATCTCCTTGGGCAGCGGCGTGTTGCCAGGACACGGCACCTGACCCTCCACCTCACAGATACACTCCCTCAGACAGTACTTTTTGGGCCCAAAGTTGGCAGGGTTGGATGCCTGCATCTTGGCTCGGGCCTCAGCTTGTAACACGTCTCTGTAAACAGTGAAGGAGTAAAATCAGTATATTTATATTCTCTCGTC
Organism: Etheostoma perlongum; assembly: GCA_026937815.1. Taxonomy (NCBI): domain Eukaryota; kingdom Metazoa; phylum Chordata; class Actinopteri; order Perciformes; family Percidae; genus Etheostoma; species Etheostoma perlongum. The sequence goes on from CM049377.1 coordinate 12,037,695, forward strand.
ACTCTAAGGATGGGCCTTTTTCACAGAACACAGTTGGCATGTCATTGTAGGAAAAGCACAGTGGTAAATGTAAAACTAATGACTGCTAAATTGCATTTTGCTGCTCCTGTATTGTGCGTGCTGACTCACCATCACACTGTCATGGCTTACTGGAACACTTCAATATGCAGTGCCATTATTCATGTTATTTGTAACTAGGTCTGTCAAACAGTCAATAAATCAATTAATTGCACAATTAAAAAAATGAGCTCGATAATTACCATTTGCATGCTTGTTTTTTTTGTTTTTTTTCCCTCCCTACCAAAGACACTGGATGACCATTCTCGGTTCCTTAACGCAACGAGAAGTGAAACCTCTTGTCAGTTGCATATGTCTTTGTGTGGTATAAAGTATAAACAATATCCCCAGTCCTGTTTTCTCCCTTTCATTCCAAACCACACAGTTGACAACCTGTCGGGGGAGACAGGCTCGGACATAAACGCCACAGGCTGCTGTGGACTTGTTAGTCTCACAAGCGCTCTCAGGAAAGTGGCTGCATGGTTCCGACAATGCACAGAACATTGACCGGTACAAGCCTTCAGCTGTCCGCTGTCAGTGTGCCAGATGCTCCCGGACGGTGAGCTGAGACCCCGTTACCTGCTTAATTTCATTGTGCTTTCTTCTGGAAGGCTGGTTAATCACCACTTAATTAGCCTGAGATAAACGCTAGCTATCAGTAAACAGAAGTGATGTGGGTAGCATGTGTGTGTGTGTGTGTGTGTGTGTGTGTCGGCCCGCCCCCGTGAAGCTCCGACACGCAGAAGTAGTTGCACCTTCACTAAAATTAAGGCTTAAAACAAAACTATTATGGTACAAACATTTCCTCGCCATGTGGCAGATCTTTAAAATGTCTTCCAGTTCCAGTGTTAAATATTCTCTAGAAATAAAAAGGTATTTATCTTTGAAAAAATGCACCTTCATTATTATGCCATTATTATTATTATTATATTAGATGAAAATTTCAGAAGTTTCAGAAAGACAATATTATTGTTAATCGCAATAATTTCTGGGACAATTTATCATCCAGCAAAATTTGGGACATGCCTATTCATGTTATTCCTAACATGAATGATGACCTGTGCTTTTCCAACTCTGACAAATCTAAATGTCTGCTTGCCCAAGTACATTCATGGCGTAACGTCGATGAATACACACACACTCTGAATATCTTACTCTGATTTGCCCAAAATCTTCTTGACATGTTGTGAAATTTGTTTGTGGTCCTTCCCTTCCACATCTACTAGAACTTGCTCCCCATCGTCTGCAAAAGAGACCGAGGATATTAACCCAAGCTTGATACAATACGTAATAATAATAATAATAATAATAATAATAAACAAGAGTGGAAGGATACACACCCAGGTAGAACTTCAAGAACGGTGATGGTGTCATATTTTTGAACATCATTATTTGAAGCCACTGGTTTTTGTACTGAATTTGAGGAATATTGAAGAACACAAACTTTCTGCAAAACAGAGAAAGTACACGATTTAAGAACAGCTTCACATGAGAAGTAGTCTGACTTTTTTTTTTTTTTTAAATACATTTGAGAAAAAACTGCAACACAAGTGGGGCATCATTTGGATTTTAACGATTCTGATTCCACATTATGACACATTACTCATGCCCTTTGAACAATGTGACATTATTTATCTGCTGTAATAGTGATTCAGTTGTTAAATGTGCATGTACACCAAAGCTACTTGTGTCAGGTGTAATTGATGAGAAAAAAACAGGTGCTGGTAACTTACATTTACATTTAACTAACTAAATAACTTACACTTACATTTTATGCATGACCATTTAAAGTGACAGCGTCGATGCATCGAGATATCACTTCAAATTGCATGCATACAATGCAGCGTTAATAGCTATGTACATGTATTGTATATTATAACATAACGTTATTATAATGTTGAATTGAGATTGACAGGATTACGCATGCGCACTGAGCAGACACCGTTTTTTGAGTGGTGGTACTTAATTATGTTTGCGTAAACTAGCTGAGTTAGCTGTTGTTAGCTCTGACCTTGCTCCGTCGCTGAGTTCTCCATGTGTGTTGTAATTGACCGTCATGATCTTCACTCTGTTTTTGAAGATGATGTCGCCTTTCTGGAGATATTCCAGAGTTCTCCTGATCGGAAACCTTCCTTTCATAGGCATTTTAAAGTCTTTTTGGATTTACAAATACCATTTGAAAGCAGCCTGCACCTGGATGTGAGATAGTCGCAGAAGTAGACCGAGGCGCCTTTTGATGACGTCAAAAGTCGTTGTCACTCAAATCCATGGCTTTCTTTAACTGTCTATGCCCGAGCTACCTATAATTTAATTATTTAATTCGTGCAATCCCAAATAGTTTAATTCTATTTATTTAAAATAAATAGTTAACCTATGATGCACACCATATATCACAGCATTTACTATCATTGGATGGAATTGAACTAACACACATAAAGTGTAACAATAATTTAGGAAGAGAAGTGCCAAGGGGCAAGTTTGATGTGGAGATCAAAAATTGAGAACATAAATTGCAGAAGGATTTGGATCTATCGTAAGTGTTGTGTTTCTAACAAAGCTAAGGAAGTACACCTCAACATTTTACATAATATATACCCTACTAATCACCTTGTTGCTAGATTTGCCGATATTAACTCTTCCTGTACATTTTGTAAACAGAACATTGAAACAATATCTCACCTTTTTTATATTGTGAAATTTCCAAAAGATTTTGGACAGATTTGGAGTCATTTTTCAACCCACCAACTTTGTCTACTCTAACCTTCTAGATATCATATGTTACTACAATAATTTAGATAATGGTGCTCTTGAGTAGCTAATTCATTTTGTTGTTCTGTATGCAAAATTTTATATTCACAAGCAGAAATTTCTAACTAATCTCCTAACTGTATATCTTTTCTCATAGAATTTAAATCTCTACTAAGTCACCTAAAACGTTGTATAACCAGAAGAGTATTGTGGATACTGTAGATTATTTTTTTCCCAAAACCTCTGACTAACAGTACATTTTTTATCTTTTTGTATTTTGTTTGTAATGTAATGTTATTTCTCATTTAGTGAGAACTAACATTAGTCGTTTGAGTGAATGAGCCGTATTGTTGTGGGGTGATGTTGACTATGTTGTTACCAAAGCTTAAAAACCCTTTAAATATCTTTGATCATTGTTTCACTTTAGCTGTAATATGCAAATATTGGACATCGTACAGACGGACAGATTTTCAGCATGAACAGACTCAGTCATGTCATATTTCATAATTGTTTATTTCTTTCATAATGTGTGGCTTCAGAGAAGCCAGCCTCAGAGACTGGAATGCTGATACAGGAGCTTAGTCTTTAATACATTAGTGTTATATTGTCATCGGTGTGAGGTAGAAATGTGGGGCTGTGACAAACTTGACTTCAAAAACATGAATGTTGTTTCTCAATCTCAATGTTTGAAGAAATACATTTTACATGAGCAGAAAAACAAAGTACATTTACATTGTATAAAATTGTAATCATAGAATACTCAATCCACAAAAAAAAAGTGCTAATCCAATATCCTCTAATGTGGGAGCTGCTCATTGTAAATATTTTAAAGCCACAACATTTAAATAAACATTTTCAAATAGCATTTAATAAAATGCACTTAAGCAACTTTTCCATGCACTGCAATGCACTATAAAATTCATAACAATGCTTGTTTTTAGGGCAAACAGCGACAAGATTATAAAACCCGGCTTAAAAACAACATGCACTCATTTTAATGAAACTACATGTACAAAGGTCATTTCACAACAGCGCCTTTATAAAGAGTCTGTATGGGTTTCAAACCCAAAATATTACAATTGACTTTTATTTAACAAGACATAATCACTGTTGACTTCTTTACATTTCCGTTATCATTCATGTTGCTGTTGATGCCTATGCTGAACCATTATACAAGAGAGTGAGCTGACGCAAGTCTCAATAAGGTCTTTAAGACGCACTCGAGTCCTAGAAGAACAGGGTTGTTTTTTTAAATCAGGGAAACCTGCCCAAAAGTACTTTAAGTACACTTAGTATGCAACAAATTAAAGTTTTTTAGAAAACATAGAAAACCCAAAGTATTAGTCAGCATGAACACGGAGGCTGATTGATGTGCACTTAGAGTACAAATGCAAACACAGTACAAAAACAGTAGCATAGATACACATAAGTAACATTTCTGAACCCAAAATCTTAAAATAAAAAATAAAAACTGCCATTGATAAATACACAAAATGCAGAGTGAGAAGCATTGTTATGACACTCATGGGACAGATGGAAATAACAAATTGATTGTCGTAAAGGGAAAAGTGATGAGGTGATTGCACAGGTTATATTAGCAACATATTCATGATAATCTAGAAATAAGTGTACCTAAACATAAAAGCACTCCCAAAGCTAAAATCTCTGAGATGTCATTCAGTATAAAAAAATCTCAATATGGTCACCTTAACTGGCTAATTCTTGCTTTGTGAATGTAAATTAAAAGTGAAATTGAATAAAATCAGGTCATGTTGTAATGCACTGTGTGGTAGATAAATGCTATGAAAGATAGTCCATATGAATAAAGATTAAGGATTAGTTCATTGGGGACTTTGTGTGTGTACACACACACAAAGTGTTTGTACCTGATTGGAGTTCTCATTCTATTATTTAAATGTATTTAAAGAAAAGAACTGTACATTAATGTGTCTCTCCTTTGAGGAAATGGTGTCAATTTGAAATTTGAAAAGAGAGACAATCATTGCAGCATGGTACTATTACTACTATTGTGGTATGACGTTCAGAGAAGTCATACTTACTCTTTGTAATTGCCTGAATTCTCTATTTAGCAGCACATTCACTCAAATACAAGTTTATGCTGCTCCAATGTTCCAAAATACCAACATAAACAAATACTTAACAGCTTCAAAGTACACTTTTAAAGTAAGTACTCAGATTTACTTTAGTCTTTAGACTTTTAAATAGGTGAAATTTCACTTTTACATGGAAGATTTCAGTTTGAGCTTGTCGATACAGCTCATCTGTTATCTGCAACCTAATGCGATATGATGTATGTGATAAATATGTGAGCATGGTAAGGCTTAGATAAGACTACGACAATCTGAAAGGCTCAGGTCAAAAGGTAAAGTACATATGTGATTAGGTTGAAGTGCCATAAAGACATTAAAAGGAGATTAGAACAGTTGCAGCTGCAGAGGATTCCTTTTCCATTCAGTACAAAGGTACTGAGTTTAGAGCCAGAAATGTAAGAATGCTACACTGTGTCAGCCCCAGAAAACATTCTAAGTGTCATCCTGGTTTTCTAATCCCCAATTATCTTAATCTACCAAGGATTCCTGAACGACTTTGCACCATGCATCGTTACAAAACAAGGGGCCGCTGCAGGACTTTAAACTGGGGTTCAACGGTAATCCCCACGAGAGACAAACAACACTACCTGATGTGGAGACTCGCTAATCTTTTATTCAGTTCTGGGTGCTGGAATGATGGGGTGTCATTCTGTAGGATCAGAGTCCTGGCTGTTATACTCAGCCGTCTCCATCTTGAGGATGTAGGGAATGATGCTGTCAATAGAGACATTACCTATCAGGCCAGTGAAAAAGAGCTCCTCTGTGATGCCAGAGTTCATGAGGCGCAGGGCTGGGAGACGAGTCAGGATCCGGGTCAACCTGGGGAAACAAGCACACAACAACTGCTGCTAGGTCATCTTGATATCTGCAGATGATTCTTATTGTGCATTTACAGCACCAAAATCTATGTCAGTTAGCTACAAACAACTAAATCTTCTGCACTAGTGATTCCCAGCCTTTTTTGTCAGATGTAGTCCCACAGCAACATCAGATGAGCTCAAGTACCCCTCAACACCACCCGTCATGTCCCAAAAGTATTCGTTTTAATGTATTTTAAACTACAAAAGTGGACATAGTGGGTTAGGGTTAGTCTACGTCCTGGATTTGTCTTGGTTTCTTTATTTCTGTATCGGCCAGGCCTGCATTATTACTACTACAACCACTTGGCGTGGGTGTTTCAACCTATAACCCACTACTTTTAGCTTTCTATAAGTTTAGCTACAACACAATCTTTTCGTGTACCATCGGCAACTGCATAAGTACCCCCTGGGGCACACATACTCAAGGTTGGAATCACTGCCCCGTACCTTAAGCTCTCAAGGAAGAGAGAATACTTTTCAGGTTGCCAAGTAGGTGGCACTTAAGTATTATTGTGAAGATTGAACTACATATCAGGTTAATCCTCTTTTAAACTTACTTTCACAATGATCACCTGTAATTCACTATGGCTTACTGCTACCACTATGGTGGGGAGGATGAGCTGATTGGTTAGACTGGAGGTATGCATGCACCTGTAGGTGTCATCTGGGTAGGTTTTCTGCACGTAGTCCTGCAGCTCCATCAAGGCTTTCTCCTGGAACTTCTCGATCTGCCCGCTGCTGTCCACACCTGGGTGATCTGAGGAAGTCAAACACACAACAGTTGTCCAAACTGCAAATACACGTAAATTATTCAAATCAATTTCACTCTTCCATGGAATTCTTTTAATTTGAATGATAAAAGCTTGAATGTCTATTATTAACTTGAGTAAGAAAAGCAGAAACTCCTCAAAGCAGACTCACCAGGGCTGAACAACACTATCGCTTTCAGGTAGGCATATTCGTAGCTGTCAGTCTCCAACCTCGTCATACTGTTACAGAACTCCTGGAACTTCCAAATGTGCTCCATCACCTGCTTCACCCGCTCCCCTGAAAGCTTGTCTGGGAGAGAAGAAAACATTTTGCATATTAAGATTCATTACTTACTTTAAGCTTTATCTAACTAGGAAAGACACTTAAAAAAATAAAACATACATATCAACATCAAAGGTTGTCCCCATTACTGTAAGTTAATGGCAGATTTTGTCGTCATTTTGTTTCTGTGGTATCTGAGCCATCATGTATAAAACAAACACTGATGTAGCACCATATGGGGCTTGTAACTGTAATAAACAAATGTGTAACAATAGAATGGTAAAACACATTATTTTCCCCAAAATTCATAAACATCTAATCAACAAAGCCTACAATGCTACAAGTGTTTGACAAATGAACAAAACAATGGGAGAAAACATGGCTATAGTTCTCCCCAGACGTTCTTCTATGCTTTAGATCTAGTCTGTTAGAATACAAAATAAAATCACATTTCTTGACGCCTGGTTATATGTGTGTGTGTCCTACTGAGAATGGATGACGAGGTCTGTGCTCCATACCATCCTGGATGCTGCTTTGAAGGTGGTTGATGATGGCAGCAAGGATGGTCGACAGGTTCATCTCATGAGCGCACTGAGCAAGACCCAAAGTGAACAGCTCATTCCAGCAGGCTCGCACCAAACTGGTGTTTGCCTCCTGACTGAGAAAAAAAAAGAAATAAATGAGTGTGAGCATGTAGATAATAATGCACTGCATTCCTGGAAGGGGCAAAACTGTACAATGTATGTCTTCCTGTTGCAAATGCATTCTCACCCAAGAGCTGAAAAGGCAGGGATAGAGCGTGCCCAGTGCATGGAGAGAAAGAGAAGTCTAGATGCTGACTCACAGATGTAGTGTACATTCAGATACTCGGGCATGGGGCTGGGCATGGTCAGCTAGATCAAAAAGAAAACATAGAGAAGAAGGACATAGGAGACAAAATGATATATAAAATATTTGATAAATGACTAACTACAGATGAATGCCAAAGTAAAAAAAAAACAAGTGTCTCAATTCCAATTGAAAACAAGCTTCTTAAACAGTGTCTGTGTGTTTCGACAGAATACAGCTTCACTCAATACACAATTCCATTCTTTTGTAATTTTATGACCCAGTGGCCCTTTCCCTCGCTTGTTGACAACTAAGTCAATTTGTATCCCAAAATCAAAAATAATAAGTATCAAATGTGTGTGTTCTTTGGGCCATTAGCTGTATAGGTTGACTTCACCCACCTTAAAGCCAACATGGCTGTCTGTGAGCAGTGGTCCTTCCACCTCAATGATGGGGGTCTCCTGGTCTCGACCAATCAGCTGGATGGTTGTTCCACCGACACACTGAGGCTTCTCTGCCAGACTCAGTCCAACCCCTACTTCAGGTGGGCTGAAAACTTTGGCCAGGGTGTCAAAGGCACTGTGCACAGCAAACAGACACACACCTTAATATAAATGACCTAATTTGACAGAAAACTCAACAGAAATTAAAATGTTTTTACTTTTTTGCCTCTGTAGAGACAAATTTGCTCAATTTTGAATAATGTGACCAAGACAATATGAGAATTCACAAGGGGCCTGTTGAAGTGATACCTCTTACAACAAACTCCCCTTCTCTCTGTGCACTGCTGACTGACCGTGTTATCTCGCTGGCAGATTGCTGCTCATGTTGGCTGTCTGAGGTATCACCATTGTTTAGAGTCTCTCTTAGTGAGTCACTCAGGTTTGCCAGTGATGTTACCACATTGGCTAGTGTCCCCAAGTCTCCCTGGCCAGGATCCATCTGAAGACAAATGACACAATACAGATTAAAGGTCAGCCGAACTGGGATCCACTATAGACACAAAATAGTGTGTCCTAAACTGGAGCAAAGTACAAAACTGAGTTGAGAATGAGAATGACAGAATCTTCTTTAAAGGATAAATAAAGAACAATTTGTTGTTCTAAAACCAATCCTCTGCAGTGCTATATTTTTCTTTTGGTTCATAGTGCCTTTGTATCTTATTGTCAATATTGAGGACACAGTTATCTTGTTTGAATAAACTTTATTGGAACTGTCATTGGACAACTGGGGTCTCAGTCCTTACGTAGAGTGTGAACATAAAAGTTGCATGTTCTGGCAAAAAGGCAAATTAAAACATGTACTGTGAGTTAGCATACAGTCCAAGATGAATAAAAACAGGTTTACTTTTTTTTTCACTCAAAATACTACACCAACTATAACCGCCTTACAATGCAAGAGCAACAAATCCTTCCAACATCTCAGGAGACAGACAACAACAAAACAGGCAGGCAGTTATATTTACAGTAACTGCAGTAGCAGCTATACCTTTGAGTCAGTGGCCAGCAGCAACGTTCCATCACTTTGGATGACTGGCTGCTGGATATTAACCAGCATGCCCTGGTCCAGCAGGCTGGATCTGCACATGTCACAGAGCATCATCATCATCGTCATCATCATCATAAAAATCCACTTCACATATCAACAGCGTCAACAGCTGAGCGATAGAACAACAGAGCCTGGGGTTTGTCTGTAGGTCTGTTTCCCACTGACCTGGAGCCATCTGTCTCTTTATCGGAGATGAAGGTTGGCGTGGCGATGAGTGGACTGTTTAGGTCTTTGCGAATGTAGATCTTCTGGGTGGAGGCAGCACAGTTGGCATGCTTCTCTCTGGGCACTACGTCAATGGGCTTTCTCTCACTCTGGACAGCTGAGGACAAACAAAAAAGAAAATGTTAGAACTACTTTTACTGTCTATTGCAGGAAAAAAACTAAATTCCAGACTTTGTAAATTATATTTAAGATTAACCTTATTAAGTTTTTTTGAGGGAATTTCAAGACCAGCAGATACCCTGATAATACCTGATGTGTTTCTGAGTGTTTTTGTGAACATGTTTTCGTATGGTGTCTTGGTTTTGGATGCAAACTCACAGTCAGTCTTCATCCCCATGTTAAGGCATTTCCTTAACCGACAGAACTGGCAGCGATTGCGGTGGTGTTTGTTGATGATGCAGTCCTGTTTACTGCGGCAGCTGTAGGTCAGGTTCTTCCTCACGCTCCGCTTGAAGAAGCCTTTACATCCCTCACAACTGACTGCTCCGTAGTGACGCCCTGAAAACAGAGAAAAACAGTCAGAGTGTGTGAGCCACTGTGTGCATGTTTGATTGCTGCCAATGTGTAGCATTGACTCAGGTACATACGACACACCAGGTAACGGACATGTGTATCGGTGTGTGTGACTGACTTGAACTAAAATGTTTATGGATTATATTAAAGGGTTTGACAGCAGCTGGAAATGTGAGTGACAATGATGATTGTGTGGGTTAAATTCATTGATCATAAGCTACTTGATTTTGAACAAGATATTGACCCAGAAAATAATTTTCTTGACAATATAAGCAACACCTGTTGTTATTACTCAATCAATTCAACACAAACATGAAATCTGAACATGGAATGTTAATCATTCATTTCAATAGCAGAACATCAAAGAATACTGAATTCATGTAAAGAAACCACTCCAGGTGATAGCCATATCTGAGACCTGGCTTAGAAGGGTGTGGATTGTGAGTTGAATGGCTAGGAACTGAACTACGTCAATAGGGAGAACAAAAAAATGAGGTGGAGTGGCTTTGTATGTAGATAGATGTGGTGGAGATTATAACTGTGGAAGTCAATCTGGAAAAAAGAAAAACGTAATTGTAATCCGTGAGCTCCTGGTTCCAATACTCAAATATTTAAGAACAGTATGGAAAGATTGTTTGCCAAGAAAGATCCCAAAGCTGTAGTCATTTGTGGGGACTCTTAAATCCCAACAAGCACAACCGGACTGATACATTCATCAATGTAATGTTCAGTATGGTTTTTCTTCTACTAACCAAGCAGAATAACATGTCACTGTGCAACTCAAATTGACAACATATTCACAAACCAAATGGACAATAGCATAAAGAGCGGGTTACTACTAAATGAAATGAGTGACCATTTGCCAGTTTTTGTGATGTGTGTTTGTGATGCTGTGAAGTAAAAAGATGTTAATGGGATTAGTTACAGGAGAGTTAGAACAGTAGAATCTATTCTATACATTTAAAGATCAATTACTAAAACACAATTGGTAAAACATGTATGATAAGATTGATACCAACAGAGCTAATGATATATTCCTGACAATATTTAAATCATTATATGATGAACACTGTCCTTTAAAACTATTTAGCAAAAAGCTAAAATTCATAGAGAAACCATGAATGAAAAAAGGGACTTCAAAATGCTTGAAAAACAGAATACCTTGTATAAAGAATTTAATTACAAAACAATTCATATGTAGGGTGACAAACCTCTTAAAATTTGTGATTTTTGCCAATGATGCTAACATTTTCTGTTCTAGGGAATATTTGCAGCACATTTGAAACAACAGCATGCAACAACATTTTTTTATTTGTTTATATATCTTTTAATAGTTCAAAATAAAGATTTCATTCATTCAAAACATTCAGTTACATTTGGCATCAGGATACACGAGTCAAAATACACACAAATCCTTACATCAACAGGTAATGCAGTTCTAAGTTTTAGTACCTGAAGCCTTGTCCCCACACACCACACAGTACTCCACTGGCTGGGGCCGGCTCAAGTCCCCTGACTGCCCTAACAACCGTTCCATTGACACTGGATCTGTGACAATCTGAAAAGCAACGTCAAACACAGGCCATTAATCTTGTTGTTTCGCCTTAAAAACGTCACAATTATGGTTATGACATTGACTGACAACACTTATCAAGACTAAGACTAAGAAGATATTGCCAATAGTATCAACACTAAGAACCAGAGGGTGATATTATGGGGGAACTGGACCTGTATCCTTCCTGGCATCAGGCTGTCTGCAGCAGTGAAGATGAGTTGCTTAGTGTTATGGCTGTCTGGTGAGGCCAGGATAACCTTGCCGGCCCCTGAGCTGTCGGCCGTAGTCAGAATGAACTGCTGTTTGGGAGCACAGGACGGCTTCATCGCTGTCACAATCTGGATCTTCTGACCTGTCTGCTGGTCTGTTACAGTCTGAGGGTGTTAGAGATAGAAGAGGGAGACAGAGGGAGAGAGGGAGGTGAAAATAAACATGCACCAGTGGGGTGGAAGTTAAAAAAAGAAAGAAGACAGAGTGACATTGAAGGTGGGGGAGATAAGTCACATGTTTTAACTTGTTTGTTGCAAATGCTGATGCGCCGAAAAAGGACAACATCAACAGGTAGCAGCAGTGTCACAAATAAAGTCAAAATACTGTTGAGAGTACAGCAGTTACCTGTATTCTTTGTGGTGTTGTGGCAGGATCAGTGGAGATGACCTGAAAGCGCTGTGGAGACTCACTCATCACTGAGTCTGAAGGAGAGGATGACACCTACATTTTGAAACACATTTCAACCAGCTTAAAGACTAATACTAATTACAATCAATACATCTATACACATATATTTAAATTAAATTTTATTATACAACACTTTTATGTGAATACAGGTATGAACTGTCTAGAAAACCTCTGTCTATAGAAAGTATGCATCTATGGCAACAAATAAAAGCAGCAGCATTACAGTATTTTAACTTATATAACCTTTGTATGGGTTATATGAAACAACTCAGACTGCATCGTGAAATTCTCCCTCTTCACGCTCACCTCTGCCTCGTGCTCAGAGTCCGCTTTCTGCTGAGAGAGCAGATTCAGGTTGGTCGTCATGATGATGTAAGGGGCATTAGTGAGGTCTGTTTGGAAAGATGCCACAGACAATCAACCACAAAGGTGCAAACTGTCACAGAAGAGCAGGCCAACGCTACGACAACTTTACTGTATGAATACATGTCAGTGCTGGTGGATAATAGATGACATGATGATATTGGTTGAAATACAAAATTTAATCCGTGATGAAAGTTAATTTCTTCTTGATGATTTATAAGGCAAGAGTTGTCTGATTTTATGTGACTTGGATGATGGTAGCAGCACAGCAATTATTCAATTCACCAGTGTTTTGACGCACTGTTAAAAAACATAATTGTCTAAAAACTAACTGCGTTCACAAAAAATGTCACTCAAGACATCAAAAAAGAAGAAGTGAAAAGCTGTTTTGGTCGTGCAAGAGAAAACTCATTTTGGACAGATAATCTACCCTGCAGAGATCTGAAGAGCAGTCAAAAATAGTCCTCACTAAAATTAACAGGAGCTTAATATTTCAACCCAAAGAAGCGGAAGTAAACGGAAATCTGCAAAAAGACATGCATCTGGCGGAATTTCCTGCAGCACCGGAGCAATCTCGGAAGTAGAACGTGGTGAATATAGGCTGTTACCACAAGCCAAGTCTATGACCACTGAGTCCGACCTAAACATGAGATTTAAGAGACGATTGATAACTAGATTAAACTACATAATAATCTGATGGAACCTCACATTTTTCAATATGACACTGTAACAAAGGCAAACAACTGATGTCCCTCCATAGAAATGTACCACCTTTTGTATGAACATCCCTACATAACATAACGGCTACTTTTCCTGCAGTCTTTGCTTCCATTTTTAGGTAACAAACCTGGTGTGTCACTTTACATGGGACCTTATACTGATAGTACAGTCAAAAGCTTTGTACCTCTGCATATTCACACACATTCAGAATAAGATGACACCACAGAAAGAAGATTTTACTTTATTAGAAAAAAAGATTGCAAAAATGTTATAGTTGAACTGAGTGTTTGCACTTTTGTTAAATGTTTTTCTTTCTATGTAATAGTTGTCTAAAGAGCAAAAAGAACTACGTGAAAAGAAACAAATCATCAAATGCTAAGTGACCACACATTTTGTAATACAGTTGGCCGAAGTGCATCAAATCAGTGAAGAAACACTGTAATAAAGTATTAACCACTGAGGAGATGGCCATCTCCCCTACTCAGTCTGTTGGTTCTTGAAAACCGAAAAAAAAAAAACTGTATATCAATTGTGAGTGACCACTAGGCATTTGGGCATCTCCTTTCACAGAATTAAGTAATAGCATCTACTCCAACCATCAAGTACCTCCTTGCACTTGAGTTTCGACTATGTCTTTGCTGATTTGGGATTTTATCAAAACATAATTTGACAGCATACATTGATTAATGTGCCTGCAGTAGCTCCATTGCTACTCCTATGCTCACTGCCAAAGGGAGGAGCATGCTGCTTCATATTGTTTACCGATTGGTCTAACAGTGTGCCCATCAGTACCTCCCTTTACAAACGCATCACAATACACAGAACAAAATGGACAATCTGGCAATCATCCAATAACACTGGAGATGAATCCTTGTGATATATATTCGAGCAATTTTCTTTCCAGACAGTAGAGCAGTCGACTGTTGATGTGCTGGTAGTAAATTTAGGAATGCATCTTTGTTGAATAATGTAATAGTCATGTCAACGCACTTGTGTCCCCGAGATGGCAAAGGTAATAGGGTCGAGTTCAACTGTAGCTTTCCTGTTAGCTAGCTGTTTAAGCTAGCTTAATACAATCAAACGCAACGACGGCTGCAGCAAGAGCTGACTGCACCCGTCTCTCCCCTTGGATTTGTCATTCTAGCATACGGGGATTGGTTCAGGTTCCAGTCTACAGTAGTGTCACATATTAATAGTTAGTGTAACTGTCTGTTAAGCATATCCGCGTAGCCAGACTCCGCCCAGCGTTTTACGGTCCTTGCCCGTATCCCGAGCTGCCAGAGTCGGGCAGGAAGCGAGCTCCGCATCGGCTAGCTAACAAGTTAGCTGGAAGATTAGCTGCGCTCTTTTATCATCCAGTATCTCAGGGAGCTTTCTACGGTTTTCAATCAGGGACTGAGACTTACCTCCAAGAAACGCTGGTCACAGATTTCGGGCTCTCTGCTATTTTATAAAATATTTGTTTTGGTTTTCTTCTGTTAAAGGTCATAGTTCGTGACCCCGCACCGCCAGCGCATTGATGATGGTTGAGGGTTTTTTTTCTCCTTCCTCTCTCTCGTGTCCCCGCGCGCCTCCAACACCCCCACCCACCCTTGGCGCGAGCCAGACAGAACTGACGTCATCATGTCTGTCTGTTTATGGTTGTCAAAAGTGTACTAACAGACGTATTGGAGACATACTACATAAGCATTGTTTTCATATCTGCTCTCTTCGATAAAATATAATGACAAAGCCTGGGAGATTGAGAGAACTTGTGACGACTGCATTACAAGCAAAATCAAGGAGGTGTTATAAACAATATAACTTATCTGGTAAAAAAGGGTTTAGCTAAAATGTTATATATTTCTATAATAAATAAATAAATAATCAAGATATGTAACATCCTTTAGAGCAAAATGGAAGTAATGGAGTTGTGCAGTTTTGCAACTGTCCTCATTCCGAAATAATATATTTAGAATGGACATCACCCACTAACTGTAACTGGACTTAAATTCACATTTATATTCTTTGCAACGTTGTCATAGAGCAATATAAATATTTTGTACAATGTATATTATTCCCCATTTTTGCACACCCAATGGACAATCTGCACACTATGCATGCACCTTTAAAGGACATACCTAAAGGACATATCTATCTATCTATCTATCTATCTATCTATCTTGAATAAGCAAATACATCATCTTTTAACACTAATTTCTTTCAAGTTGTGCACTCGGTTAGATCCATTTTCCATGAGAATGACTTCATGTTGGCATGAACCATTTGCTTGCATTTGTATGACCATCTTTTTCATTTTATGGAAACAACAATTAGGACTTTATTGTCCAACCACAGAAAAAAAGGAAGTACTACTGAATGACCACTAGGTGTCGCCCCTGCACCACCAGGTGTGATAGACTGGTCCTGCAGAAGAACAATACAGCGCACGACAGGGATTTACACATATTCAAATAATGAGTACCTAACCTCCACGTTATTCAGGGCGGAAATTGCTTTTATTCGTTTGCGCAGCTGCATATCCCACTTTTGTAAAACGGACTGGGCTGCAGCAGCACAAGAGCAGCCAGCTCCTTTTACCGCATCCTCACCGAAACTACTCTCCTCCGGCTGCTGCTGCGCGTTACTGCCCCTTTGAGCAAAGGAGACCAAGAGCTGAGAAAACGCAAAGCTAGTAGAAGGATTTTAATCAGGGAGACAAGGGAAGGAGGACCGGTGAGAAACAGGCGAGTTGTAACAGCTACAGCGGTCTTAGCTGCGCAGTGGTAGTGGAGGTTGATGATGGTCGGACGGGGAGTATGGGTATGTAAGCCCCGGTTTGGAAAGCGGGGGAGCAGGTTTGGTGTTTTGCCTTATCTGTGCGCGGCGATAGCGAGTGCAGCCCTGTTGGCTCTGCTCTTCGTGGACTTCATCGAGTCATGGGTCACCTCCATGAACATGAACACGGTGGTGGAGCCACACGCAGGCATCATCCCCCCGCAGAGCGTCCCTCCCACTAGACCAGAGGAGTTCCTGCTCATGCCCAGCCCGCTCGTATGCCAGCGTGCCAAGCCTTATCTCATCACCATGGTTACCTCGGCTCCTGCCAACCAGAGGGCACGCCAAGCCATCAGGAACACCTGGGGAGGGGAGGTGGAGGTGAGGGGCCTGCGAGTCATGACCTTATTCATGGTGGGCGTTGCGTCTAACCCTGGACTGGGTAAGCTGCTGATAGAGGAGGCCAGAGAGCGAGGAGACCTGATCCAGGGGCGTTTTCTGGACACCTACTCGAATCTCACCTTAAAAACCCTGTCCTTGCTGGGCTGGGCCCGCCGGTTCTGCCCTCAGGCACACTTCACTGCAAAAGTGGATGATGACGTCCTGTTCAATCCCAGCGCCCTCCTGCACTACCTAAACAAGAGCCGTAACCCTTACCAACAAGGAGACTTGTACCTTGGCAGGGTGCATCTCCATGTGGCCCCGGACCGTGATCCGGAGAGCAAGCACTACCTCCCTGCAGGGGCCTACCCTCCTTCTGTCTTTCCGGACTACTGCAGTGGTACGGCCTATGTTCTGTCCCGCTCTGCATTGCTCAAGATTTCCCTGGCAGCCTCTGCATCACCTTTATCCACACCTCTGCCTCCTGAGGATGTGTTTGTTGGTCTGTGTGCCCGGACAGCTGGAGTGCTGCCCTCACACTGCCCACTCTTCTCTGGTGGCCCAGCTGTGCCATACGGGCGCTGCTGCTTTCAGGCCATGGTGTCCATCCACCACATCCCACCCAGGGAGATGCTGCACTACTGGGCTGATGTCCATACATCACACCCCTGCTCGTGGCTGAGTCTGCGTGCTTCTCTGGGGCTCTGCAAAGTCAGGGCAATGCTCGGGTCAGCTCTGGGGCTGGAACAGGGGTTATGATAAGAAAACTGTATTTATTGGGGCTGTGCCTCGCTTCAGTACTGTGAACAGCACAAGTGCTCTTCAGGCTGTAAAATGTCACTTTATTTTTATAGCTTTATTTTTTTAAACAATATTGTGTAACTGGCTTTTTCTTTGCAGGAAAGAGAATGATCAGCTAGTTGTATGAAGCAGTGTCACAGTAGCCATAAGCTATCCTTAGACTGTTAAGCATACTTCATTATCACTGACACATACTATAGTTGTAGAATAAACAATGGCATGCTGACACTGAGGACATACAGCTGCTTAAGTGATTAATGCACAAGTATTTCTAGCACACAAGTCTAGAATCTATAGGATGCTACCTTCACATCAATAACAACTGTTAAGTCTATCACCAAGTACTTCAAGTGTAGATGTTAGTCTATTAAGATGCCTAAATGCATGATGCTCAAATTAATAGTACAATAGATATCAAACCACAGGCTTAGGGAGAAAGTAATACAAAAAGAAATGTATTCACACTGATTTGTTTGTATTTAAAATGGAAGGGGAGGGACATCAGACTTTATCCTAGCAAAGTTATCCATTGAGCCAGACGATCACCAGAGGGACATTTTTAATAAATAATTTACAATGTGTCAGGATGAAGGCTCAGGCTTCAGGTAGTTCAAGGTTCAGTAATAAAGTTTGTTACTGGAAACCTTTTTATTGCTGGTGTAACTTGTTAGTGATAGCCCAAGCACTTCCCCTTATGGTCATAGCTGTTTTACATTCCTTTTACCTCCCTGTTTCTACGTACAGGCGGGAGAACAAGTATTTTATACACTGCTGACTTTTCAGGTTTTCCTACTTACAAAGCATGTAGAGGTCTGTAATTTTTTTTTTTTTTTTTATCATAGGTACACTTCAACTGTCAGACGGAATCTAAAACAAAAATCCAGAAAATCCCCTTTATGATTTTTAAATAATTAATTTGCATTTTACTGCATGACATAAGTATTTGATCACCTACCAACCACTGTATATAATTTTGTCCATGCCAAAATTATTTTACACAGCTCTACTCCCATTGCTTGTGACCGTAGGTCAGACAACTCCCAAATACACCTGCTGATGAAATTGGGAGGTAGGCAGCCTGTGCTATTAGTTCCTAAACTTTGAGTAAACTAAAGTGCTAACAGTATGTGGGCAAAATTTTAGCATGTTTACTAGGGGTGAGAATCACCAGATATATTACGATATATTGCAATTTATAACCTTTTTTCCAACTTCAATGTCTCCTTTTGTTCACCACACTATCCTTTATCGATCCACCCCCCCAAATGTTTGCCGTAGAACCTGATCGATAAAGGACTTTTAAGGCTGATACCGATATGAATATATATTTTTTTTAAACGCAATATGCCGATAAATATTAAAAAAAAATCCAGAAACGCCTAACAAAACATAAACAGAGTTTAATAACATTAGTTATTTGTAGTTTATGAGTTCTCACTAAAATTATTTGTTTTATTGTCACAACAGAACAGAGATCAAGAAAATATATTAAAGTTCTGATAAACAAAATGTATAAAAATACAAACTTAAGATATGAAACTTAAAGTCTTTTGAGCAAAAACACATTAGCAAAAAAAAAAAAAAAATCAGTGTTGCCAACAGGGACGTTGTAGAGTGCTGTCTAATTAAAATTGGCCGATATATCGGTCGGGGTCTAGTTTAAAGTCAGCTGTGATCTTGAATAACACTCTGAATTCTGAGGCTTGGCATTATATTGTTTATTTTAGAACATATTTATAGAAAACATTTGACCCTCAGTCAGTTCAGCCACTAAAGCGCTCAAAAATTTGTGAAAAGTTGGTTTATAACTAGAGAAAAAAATACAACGCAACACAAATTCTGGCTAACACTTATGCCAGCCATAGCATCCCACATTATCCACCCATGTAGACAGGAATGCTTCAGGCTACAGACATTACATTGATCTGTCCTTTCACTGCACTCAACATTGATTAGAGACCAATGCCATACATGAGAATGACTCTTTATTAGCTGGCTACTTCCAGAATTTTTGCAGTCGGTTTTTTTTCCCAGTGGAGTAATAAGTGTCCTTTATATGAAGTTCAAAGGTCACTCCCACAGAATGCCACTGGGTTTTGGGCTGCACAAAAGGGACTCCTTTACTGTTTTTTGAATCTGTCCAGAGCAGATCTCTGGCTAGATAAAACCACCTCCTTTTCCTCCCTCTTCTGTCTCTCTTTTTCAATCTTCATTTTGTCCTCTGCAGTTTTCCTGATTACATCCTGGGGGGTAAACAAGTTAAGAGATGAGCCAAACACTGCGGATATAGCAGAAAGATCACAATGTCATTGCAGCATTGCTCTTAATCTTATATTCTGGATTATTTACCCTCTGGTCCTCATGAGCCACTTGTCTCTTGCGCCTTTCAACACTGCCAGTTGAACTACGACCCTTTTTCTTGTACTTGGGAATGAATTTTTCTTTAGCAAGTGGGTCAAAGCCCTGGGAAGACAAAAAATGCTTTTAGAAGGGTTTAAATGGTAATACACATATTATGATCAAGAGTCCGTATTTCAAAATGTACAGGTCTGTATCCAAAAATAAAATTTGATGTGTGCCAATAAGATTCTTCCTGACACTGACCAGAGCTTGAACCCGGTCTTGGTGCCTTTGCTCAAACGTAGCGCGGTCAACCTGTCCCAGCTCAGTGGGGTCGAGGCTGATGAGCTCTGGCTGGATCTTCTCCAGCAGGGCTTTAACCTCCCACTCCTGCCTCTGTTTTGCACTCCTGTATGGATTTGCATCCAGACCGTCAAAGTTAGGCTCTCCAGCACCTGTAAATGCAAATGAAGGAAAACGGAAGTAAAGATGAAAATGTTGTGTTCATTTTGTGTCTTATTTAGAGCAACATTGATCAGTCCACTTCTACAGGGTAATTTTGGTATTTATCAACCCTATGTTCCTATGCCTCTGTGTCTAAGTGAGTAAGGTGGAAAAATAATCGTTGGCGTTGGACCAGTATTAAGCAAGGACGCTGTAATTGGCAGCCGCACACACCGCAGAATTGTAATCATGAATAATCAAATGCGCGCAGTCAATTTGCATCCACTAAAAGTGTTGTTGTTGCCACTGCAGGGATCCTTTCTATAATGTTGTCAGACTAAGACTAATAATATGACCATGTCAGTGGCAAAAGAAGCACTTTTAGTGGACATAAATTGAAGGGTCATGGTCTAACAGCACTAATTATAAAAAGCAAAGCAATATAATTGTGGACTCTGAACAGTGCTGACTCAGTGCTGTGACACAATCTGAATCTAACTGGAGTTCTGTTGTAAAAAGGCGTGTAATTGTATAAAACAATTTTTTACAAGACCTTAAAAAGAAAAGGCAAATTAAGAACAAGTCTAAAATTAGACAATACTGTGGGGTGAATATGAGGCTTCTGGAAGAGAGGTCTAATCACAGCATGTTTAAAAGGCAGCCAGGACAGAGCCCAAAGTAAGACAAGAATTAATAAAAGTGAGTAGACTTGACACAATAGTATTAAAGACCTCCTTCACCATGTTGGCAGGAACAATGTCTAAGGGACTGTTGTTAAGTTTAATTTGTCGCACCATCTCAGTGAGCAACAACAGAGAAATTGGCTCAAACTCTTCAAACACTGTAGAATGCGCAAGAGCAGCAGGTTAAAACAACTTTATACTGGTGTTTTGTCTGACAGATGCCACTTTATCAGTTAAATAACAGAGAAACTTCTCACAGGTACAACATTTGTCAGAGCAGAAGTGCATTTCAAAAATGGTTGTTCCCATTAGTCACAAAATTGGGGAAATAGGGTTACCCTTTAAAAATTGTATAATGTAAAATGGAGTCAGACCTGGTATGAGCATGCTGGTGAAACCCTCTCCGTGACCCACCCCAAGGACATCCTCAAAGGGACAGAAGTTCATCCCCCAAATTGTTCTTTGAACTCTGTGAGTCATGTAGGGTTTACTCACTGGAGTGTTCCACACATCTCTATACACCTGCAGGGAGACAACGGTTTCACAGACACAGATTAGGGGATGTGAGAGTAAAAGGTTAAGTGCCCTATGTATCAGTCTTCTCCGGAACAGATGTGGTGCTATTGAGCAAATGGTACCAACTTTGCCATTTCTACGGACTAGAAGAAGAAAAAGGTAAACAACGGCAGAACTGGCAGCAGCACTGACATGTCAACGCTTTAATTTTATCAGACGAGCTACTTCGTCGGATCAAGGCTTTCATTCACCATAAAAGAACTTATCTTAACCCAGTAAGCTTCCGCTTTGTTGCGTGCCGCTGAAAAAAATAGTGGCCTCTGGACGCGCACTCAAAATCCACCGAGATCTACATCATGTTGATGTCACATTGGCGCCCAAGCTCGGATGCATCGACTGTAAATCGACCTTTAAAAAGTAGGTTGTCTGTATGGCTGCAACTAGGGCTCTGCCGTTAATCGGAATTTTTATCACAATCATGATTTGCCTCCTAACGATCACAAAAACAGAATAATCGAGAAAAACTATTATTTTCGCACAGAACGTCTTTCAAGTGAACCCTTAATTTGTCTTGTGTTCGGAATGGAAAAAAGGGAAAATTAAGGACAATTTCACAGTTCTAGGTCTTTTCACTGTTGATTTGTTTTCCCTGTTTCACAGTTCAATAATTTCAACATCTTTCCAAAAGACAAAAAAGTAATTGTGTTAAATAATCATAATTTCATTATTGACCAAAATAATCGTGGTTATGATTTTCTTCTTCCATAATCGAGCCACCCTAGCTGCCACTACTAATTAATAATAAAAATAGTTGCGTTGCATCACTCCCATTATCTCATTAACTGTAAATGTCCCTCTATTTACAAGAAGAGAGATGGTGATAATCAATGAATCAAAGTAATACTCAACGACAAATTAATCAAGTAACAACATAGTCATTAGTTGCAGCCCCAGTTATTTTCAATAGTGTGATGTAATAACCACTCGAGGCCCAGAGAAAGTATGCATCACTTCCTGTGTGCTAGATCATTTTTCATTGACAAATCAGTTTGTGTGTAGTGTGGTGGTGGTGATTATGACCTGAACAATGTCTCCTGTGGCTGCAGACAGCAGACCCCTCTGACTCAGAGACAAACAGGAAGCGCCAGCAGGGAGGAAGTAGGACTTGAGGGGCTTGAAGGCTCGAATGTCATACACCTTCAGCTTTTTATCCATACCAGATGTCACCATATATCTGCCAAGGAGATCATAACAACACATTGCTCTCTGGTGGACATTGAAGAAACTGCAGTTTACAGCTCCAACATAAACTGTAATAGTTATTCCAATAGGGATGCACGATTTGGAGAAAAAGTTACGTCACATTGCAATGGTAAAATAATTTACGATACAGCAATTGCGATATATTGGTATCATGAATCTACTTCCAAATGTGCAACACTACCAAATTAAATAACAAAAAAAGAATTCTTTTAAAACTAGAAATATTTGCCTAACATTACAAATGAAATAAATAAAACAATAAGAAAAATGCAATGTCTCATTTAAACAATACATTCTGTATGCCTTTATAAACAATAACTTTTAAGATGGGTCTAATATAATAAATAGTGATTAAGTTACAAAATATACTTTGTACAACCTCCTCTTAGAGAAAAGGTAGATATAAATTAAAACTTCTGATAGTTACTCACATGACCTAAACATTGACTGGGACACTAGCACTACAATTCACAGATTATTACAATGGAAAGCTGCATTAATGAAGCACATGCGATACATTGTATTGATAGATTAGACTCGTGTTTTGCAAAAAGAACGTCCCGTTATAAAAATATTAATCAAAGTGCAAGTATACAACTAAATCCTTACAAATATGTTGTGGTGGGTTGAAGAAAGGATTTTGTCAATGGTTACAATAACTTATATCACACTCTCAAAGACTGGAGTGAAATATTAATTCCTTACCTTTATAGTGGAGCTATTGTGAAAACCACATCTACCTAATGTACACAATTATCCACAGCTTCATACCTCTAAAATAAATCCAATATCTATGTTCTCTTACATAGGAAGTGTTAAGTTTCAAGGTGACTTACGTGCCCGTCTTGTCTACAGTGACAGAGCGCACGGCGCCCTGGTGACACAGCATCTTGACAAGGGCTTCTTTCTGGTTGGGAGCCCAGAGGGTGACCGTGCCGTTGGAGTGGCCGAGGTGGATGATGGCATTATGAGGGTTCTGGCACATCACATCAAGTCGGCCAGTCTTGGTGCAAATGGCTGCCACCTCCTTTCCCACTGACACATCCAAGTACTGCAGGAAACTTGTAGCACTCTAAAGACAAGAGCAAAAACAGGAAGGTTTGTCAGAGCCAATTACAATTAGACAATTACAGTTGGTGAGATCAAGTCTGTCCCTGTCAGTTTGTCCCACCTATCAACACACCCAGCTCATTTAGTACTTTCAACCCCCTTGCGTCCAAGCTTCCCAAAGATATTCATTTCAAAGAAACATTCATAAATTTTCTTAGAAATCATAGAAAAATATGTTTTTTAGGGATTGAAGTTATCCAATGATAGTTGCGTACTTATAACAATTTGCCAAAATGTAACTAAATATAGTTTCAAATCAATTGAGCGTGAGTTAGATAACATCAGGGTTTGTGGCAAATTCAAAATCCATCAGAAGACAATTTTTTTGTTATTGTAGTAATACATTAAAAATAATCTCACAATACATAATGTCCAAAACCTGTAAATACAGTTCAACCCACCGCTGTTGCTAGCAAAAAGTGGTAGGGGAGGAACTGCATACGAAGGACGTCATTGAATTTGCGGATGCAGTGTAGCTCTATTCCATTGGAGTCATAGATATGCAGCCACTTCTTCTGAGCCACTGCATACATGGCCTCACTATGGAGCCACCTAAATAAAGTCAGACATTGATTTTGGATTATTTACAGAAATTATGTTAACAGTTGCTGGTAGGTGTAGTGTACAAAGTGTTGAGGATGACTTACTTTACATCATTGATAGACTCCATCACGTTTATCTCACACATTAGTTGTTTGGACTGCCAGTCTATACAAGCAACATGCCCTCTCCTCCCACCAAGCAGCAACTGACTGAAGAGAAGAAAACACACTGTTAACAAAATGCCCACAATTCAAACATTTAAATCAATATTTCTATATAAAGGTAGAATGACTCATTTGTAGCAATAAAGCCACAGAAAGTTAAAATCTGCAAATTACCCAGCATTAAGGAGCATTTTAGCAGCATTTCAATCAAGTCTATTTATATAGCCCATTATCACAAATGATACATTTGTCTCATGGGACTTTACAATCTGCAAATGACTCCCTCTGCCCTTAGACCCTCAATTTGGATATGGAAAACTCCCCCAAGTAAGCCCTTTTACAGGGTAGAAAAAAAGAGGACACATTAGGAACAGCAACAGAGGAGAGATCATTCCACCTGAATGGACAGACATGACAATAGATGTAATCGTTTAGCATTTTATATTTTTTATTACCTCCCAACATTACTGTTGGGTTGAGTCTCAATGCTCTCTTTAACACCGTTTTCAGATGCAGCAGGCAATTGTTGTTAGTGAAAAAGCTCTGAGAAACCCACTGTATCTTTGTATAAGTATCGAGATTGAGATACTGACCGTCCAGTCTTACTGTAATCTACTCGATACGGTCCAAACTGAGACAGTTTCAGATCAAAATACTGAGGAGGAAGTGGGACAGAGGAAAAGAATGAATTACTAAAAGGCAAACACTATGGGGAACAACATCAAACCTGGCAAAATATTTATAAAAGTGCTTGTGAAATACATAAAATAAACAAGCTTGCCCCTACTGAACATGCCCCATTTTATTTGCTTTCCACGATATTGCTTTATTTTTTTTATTTAACACACTGGATTTATCAAGTTAAGCCCATACAAATGATCTACTAATAAGTTAATAAATTAGGTTGGAAACAACCAAAGCTGTGTACTGCATGGTGTTCCCAGCCATACTAGTAAAACAAAGTCATTATGCATTATTATTATGGCAACTGGTGTAAATCAGCATTTAAAGTAGCCCTTACATGTACATACAACAACATATACATTAGTATGCAGTCAGTAACCCACCTTTGTCGCAGATGTTATATCCACAACATCTGCAATATCTTCCTGAGAGATTGTACACGTGTCCTCATCTTCATCTCCTTCTAGAAACCTTAGATTAGAGGAAAACATGTTACAAACAGGATTTTAAGCAATGGCTCAAAGGGACATTCTTCATCATTTAATATTTGTCACATCATACACTGTGACACAAGGCAGCCTGCCAGCTTTTAAAACAAATTACCCTGCATCCTCTGGGAGTAGGAGGTCAAACCGAGCAGCTTGTTCCTGGGCCATTTCTGAAGCTTCTTCTGAGCGAGTAATCATGTCTTTGAGCTTGTAATGCTGGCGCCGAGGCTAGGACAACAAGAATAAAGGAATGAGATGTTAGCTGGTGGCAACAGATAACTTCACCTATTTCCTAGAAATTGTAATGGCAACATTTGGGTGCTTACCTTTTTAGTTTTATCTCTCCTCTTGAACTTCTGCAACCTGTCTTCTGGAATAGGAGCAGGCCCAGGGAAAGGGTCTGATTTCTGAGGGAGTATGAACAATAATCAGAAAGCATACACTGGATTTACTTTGTAAAACATTCAAATATGGGTAAATTAATTTAAAGCGGGTAGATATATTAATATAAAACTAATACTAGAGTGTGAAAATAGATATTGCTTGGACTCTGGGAAAATGCAAGTTTGTGGTATAGCTTGAATATCATATTCTTTGTAAATACTGGGGTGATGTATTCAAAACTCTCTCAGAGGTGGTTGGGATCTCTATTAATCAATCTCTGCTGACAGCAATATTTGGAGTAGACAAATATGAGAAGCTAACCTTGCAAAATACAAATTAAATTATATTGTCTTTACGTCTCTGATTGCTAGACAACTAATTTTTCTTTGGAAGTACGAGGCACACTAATTCTTCTGTGGAAGGACGAGGCACACGCACCCACATGATTACAGATGTAATGCAGTTTTTGTTAGATCCTTTATGAGGCATGTCAGCCATTCATCTCTCCAAGTCTAGAACTGCAAACTGAATATGGACATTTTGAGGATGATTGTGTCTCAATTTAATTACTGCTAAAATGTGCAGCAAATTTAATAAAAATGCATCTGTCCCAAGTAGCTATGCTATAAGGTGTTGTATGATGACAGTTTACATTTTGCTTCCCTTTTTCAGTTGCTTCCATTTTCAGTAATAGTATACATATATACATAAATCTTATTTACTCTGTTGTTCAAAATGTCCTCCTATGCATGCATGCATATATATATATATATATATATATATATAAAATTCTGGTTTATTAACTCACTTGTTCTCATTTGTGCTGGGATGGGGGTGTTAGATCTGTTTATATTCATACATTAATCAACTTCAATGCACTGTAACATTACAAGGCTCTTGACTCAATACGAGTATGGTGTGAAAATGCCATTGTTTCATTCCACAATAAACAAATATACTAGGCCTGCACGATTAATCGTTATAAAAATCACAATCTTGATTCACGATTTAATTTTTAAATAACTTTTTTGATTCTCACTTAATTTTACGAGCCGACTACATCACAAATGCTTCTTCTGTGAGTTTTAAACATAGTGTATACACATACATAGAGCGTTCCCGAGCGCTGCAATGCTCTCCCTTCTCTTCATTGAAGCCTCTGTGTTTACAGGCTTGTGGTGATGCGCAGTGTGCTATACTGTAGGTGCCAAAAAAATCTATGTTTGGTACTGCCAATTTGTTTTGTTTGTCATGGTTCATATGTACAATAAACAAAAAATTGTGGCAGAGAATCGTGATATCAACTTTAAGCTAAAAAAAACTGTGATTCACACTTTCCCTGTAACGTGCAGGCCTAAAATATACCACTGCTTTGATTCATATGATTTACCACTAATGGAATGGGGTAATCATAAAAAAAAAAAAAGTCTCACTCGGTGTAAAGACAATGCATAAATGAGGAGCTAGAACAAGCTGATACAGAATTCTGATATGATACTGTCAGGAAGAATGAAAAACTAAATAAATATATAAATGGAAAACTTTTAAGGAGTTGCAAAGTATTTTATCAAACTGTAAATTTCATGAATTGTTAGCCCAAATATTCCTCCTTCAGATAAATATATACCTATAACCTATACCTTTATTAAGCAGACACACAACCTGTACTTCAGATTTGTACATACCCATCTATATGCAACCCATGTAGAATTACCCTTACTGTTATCCAGTTTATATTTTATGATCCACAGTGTTAACCTGTTTTTTTGGCTTTGTATACATTTTGGATTTCCACCTTATTGTTTTCTTATACCAGAGCCTTTCCTACGTTGTACTGCAACTGCTGCATAACAATTTATCTCGGGATAAATAAAGTTCAATGTATCTTGAATCAAAAATAAATACTGATATATTATGTAGATATATTTCCCAATTCCCTGAATGACAGTGGCAAAACAATCACTTCCATTCTCTTACCCCTGATATAAACTTATTTCCATCTCCTTGATCTTCTTCTTGCTTCCTTTTCTTTGATTTTTGCGTCTGTCGCGTCTTCTTTTCCAAAGACTGTCCAGTCTGCTCTCCGTCTTTACCCACTTTCTTTTCCTTTTCCCCATCCTTCTGCGGCTCCTCCCAGTAACGAGATGTGGGCTATTAAAGAGGAGCAAGCGTCAGCAAGTTAGCATAGCGACTTTTAGAACAATACAAAGCTTAATGTATTTATTTGTGCCCAGAAACGGGAGTCAGCTCGCCTCCTCCAGGACCCCGTACACTAATGTTACACACGCGCTACTTGCGTTAGCTGCTCAGTGCTAGCAAAGCTAATGTCACGTACGTTGTGTGCATTTACAAAGCACCGTCCTAATCTTTATTAACTGATGATATTAGAAGTTAGACTCTGTTACTAATGATTTATTCTTAGTCACCTTCTTCTTTTTCCCCACGTGTGTATCAGCCACCGCTGCCTCGCCGGGAGACGCCATGTTTGTTGTATACGTTTTTCAGTTCCTGTGACGATCACTTCTGTACACGTCACTTCCGGTTAAGCATTGAGTTTTTATTTTGGTCAAAATCCCAAACGCGTTACTTAAAAACAGCATTATAAATGCATGATATTCTTCGACCAAATAGTGAGTTTGTTGATCCTAGAAATAGTTGACCATAGACATGCTTTTACAGTCAATGATTTTGGCAAAACAATCTCAATTTAAGGTTGACTATAGCTTTTTCAAGACACTAACAAGTGACCCTAGGGAAAGGGGATACATGAACAGAATGGATACCTACTTAGAAACCCAACATCTAAGCTAACCAAGAAACAACTACTAGCTCAGTGTCCCAACATCTGCAGTCGCAGACTGATATCAGAATCAGAATCAGCTTTATTTGCCACGTATGAGGACAAATATGAGGAATTTTGATTTGGATTATACATTTCTCACAATGTGCTTACTCATACAAAGTATTATATTACAATATGAACAGTATGAACAGCTCTGAAATAGAGAATGACAGGAATTGAACCTGACACTGTGAGTCAGAAGTCAGCTGTTCATCAGAGTGATGGCTTGTGGAAAGAAACTGTCCCTGAGTCTGTTGGTTTTGGCGTACAGTGCTCTGTAGCGCCTACCAGAGGGGAGAAGCTGGAACAGGTTGTGTCTGTTCCTGCAGTGATGTTTCCTGCCTGTGACAGCGTGGTGAGTTGTGGTGTTGGGGAGAGGTTTGACTGTGGCCTTTTCAAACCTACAGTAAAATCCATTCAGCCAGTCGTTCAGGACCAGCAGTGTTGGGCAATGTACCACCGACAGATAGAAGAAGTGGCTCATATCGAGAAATCATATAGTGTCTGGAAAAGGCTGGTCTGAACGATGGCACAGAGGCACTAATCATGTCAGCACAAGAACAAATTCTGAGCACAAGATCAGTAGAGGGTGGGGTCTACCGTACCAGACAGGACCCCAGGAGCAGGCTATAAAGATGCCCTTGGGACAGTCCAGCACATACAGTAACAGCGGGGTGTAAAATGCAGGCAGGTATAGCATACCTGGAACGCCATAATCAAGTGGCTGGTCATGAAAATTAACCCCCACACATGGACAGTGACTCCAGAAACATCTGAGATCTCTGTCCAGAAGAGCGCACTCCTAGGAACAGTTAAGAACTCGTCCCATCCTGGGAGACTGCGCAGAACTCGCAGTCTCCCAGGATGGGACGAGTGGGAAATTGTATATACGGTATATTGAGAAACATGATAGCCCATTGGTTCCCTAACTAGGGTATGTGTACCCGCAGGGTTAGCCGACATGAAGTAACATGGGGGTTACATAAAAAAGAAATTCATATAAATAATAATATTTTAGAGAATCATTATATATAAAGCAGTAGGAGTAGCACACAAAGCTGGAGGTTGAAAGTGTGCAGGGGTACATGACTAAAAGGTTTGTGAAACACTGATATGGCTATAGGCTGATTTTTTTTATTTTTTTTACATAAACATGTAACGTAAACAAACATTTGTACGAACTGTGAATAATATTTAATGATATAGAATGAGCAGAGTTTTTACTTATGACAAATAACCTTGTTAAAGCTCTCTGGTGGACAAACTATGTCATGGTGTCATCACCGCAAACGTGTCTTTGGCATTTCTGGAGGCTACTGCAGTTTCTTGTTAGTCTACTTATCGGCCGACATACAGTATATATGCTATATTTACCAATACTGACGTAAAATGTTGTCCATGTTGCCACTTTTATGTTTTGTGTTCTGATTAAAGAATAAAACCTTTTTTTTTTTAAATTGTTAATCACAAAAAAGAAGGCCCACCAACTTTTGGCACATTTCACTTTTTCTATGGATAACACAATAGAGGGTAAAGACTGCATTCAAGTAAACATTGTAAATTTAAATTAATTTAAATTTGAAGTACATAAATAAGGCAATGTATTGTAATGTGTTGTCTTTTTGGTTTTAATATGTTTTTAAGTAAATACACTTGCCTTTTGTGCACCACATTACTGGCAAATTTCAAACACACAGCTAGTCTCCATCTGAAAGTCAATAGTTACAGTAATTTATCCTTGCTTGACATGTTTTAGAAGAGTGTTCCTTCCCCTTACACACAAACTCAACTTCCTTTCTCTTATTCTTTAGCCTATGCCAAACGTCCAATTTGACTTCTCTAAATATGGTGTGGGGTTGCTACATATCCACGGCTGTACAAGGTTGCGAAATATCCACAGCTGGACATTGCCCTTGGGTAAGGCACCTTCCTTATTTGTTTCAACCTCCTGGCCATTTCCCTTCATTGTCAGTATTTTTGAAAATGGGCCAA
Source organism: Etheostoma perlongum (assembly GCA_026937815.1). NCBI lineage: Eukaryota > Metazoa > Chordata > Actinopteri > Perciformes > Percidae > Etheostoma > Etheostoma perlongum. The sequence goes on from CM049377.1 coordinate 12,068,325, forward strand.
GACTCTTTATCTACAGTATGCATATCCAGGAGAGGGTGGTTCTAACTAGGACAGGCTGTGTCTTTTGACAGAACAGCACTGTAGATTTAAAAAAGAACACTGCAAAAAAATTGTTATTCTTTCCATGTATTATTAAGTCAAAGTCAAATGAATGCAACATGTTTTGAGTTGAGACCATGCACACTGTGTAGATAATTTACCAAGTGGCTGACATTGCTTAAATGTGCATGCGGTATGTTCTTTGTATCTTTCCTGTTTAAATTCCTGATGCCCCATGTGTTTTACATACCCCAAGAAGTTGAATCTTATAAATAAAAAATAGGCTATATGGTTACATAATGCATATCTCTGTCCATTTAAGAGCCTCAACATATGGAAAGGGGAGGGACTGGAGAACCATATCACATCTGAGTCTCCAATTACAATGAGGAAAGTGGTACGCAACGAGGAGAGAGGAAGGAAAACAGATTCTTATCTGAGATTATTCCGAGCAAAAGAAAGAGAAAAGTGTCTGAAATACAGCAGAGAAACCAGCAGCATTCAGAATGCCATTGGAGATGGACCAGGTATGTCTTTTTTATTTAATCTAAAGACTAAACATTTCTTTTTAAAATCTACTTGTGCTTCACTCTCAAGTGGGGTTCATTTCTTGGTAAACATGTAATGCTCAGGAAAAGAGAATGGACTTGTGGACTGACGTATTTTAAAACGCAACTTATTACTAAATCTTTGATTACACCATGTCCTTTTGGTTAGCTTTTTGTTGTTCCTCTCCTTTCAAGATGACACGTAGAAGTTAATTTTTTAACATTCTGTCTTCTGTCTCTGCAACTGACAGTGAACAATCTTTGCCTTCTTTTCCACACAGTCAAATTGCTGCAGTTCAATTACTCACACACAATGACCATATGTTTTGTATGTTTTTCTTTTCTTTCTCTCTTTGTTTAATTGAGCTCTCTCGGCCAGAAATATTTGATTTCCATGGAGTCTGCATGAGTCACTTTTTCACAGACAACTGGGAGAACGTTCAAAACTTTCAGGCCAGGCCAGATGATATACTTATTGCAACATACCCCAAAGCAGGTCAGTCCATATGCATTAACAGCAAATATAAATGCTTTATTAGCTCATAAAACACGTGTTTATTGTAGTGAGGGGTTGCGTTAATCTATCTCTCTATCTTTCTCTCTCTCTCTCTCTTTCAGGAACAACATGGGTCTCTTACATCCTTGACCTGCTGAATTTTGGTCATCAGACATCCATCCCAATCTTTGAAAGAGTGCCTTTTTTGGAGATCATCATCCCAGCTTACGGCTCAGGTTGATCAAACATACTTGTACAGTACATGCATCACAAACTTACACCTTAAGTGTACCGTGCAGGTTTTTTTTTTCCTTTTGCTTAAACTTCTTTAAGTACTACTATTGTATCTGAAATGTTTCTATGCCTTTTATTAGTTTATTATTAAACTATTAAAACATTTTCCAGAATCAGGGCTTTTGTAAGTGGGGAAATGGGAGTTTGATTTTCTTTCTAATTGGGTGGAGAGCGACACTCCAAACAGCCAAGCAGAAAAATGAAACCCAATACGTAAAATCATGCAACATAAAAACCACAGCAAACAAATGTACCCATTACTTCTGCCCTGTGAAACTTTGCTTACTGCATCTTTACCTCTTCATTTAGGGAAAGACATGGCAGACAACCTCCTGACTTCTCCTCGAATCATTAAAACTCACTTTCCAATCCAGTTTGTGCCAAAGTCCTTTTGGGAGCAAAACTGCAGGGTCAGTAGTTTGTGTGTTCTTTGCATTATATCAACTACAAGTAAACCCCCTTTGGTCGCCATTTTCCCCTGGCCCTCACTTGACTCCTGAGACTTTTCCCCTCTCCACTGCTTTCACCTAAAACCTCCCCTGATCCTCCTTGACCCCCTTGCCCCATCCCTTGAAAGTATCCTGTGCAAAGGGCAGAACTCCAAGGAAGGGATGTGAAAAAAAGGTGCATGATTCATATCTGAAAAAGCATGCACAACTAGAATAGAATAGATAAAGAGAATGCCTTTATGGCCATTGCACATTCAAGTCAACCACCAGTTACAACAAACACTTGGTGTATAAGAGTATATTATGTTTCATTTATTGTTGGTCTTCAGATCATTGAAGTGTTTTCTTCTTCTGCAGATGGTCTACGTGGCACGCAATGCCAAAGACAACATGGTGTCTTATTTTCACTTTGATCGCATGAACAAGATTCAGCCAGAGCCTGGAGAATGGAGCAGCTTCTTCCACAGATTCATGGAGGGAAAGAGTATGTACTCTATGATGATGTCTTTTATTGATACAGAGATGCTTGGATTTTTCCTGAACGACAGTGATTTTATGCATTGTTTTGTTGCTATACAGTGGTGTTTGGATCCTGGTATGACCATGTGAACGGCTGGTGGGAGAAGAAACAAACATACTCAAAACTCCATTACATGTTCTACGAAGATCTGATTGAGGTAATTTAGTTGTTCTGTGTCTCTTCCTACTCAGGCTACCTTTCTTTTCTAGCTGGTAACAATGCATTGATTGAGACAACTGTGTTTCCAGGATACTGGACGGGAAATAGACAAACTCTGCTCCTTTCTTGGTTTGTCTCGTTCAGTCGAGGAGAAGAACAGAGTTACCAGTGGAGTGCAGTTTGACAGCATGAAAAAGAACGACATGGCGAACTACTCTACGAACTTTGTTATGGACTTCAAAATTTCTCCTTTTATGAGAAAAGGTAAGCTTTGGTGCACAACCTTTTGATATTGATGAACATCCGTTACATTCAAACCATTACCAAATGAGTTGATACAAAAATAATAAAGACTTGCAGCTCCTTACAACTCTCTCTGTATTTCTCAATATGGCTATGGTTAGAATATTGTGTCACTCATGCGCAGAAACTCAAGTTAAAAAAAATGCCCTCTTCTGAAGAGTCCATGTTTTTTTTAGCAACTGTGTGGAGGAGGGGTGGGTGTTAAGTGCGATCACGGAAGGCTTGTATCATGTGGTTACACCGACAGAATTGTCGTCATTACTTAGAACTCCCCATGGTGCCAACAGAAACTACGCACTATTGTTTCAATAAATAAATAGTTTAAAGGTGCCCTGCCACACAAAACTGTTTTTATTTGCATTTTTTGAAATATGTTCCGTCCATATGTGTTTGTGTTATGTTGTGAATGTGAAAATGAACTGCTACCTCCTCTGTCAGCTCTAGCCACGGAAAAGAAATAAGTGGAGAAATCAGGCCAATTACAAAAGCTGGTCATTCTGACGTCATGTTGCATGAGCTCATTACTATTCATGAGCTCGCCCTGTTGCACTGGGTAAAGGATGCTGATAACCAGGCTCTCATTGGCTAGCTGTTAGCCAATTTGAGTCAAGCAGCTTAGCTTGTTGAATATTAATGAGAACTGGCACAAATCAAGCTGAGTCTTCCTGCAGGCTTTCTATACCACGCTAGAATGGCATGAAACAAGGTAACCAAGGCATTTTTGCCACAAAGACATTGTTAGTCCATGGTAGGACTTCAAACATTACCACAAAGTAATGAAATACGTGTGGCAGGGCACCTTTAAATGTGTGTGACAAGAAAAGCAAAATCAAATCTTTTAGCTAAAAAAAAACAAAACAGTGATTCTGTCTGTGGTTCTGCAGGGAAGGTTGGTGACTGGAAGAACCATTTCACTGTGGCCCAGAATGAACAGTTTGATGAAGACTACAAGAAAAAGATGAAGAATTCCACACTTCAGCTCCGCACTGAAATTTAAACAGGACTGGACAGGCTGTGTAGACTGGACGTGTGGTGTTTTTGTAAAAAAATCAAGTTATTGTTGCCTCTAATGCAGTGATTCTCAAAGTGGGCTTTGTAGCACTCTGCCAGGGGGTCCGTGAAAAGTTTTCAGATTCATTCATATAAATCATGATGTTTTTCAAAAAACTTTATAGTTCCACAAATAATATTTCAAATTCTTAAATCTGTAACAGTTTATAGATTAATTTCATTTATTTCATATTTCTTCCATAACACTAAATGTACACTAATGTAGCAAAAATGCAAATGTAGAAAATTAACCAATGTTGTAATTGATCAAAAATCCTTAAATAAAAATGTAATCCTGTTCACCACATTGACCACATGTACAGTCTAACTCTTCAGAAGAAGGAAATGTTAATGTGTAATTAAAGATCAGCTATGACTAAACTATTTACATTGATATTCACAAATGAGACCAAGAGATTAGTGTAATCAATGAAACAAATCCAAATGTTTTTATTCATATCTATACTTTTTATATTTGCAATAAATCAAGAACTCATTCATGTTGTTCATTTTGTTTGTTTTTCTGTGTATGAGACATTAAATAACAATATGATCAGATAATAGGTACAAAGAATAGAGGGCATGAAATTGCACTTGATACACACAAAAAACACTTAACTAACTTTTAGTTACTTGTTTGACCAGTCTAAGCTAACAAAGTAACACAGGGCAGCAGTATACACTCCTACAAGTTGTGCAGCATGTCAGCAAGTTCTTGTATTACACAACAAACTGACTTCTTTATTTTTGATTATTCTGACACAACCACTGATTTGGGAAATATCTTCTCAGCAGAGTGAGTGGGCTGCTTTGATTTGTATGTTTTAAAATGTGTTGCATATTAAAGTTATTTGGTAAATTTATGATTGACATAGCAAGTATTTTACCAAGCCATTTTAACAGTTAACTGGGATTACTTTTAGCTACAGTATATAGAATATTTCAACAGGAGTCAACCAGTGCTTTACTTAAGCACAGTTTTAAAGTACTTTTACTTTACTTGAGTATTTCCACTTCCAGCCTCTTTATACGTTTACTCCACTAGGCAACATGGAAAAGATACTAATTTGTACTCTACTACAAATATTTGATAACTGTAGTTCAATCTATACAGAATCTCATACACAGATTGCTCATACACAATATAAATCAACTAATGAATGTGTTACGACCCTTAAGTTTATGCCTAGGGGAAGATAGGAAGTAACATAAATCGTATACCCAAACTACTACTAGTAAACTAGTACTGTAACAATTATCTTTATTTCACTATCTAATTATATATATATATATATATATATATATATATATATATATATATATATATATATATATATATATATATATATATATATATATTATATAACTAAATGTTTACATGTTGGCAGGATGGTCTGAAATATTTGGTACCACCTGTTGCTGTACGTTTTGTTGGTGAGATGTTTGAGTCACACATGTTTTGTCTACATATCAGAAAGACAGAAATTAATTTGACCCGTTCTCACTCCCGCTTGGTCAGTGGCTGCACGTGGGACTGCTGGGATTGTCGCAAGTAATGAAAATGCAATAGGGGGCCCTTGCTGTCAATCAATGTCTTCCAGTGATGCTGGCCCCTGATTGGTCCGGGCCGTAAGAAACTGTGTACCCTGTTTACCAATAGTTACACGTCTGAATCACTCAATTGTCATTGACTACCTGCCAATGTGACAGGTAGATTGACAGTGTTAGCCGTCAATTGCAAAATTCAACCGTATTTGGCGGGTGGTCGGGTGTTAATTTTAGGCCCTGTTCCTGTCTCCATCAGGGGAAAGTATGGATCAAGTCCGCTGTCAGCTGCAGTGTCATCATGTTTTGTGTTGTATTCTCTTTGTCTTATCATCTTCATCATGCTGTTTCATTAAACCTTTTTCTTAATTCTCAGCCTCTTTTTGTCCTCATCAAATCAAAGAACATGTGATAGTTACTTTTTTCTAACACTACCTTACATAACAAAGCTTGGCTGTAACTTTACACAACAAAACGCCTAGTACAGCACAGACAACACATATGATCAATACTACCACTTTATAAGTCGTGAATATATTCGTGCCACTGTTTTGGGTGTCTGTCATTAAACCTCAGCTGCTGCACTGAACATCTGGCTGTTACTCAAAAACTCATTATCCACTGGGGATGCACTTCTGAAAAGACACGCCCATGCAAAAGGTGTGTGTCAGGCAGGGAGCTGGGATCATGACCGCAAAGCTGAAAGAGTCTGATCAGTGCAGAAAGAAGCAAAGGGAACTGTAAACAAAGTTGTATGTTTTACTTTTTCACAGACATTTTTTTTGCCTTAGTGGGTTATTTTTGTTTGATACTTAAGAAGTGTTTGAATCAATTGGCAGAAATCTGATTCCATAGTTCAGGGGCTGTCAAATCACATCTGCCAGGAGAGGTGATTAAAGTAACAGTAAAGTAAGATTTACTATTAACACAAGTGAAGAAACACACTGAGAGAAGAGGAAAATACAACCAGGAAAGAGCAGTCAGAGGAAACCATCAGTAATATGGATAAGGTATGGCTCCGGATCATTTTGTTTTTTATAATGTTTTTTTTTCTCCAAAATATGCTCACTTTCCAGTGGGGTTCAGTTAGACACATAGTCAGGAAGAGGTATTCAGATCAATTATTTAAGTAAAGGTAGCATTACCAGACTGAGAGAATACTCCACTACAAGTAAAGGTCCTGCATTCAAACCTTACTTAAGTAAAAGTATGTAGGTATAACAGCAACTGTAGTTTAATTTAACAATGCATCATTATATTTGCAGCGTTGTTGCTTTCCTGTGAGAAACACCTATCTCCAAAAAGTCAAAACAGCCCTGATTTTGTGACCAATCCTTTATCTGTTCATTTCAGTAGATGTTTTCTTCCTTTTGGATTCTTAAGTTATTTCTTAGTTGTTTCTCTTTTTTATTTTTATAAGACAATCTGACTTGAGTTTGATTACACAATGATATGTTTCGCAGCCTATGTTTTGATTCTGTTCTCTTTTCTTTTCAAAGCTGGGTGTAATGTCTCGACCAGAACTGTTCGATTTTCACGGAGTCTGCATGACTCACTTTTACACAGACAACTGGGAGAACATTCAAAACTTTCACGTCAGGCCAGATGATATACTAATTGCAACATTCCCCAAAGCAGGTCAGTTGACACACACATGAACAGGATGTGCTTTGCTTCATACTGTAGTTTGGATTAGATATGTGCATAGAAGTCTACAATGATCTGAATTTATTAACCCAAATTTCCCCTCTGGGAATCATCTTATCTTATCTTTATTTATTGTTTATAATATTATATTATACAATCTTTTATTTAATTGATTTTTGTTTCTTTTAGGAACCACCTGGGTAACCTGCATCCTTGAACTGCTGAATTTTGGTCAGACAGAGGCTCAGACAACCATCCCTATTTATAATTGGGTGCCTTTGTTGGAGGCCGCCTTCCCTATTCTGCAGCCAGGTTGAATTAACTATTATATACTATTATAATTATATATAATATTACATATGTCACAAACATGCAAACCCTTTTATGACGTGGTGGCAATTCTCAGTCTTGCTTAAATCAGTAAACTAAATTGTTCACATTGATTTACATGTCATTCTGTTGTATTGTATATTAGATATAATATTATTGTATTATTATATTATTATTATAAGGATGCCTCCACACAGCTCTCTCAGATTGTTTCCCAATACTTGAAATACAGACATTATTTTGCACGGCCACATGCACTAACACGCACATGTGGCCGGAACGGCATAATAACATAGAACCTCAGATTAAAACACACACAAAGAGAGTGTGACTTTATTCTCTGCTCAGGACGCCATTACTCCACCATGTCTTTTTATGGCAAATATTTGTTTACTGCTATATTAATGCTCTGAATATGCACATTTAATAATAATTAGTTGGTGAATTTATTGTCATCATGGTATCTGAATGTTTAATATGCATCTGTATTGTCTGTATGTGTGTATGTGTGTATGTGGGTATGTATGTATGTATCTGTATTCACCACAATGTAGTATTCACTAATTTACTGTAAACTGTTTTGATAACGTACAGGATCGGGGCCTTCTCCACCCATGTTCAAAGGAACAGACCGTCTGGACAACCTCACTATCTCTCCTCGAATCATTAAGACTCATGTTCCAGTCCAGTTTCTGCCAAAATCTTTTAGGGAGCAAAAGTCCAAGGTCACAAAATCTTTTAAGTACAGTATTAATTGTTACACATTGTCAATAAGATCATTCAAACTGCCCACACAACAGTGTTTTTGTTTTTACATTTATCAGACTTACTACAGATATTTACTAGGTTTATGTCTGTCTTACATTCTTGTTATTATGTTATAAAAATAGAAACAGCATTTAACAGCAAATCAATTTAAACACCATGTAGGGTTTTTATTTCATGTGAAGGCTCAATGATGACAAAAGGAAACAGTGATATCGGATGAAGATGATTTATGATCAGTTTTTTATGTCACATGCAATACTACTCTTTGTGTGTGTGTGTGTGTAGATAGTCTACGTGGCCCGCAATGCAAAGGACACTGTGGTGTCTTATTTCCATATGGAACACATGACCACATTGCACCCAGAGCCTGGAGACTGGAGCAACTACCTCCAGAGATTCATGGAGGGAAAGAGTATGTATGAAATACTGTAATTCAGTTGCTCGCATTGGAGATGCACAGATTTTCTTTGTATTTCTTAAATGCTTTCATTTATTGTTCTGTTACTTCAGTGGTGTTTGGATCCTGGTATGACCATGTGAACGGCTGGTGGGAGAAGAAACAGACATACTCAAAAATCCATTACATGTTCTATGAAGATCTGATTGAGGTAAGTTTTTGCTGGTTGTCCTTTGTGTGTGTGTGTGTAATTTAGAGTTCTCAAACTAATCAAGTTACTTTTTCATAACACTGCTGTAGGTGGTAATAGAGCATATACTAGTGCAATATTTTACATCTGACCTCGTTTCCAGGCTACAGGACGGGAAATAGACAAACTCTGCTGCTTCTTGGTTTGTCTCCTTCTGCTGAGGAGAAGGAAATAATTATAGGCAAAGTGTCGTTTGATGTTATGAAAAACAACAACATGGTCAACCGTTCAACATTGAAAGAGTTTGATTTCATGAAGTCGTCCTTCATGAGGAAAGGTACATTACATGTGAGATGACATAAAATCAGATCTCCACCTTCAGCTAAAATATATATGTATATATATATATATATATATATATATATATATATATATATATTTTTTTTTTTTTTGGTTCTGCAGGGAAAGTTGGTGACTGGAAGAACCACTTCACTGTGGCGCAGGATGAAAAGTTTGATGAGAACTACAAGCAGAAAATGAAGATTTCTACACTGCAGTTTCGCACTGAAGTTTAGAGGCTGTGCACTGCTGTGCATGTCCTGAACTGTGATTCGTTTGATAATGATGTTGATTACTGAGTCAGATGATACATTTGATTGATACAGATTTTGTCTAATTAGTGTGGCAATTCTTATTGTGATTTCAACTAATGACTTTCATGTTTAACCCTTGTTGAATCTCATTTTACTGTGTTCAAAAATCAGTGTTATGCCAGTCATTTGTGGAACTTATTTAGATTGAGACTGGATTTAAATTGATGCTGTACATAACTGAGTGCAATCAACAACAGTCTCTGGGAAACAACATCAGTGTATATTTAACCATTGTAAAAGAAGAATCACCCACGTTTCAGAAATAATTGTGTGATAACACACATGCGTGCACACACACACACACACACACACACACACACACACTCACTCACTCACTCACTCACTCTTTTGGCAGATGTTTTTGGCACTCTTTTGACTTCTAATTTCCCCCAATTTCAAATGAAGTCCCTACAAGGAAACTTTGTTAACATCTGTTTTATCTAAAAAGATCCATTTCTCTGTTTGTTCATATCACCTCAATCTTATTGCTGTAAAATGGGATTGCCAAGCAGACAAACTGACAAACACATACAGTATATAATAAAAGATTGATACTTGGCACCTGTGCTACTATGCTGTATTGATTTTTTTCCCCACCCCTATTATTAATATTAATTTTATTTACACTGTCAATTTATAAGACAAGTTATCAGTGTTATATCAGTGTGTTATATCAGTGCCCTGATATAACACAAGTTATATCAGGGCACTTCTTTATATAGAGCAAATCTAGACATAACCTAGATAAGGCATTCTCAGTTGTTTTTGATACCCTGCCTTAATGATGACGGTATATAGCATTATCAATGAAAAATGTCTGAATGCATTGATCTTGTATGTTCACTGTCAAAATATCTGCTGCTATCAATGTGTTTGAATCTAAATCCCACAATTCTAAGTAGAAGAAGGTAGTAAACAAATGAGCACTTTTTTTCAGTGCTTTGGAGGCCTAAATTAATTTAGGATGCAATGAGTAACATAATTCAATATTTTCTAAACATAATAAATGTATAGCTGTTTGGGGCCCAAAAACACTCGATCCGCTACAGACAGGCATGTTTTAAAAGGGCACTGCACTAGCTGTGAAATAGCCTACATAAAAATGAATACACTAATAATAAACAGCAATAATAATAATATGTTTTCTCATTTTTATTTGAATCCATACATGAAATGCAGCAAGGAATACAAGAACAAAAGTTCAATGAGCAAAGTAAACTAATGAATCTAACACTTTACTTCTGCACTGTGACTACAGACTGGATGCGACACAGTGATTTATTTTCTATGGCACGTACTGCGTTTATGGAGAGGACAACACTATGGGTGCTGGAAGAACCACCTTGATTATGAAGTAAAAGAGGTAACAGCAAGTACTGATACAGTAAAATCTTACGGGTTCATAGGAATGTCGACAACAACACAAGGCCATTGTACTGTAAATACTAACCAAGTCAAGCATCTCACATCAGTGGGAGGTACTGCAAGTCACCCTGAGGTAACCAAAAAACAAGTCATGGTATGGCTCTCATCAGGAACAACAATAACATTTAGTTTTTAAAAACCGAATACTTGATATATCATGTTGGAATCAAAACTTTTCAAATGTAATTAAGGAGGAGGAGGAAACCACTGGGCCAGGATCACCAAACAGATTCAAGTTAATTAATAGACTAAAATATGGTTACATGTGAAGTTTTTTGTGTTTCTTTCCGATACCTTTGTCGTCATTTAATGACAGAATAAAAAAAAAGAACAAATCAAAATCCTGCAGACCGTAGTCTGTTCGTTATTTATCAAGCAATCTCTGCGTCATTATAATCCTGAGCACATCTTGTAACAACCTCTGCAGTGAAGTATTAACTGTCACAGCATGTCCTATACTGGACACAGTGTGCTGTTGAAAAAACTGTCTGCACAGCTCACACACATAAGCAATAACACTTTAGATTGTCTTTCACAGTAACCACTACAACTATGTTTCAAATACACCTTTATTCATGAACATCAAAAATAACATTATTTACATTGTTGCTTATACATCATATATTTGAAAGATATGTTCCTCTTGAGTAGTAAAATACTTCAGTCTAGTGCTCAGGGTTACAGTTAAGTGCTCTGTTGATTTAGGTCTGTTATAAGAGCTCTGAGGGTCATGCCAAGCAAGTCTCATGTGGTGCCGCCCTGCAAAGCTGTGTAGCATTTAACATTACGTATAAAACTGTCTGAATTGATTCAATGCGACTGAATTGATTATGGTAATGTTTAATATTCTTTATCAAATCCTGTAAAAATGCAGTCAGAGGCTTTAAACATACATAATTATTGATTGCAAAAGCTTTGTCCTACAGCAAAATAACAAGATGAAATGCATTAACCTCACAAGTGAATGCTTAAATCTCATTGTGAAATTGAGCTACAGCTAAAAGCCTCAGCGATAGTTTCAGAAGTACAACCGTGCATCTGCATGTCTCTGGCCGTTGTTTACTGCCCGTCTCTTTATGCAACCAGGTTCACATTAACATACAAGGCAGACTGGACAACAACAACAGCCATAGCAGCACATTAAGAGCTTAAAAGTAGTAATCCGTAGCTGAGTCACTATGAAACTTTTAAGACGCTATAGAGAGTTAACCCAAACGATGGATTTATAGAACCATACGAATATCACGGAACCAAACAAGGTTATGTATGGCACATCTTTACATCACAAAGCATATTGAATTATGGAACACAGCAAATAAACTCTATGAAAGCAATGACATTCACGGTTGAGGATATGCAGACATTTCTTTTCACAGAAACAATAGAAAAGGGTCTTTCAGATGTTTGGAGCCACATTTGTCTTTTCAAGTATTGAAACTCTCGGTGGTGCTGTTCCCAGACATGCCATTATTAGGACTTGTTGAAATGTACTGTATGTATGGTCCCTGTGTATCTGAAGTGACACCAGTGTTATGCAGGTCTGAGTGCTTGAGATAAAACCAGACAAGAAAGAGAGGGCAATAATGCGTGAGTGAGAAAGAGTTGGAAAGAGTTATGAGTGTTATTCATGTTTAGCTGTGCTATATCTCCCAGTTTTACTCCCAGAGTAAAAAGCATATCATATATGTTCCACAAACACAGTTGTTAAACCCTTTACAAAGATAAAAAGCAACTAGGTGATATCCTTTAAGGTCATCACCAAGAGACACTTTTAAATAGTTTCTCTTCTCTAAAAATAAGAATAATATTAATTCATTTTTAGGCAGCTCAATGATCAAATTTTCCCATATTTTTGAACGATATTTGTTAACAGGGTGTGTTTATGTATGTTAATTGGTCTTCATGTCCAAGGTTTGGTTCATAGATCGATAATTTCACTGCTGACACTGGCAGAGTCGTCATGTCGGCTGACCTCCAGGTAACTCCGTGACCCCACCGGCTTCCCAGCCCTGCCCCGCACGCTCTCGGAGTCTGGGGTGATGAACGGCCGCGTGTCGTCCACTCCATCCTCCCCCAGATGCCCCGTTGATGTTCTGGAGGGACGAAATGACACAGGACAGGACAATGATGAGGGGACGCTTCCTGCCATGTCCCCGGCCCACCTGTGACCTTGGTGAGAGGGCGTGGGGGGAGCAGTCACCTGCCTGCTGGGCACACTGCTGAGAACACTGCCCCCCAGTGGCATGGAAGACTCTGTCGGGGCATCGCTGCTCTCAGAAAGCAGCTGAGGATCACTGTTTCTGCGAAGCCAGGGACCCTGGCTGACCCCTGATCCCGGGGACGGGGACTGTGAGGTTTGGTTAAAAGGATGAAACAAGCTTCCTCCTCCGAACAGGTGCTCCCTGTGCAGGGCCTCGTCAATGCTGCGGGTCAGGTCAATGGGAGATGGGGGGGCGCAGATCGAATTCATAAAGAGACAGTGAAGTGTCCCTCTCCTGATCCAGACTGCCACTTACTGAGCGCTGTGGAGGCCGGCCCAGCGCTTGCAGTCTCAACAGGGAGCCTGTGGAGCCGTCAGATACGCCTCGTTCTGCAGAGTGGCCTCTATGGTTGCGTCCCCGATTGCTGTCTTTGACGCAACGTGGCTGGGCAGTAGACTGCTCGTGGTTCTGGTTCCTGATCAGACTCTTGCTGATGTCAGCTCCAGGACGCTCCTGGCCAGCCCAGTTGTTAGGCAACTCCCCTGGTCCTCCTCCTCCTCCTCCCACCCCATTACTGTCAGATTTTTTACAGGGCTTCCCCCTCAGGCTCTGGACTATCTTGGACCAGCAAGTATGTCTTTGGGTGGAGCCTGTAGATTGGCCAGGTGACGGCAGGTCTCCTGCTGCTCTGCCATCTGGTCTATCCTCCTCCCTTCTACTGCAACCTTGAGGCCTCCAGAACACCCAGGAACCCAGAAGTAGGAGGAAGAACCCCCAGGCCAGCTCCAAGAGCCGGGCCCAGAAGTGCACCAGCCACCATCCCCAGTTGAAGCGTGTCCAGTTCCCTAACAGTCCATAGAGCCATAAGGTGGCATGAACATGAAGCCCACAGCACAGTGCCCCCAGAACTGCACAGACTGCCAACACTCTACCCAGGATCACCCCTGTCCTCCTGCTCCCTGTCCAAGCCTTCCTCCCGGACTCTTCAGGGACTCCGGGATGGGGAATGGAGGGGCAGCGTATACGTGGAAACACATAGCAGAGGAAGCCCAGACAGAGAGCCAGGCCCCAGCATAAAGACAGGACTTGAAGGGTGACGGGCACCACAGGGGACAGGGCTGGGGAAAGCAGATCAGCCGCCAGCAGCAGGGTACACTGCAACACAGCCAATACAGCCACCAGAGGCGGACGCTCCAAAGTGGAAGGTAACACACTTACTCCTGCCACCCTCAATGCCAGCAGTGCTAGGGCAGCCTGCGTCCACACCAGCAGGTGTAGAGGCAAGTTGTAGAGGACCATGACTGCAGGGCGAGGGAGGAATTTCCTTGTGCCGTAGGGGTCTATTAGAAAGAGAGCTGCCCTAAGGCCTCCAGCCAGAAACAATAGAGCATTGGCGAGTGCTAGAGCCCCCCGATGAGGACAGTTTGCTCCAGGGGACAGGGTGAGGCCAAGAGCAGCTCCAGCAAACATGACGAGGAAGAGGCTCGCTGAGCCGTATACATGCAGCTCCCAGGCGAAAGCCAGCGTCCGGCTCAGGTCACCCCAGTAGAGAAGTGTGCCATTAGACGAGGGGTCGTCGCTGGGAGAGCGGACTGGATTAGAAGTAGAGTGGGGAGCTTGGTGAGGATGTCCTAGGAGAATGGAGCGGTTCCTCTGACCAATACCAGCCTGATGTGTGGGGCTTAACCTTGTCTGGGCAACAGGGACGATACCCGTGGCAAGGAAGGAAGAGGCCCCTACAGAAAGAGAAACAGATCTTGGTTTCAGAAAAAGCACAGCAATAGTCTAAAAGTACATGTAATACTGATCAGAGCCACAAGAGGGGTGTAGCTCACCATCAAAGTCATGAGCTAGCACCATCTCTCAGTTCTTTATTGTAACTTCAGCGGTTCTGCACAGACACATTGTCCTAGGTCTACATTACAAATATGAAGGCAAGGTCTAATAAAATTACCCACTTTGTATCTCAAAAACTTCTATTTTTAAAATCTTATTAAATATGCATCACTTCTCTCCTCTCTGCAAGTATCAGGTTAGTGTGCTGCTAACCATCAGCTGTCACATTGTATCCCAAAACATGGCTTAGTATGGAAATAACACACCCTAACCCCAGACAGTGCCTTTTTTTGTGAACACAACTGTACAGAGTATAAGTAACGAATGTACTCAATATGGCACAGTTTGCAGTTGTGCAAATGTAATCCAAAAACAAGGCACAACGCATGAGCTAATAATAGCAACATGCAGGGTGACCACAATTCGAGCCAAAGTCTAACTATGTAATTTTAAGTATTAAAAAAAAGAAAATTATGTAGGAAAGGTCGTTTAATAGCAATCATAACATGCTATTAATCTTGATTTAAATACTATGCCACTGCATAATCCACATTATATTCGTAGACATTTATGCTGACCAAAACTTCTCAGGATAACCAAACAGTAATTTGGCTTAATTGGATTGCATTATATAACAACAACATCTACATAACGTAACACCACAGTGACACAAAAACTCTCCGTTGCAATTTGCAGTGTTATATAATACATACTACCTCATGGGACAAGACAACACCTTGACAATGTGGCATCTCATTATGTCTATCTCACACATACTGTACTTCTGTTTGTTCAAGTCCTCCTGTAAAATGCAGGAAACACCCAACAGCATTATACTCATGGGGCCTTTCATCACTGAACACTTTGAGAACCACTTAGGCCTGTCACGATAACAAATTTTGCTGGACGATAAATTGTTTCAGAAATTATTGCGATAAGCGATAATATTGTCGTTCTGAGATCATTTTCATCTAATACAATGATAATGATGCAGGTACACCTTTTCAAAGAGAAATAAACTTTTATTTTTTAAAGAATATTTAACACTAGAACACAATAAATGAACAAACAACCAAAAACAATAAATAAAATGGACTCTCAGTCTCTGTTAACAAAAAATGAACTGGAATAAAACTGCCAGGACCTTTGTAAACAAAGTTATGAAACAGATGCCTCAATAGGCAGGTGTTGTACAGTTGTGGAATTGCCGTTTGTGACACATATGTTCTCCCAGGCAATTCATACTGTCTGTCAAATGCTTGCAGCATTCGTTGAAATGCTGGCTTTTCGACGATGCTAAAGGGCAGCATCTCTTTAGCAATGAAGCGAACTACACTGTCTGTGAGTGTAATCCATTTCGCACTGTCCTGTTTGTACTTCATTTGCCGACTAAACGCCCCAGTGATTGTGCTCTGTCGGGAAGAGGAAGACGGCCCACTTGTTGTGTTTTTTTCCCCAACTGGGAAAACTGCAGCGGATGATTGTGTTTAAGATGCATGTGCATGTTTGTTGTGTTGCCGCTTTTAATTGCGACTGTTTTCCAACAAATGCGACACACCGACTCGCACACGTTCAGTGGTTCACCACGGGCATTCGGTTTAAATCCGAAATGCTCCCACACTGCAGCTGTCGCGTTTGGCTTAGAAACCAATTCCATCGTTTTGTCTCGAACTCGCAACTAGCTTTCTCTCTGCCTAGTGCCTACCGGTATACTTCTCACGCGGCTCTTTAGCTGCACTCTGTGGTAGGCTACGCCAGTAGTCCCGCCTCCCCACACACCATGCGACTGACAAGTGACTGACATGAGGGTTCACTCATCGTTACTCTAAGGACCCGAGGGAGAGAGGGAGAGAGAGAGACGAGGAAAACAAACAAGCATGCAAATGACATTTATCGCGGCCAGAAAAATTATCGAGCTAATTTTAATTATCATGCGATTAATTGATTTATTGAATATCGCGACAGGCCTAGAACCACTCAGAGTAAATATAACACATAGTGTAAAAGATATATTGAGCACCAAGAAGTGATGTGAATAATAACACTACAAAATGTAATTGTGTCTAGTTGTTTGTAGGAAGACGCATAAAATATAACGACTGTGACTGATGGTGAATTACAGTAAGAAAAAGTTGTAGCTAATGGTTATCTATCTGGAATCATGTTTAATACAACATTGAATTTTTAAAGTTGATGGATGGTGAAACAACATGACCCTGTGTAAAAGACTCCAACAATCAGCCACTTGGACACGTTAGGCCTGTTCTCACAATATAGAAGCCACATATAAGGCTGATACACTGACTTATGACTCAGTCCAACATGTGTTTCACTTCCTGGCTCCCTCCCTCGCTCCATCCCTCCTATCACACACACACTTTTTACTTACAGACTCGCATAGGCGAGCACTGCATAGATATCCCAGACACACTCCTTTATTTATATAAAGGTGTGTTTTACTTCCTTCCCTCAAGCTCCTTTTTTCTGTCTTACAGGAGCAAGATCCAGACACATTCCAGATGTGCTGATCACATTTCACAGCTGGATACACTTACCCCTACCCTTGAGTTTTCTCTTTAACACACGTGCAAGCACACACACATTCACACACACACACACACACACACACATGCACACAGACACACACACACACACACACACACACACACACACTAACACTTTATACGTCCACATGTTGTAATGATCTATAGTATCCTGTTTACACAATAATATGTTTATGACCCCGATACAAATGTAGACAAATATTTACATACATTACAAACTGGTATTGCCATGGATGCAACATTATTAATTTCAATGACCTGCCAAAGAATCAACTTGAAGACTTTAAATGTGCTCATGGGAGCCTGAGTGTTTAAAAGTCATGAATATTTTGTTCTCGTGGTATTTAAGAGACTGGTTCATGCACCCCATGTGTCATGCTTTTTCCTTTTCCATTTATGTTTTTCCTCAAGTTCCCTCCCTACATCCCATTTCTGTGCATCTGGTTAACATTACCATTCCCACTCCCATGCTTGTACCTTTCTTTCATCCCACTTTCACCCACCCCATATACTCCCTCGTCTGTATTCCCAACTGTCTCTTTTTCAGACCCTACTTTCCTCTTGTCTATCTCTTTGTATAGCTGCGAATCTACCCGCCTCCTCCTCAACCCTCCCTCTCACCTCCTGCTCATACTTTCTTCCCTTGCTGCGTCTACCCCACACAACTTCCACCCCACTTTCCATGGAAAAGTGCCTCTGCTTTTTCCCCTCCTTTGAAGTCTTTTCTGGATTCTTCCAGTAAAAAAGTTCCAGCTGCAAAAATAATTCCATTTTAAATTTTCAAAGGATAAAGGACACTAGTCAACAACAGAGTAGTGTTGCATTGCCAGACCTATCTCCACAGTGCTGTGACAGTGCTGGAGTATGGTCTAGTCACACCACTAATCTATTCTGAGATACGGAAAAAGAACACTCTGGCTTGTTTATATTTCTTTAAAACAATTACAACCATCCCTGGCGCCGCTAAGCCCGGGATGCAGTGATGGTGCCCTTGCAACATACATAGTAGAGGTAAGAAGAGGGGAGAGACATCCAGCATGTGAGAGACACGCTGGATGTCAGGCTTTATCCTAGCAATGTACATCCATTGAGCCAGACTAACTACAGAGCAAAAGACCCACATTTCTTACCTGGCCTTGATGACTGTACAGTTGTGCTAGCTGTATTTCTTCCTAGTTGTGCTGTTCCGTTGGGTTGATTTGTTGTTTTGGAGGAGGTTCTAACAACCTCCTGTGTAGTAGTAAGCACACTAGTTGAAGATGTGGTTGTCACTTGCTTTGTCTTGGTGTTTAATGGTTCTTCTGCAGTCTGTGACTGTTTATAGTTAGAGCCAGTGGTGGTAGTCGTGGGTTGGGGTAATGTCACAGCAGAGTCTTTCTTTGGAGTGTCTCTGACAGTGGAAGGAGTTTTCTCTGTCAGTTCACCTAAAGAATGGTGGAATGGAAACATTTGGGACATGACATAGTGTATATATTTTGACATCAACAGCAACCTATTATATAATTGATTTCTCACCTGTTAATACTACAGTCCGAGGTGTCGCCTGTGTTACCACGGGGGACGGTGTGGCTCTTGTCTCAGTTTGTGGAGTCATAGAGGTTCTACCAGCTGGTGTAAGCACAAACAGGTGAGGCTTTGCAGTCTGACTGTCCGGTCGTGGTGTTTGTACCAACAGTGTATTTTCAGAAACTATAGATATTGCTGTCTGTCCCTGTGGCTGATACTGCGCCATTTCATCACCAACTGTTGACTGAGGAACAGGTGATTCCTCCTTCACAGGCATCACTCTTGGAATACTACCTGATCCCAATCCATGCAAATCATCATCCTCTGTCTCTTTCTCCTCTGGATTCTCTGCTCTCACTGGTTTATCACCCGCAGACTCAGCAACAGAACCAGAGGGCAAAGTGGGCAGAGGTGGAGATTTTGTAGTAGCCTCTCCCTTTACAGTCCTGCTGGATGCTAAACTAGCTGTGTCAGTCCTTGGCCTGGAGGCTGTTGGTTGAGTTAAAATTGGCCCTCTGCTGAGGTTCTGCGTAGAAAGGGCAGATATAATAGGAGTGGACTGTGCAGTAGGACGGGACATTTCTCGCCCCTGTTGCACTGCATTTGTAATTGTCAGTTTATCCCGGACTGTAGCTCTGATTGGCACATCACTACGTCCTCTGGGAGGCAGAGAAGGCCAGAATCTAGTAGTGTGCTTTGTTGGTTGAGGTGGCGAGAGAAAGTCCAGAGGAGAGAATGAGGAAGAGGAGCCAATAACGGTCTGGGAATCTGAAGGATGGAGGAAGGAGAGGATGAAACCCAGGAAAAGAAGAGGCATGGGAGCCATGGTCTGCCTCTGACTGGTGAGCACTGGTTCCTCTGGCCGTCTATCGATGCGTCACACCATCCTTAAACTGTGTTGCTGTTGACAGAGAAAAACAGGTCACTTTTACATTTCATGTAATAAAACAAGCAAAAAAAACCATGACACAATAACATACACAATTCACCTTTTGCAGAATTCTTATCTATACAGTAGCTAGAGATGGTCCGATACCATTATTTGCTTCCCGATACCATAGACTGTATATATATATATATTAACGGCCTATGTCTGATACCTGAAGTTGTGTATCGGCCGATACCGAGTACTGATCCGATACCAGTGTGTCATATATTTGATTATGTTTTAACACTTGTATACTACTATCCCTGTATGGATGTGATATGATTTCTATCTCTGTTGTCGGTCTAGCTCAGGTTAAACTCTCTGTGAAACATGAACAAACACAAACAATGAACGCCACAGAACTTTTGTTTATTATCCAGTTTGACAGTCAGTTATAACAGAAAAAGAACATAAATAAATTACTTTAATGTAGATTTTCTTTAGGGCTTTATTATGTGGTATCGGATCGGTCCATAAACTCCAGTACTTTCCGATACCGATACTGGCAGCATAGGCAGTGACTGGTATTAGTATTGGAACATCTCTAATAGTAGCAATGGTCCATAGTTAATTTCATTCATGAAACAGTGTAAATCAGAAAGAATTTGTGATAATGGCTAATTTGAGGAGTGCATGTTGTTGTCTTGCTGTGCTGATTCAGAGGGCAGGTCAATGAAACTCCCACAAGGTTTTGGCAGCAAGACACCGACGGACACACAGGGTGTGGTAAGGTGTATGGTTTCAGAATACATAGCACATGTGCCGATGATCACAGACACAGACAAAGGCAAGAGTTAACCTCTAAGTTATATAACAAGTTGCAATCAAAATTATTAAGAGTCCCAGATGGTTTTATTTAGTGGCAGATGGACACATTAACTCTTTTTCCTACTATCCCTGCCATAACACGTTCTTTAGATAAACATCAGTTTCTTTGTCCTCCAAAGCTTTCAGTTGTTTTGTTCCAAACAGCAGGACTCTGCCCCCCTTTTCTGCTAGTTCTGTTTGAGTCATGGATGCCAGGAGCTGACAGCTGTAGTACCTAGTGGTGACGCTCAGGAAGCCCAGTGACACAGAGAGACCCCCGGGCCCTTGAGGATTACACAATCCTGCGACTCATCTAGCTAAACAGCTGCCAGCCGCATCCCCTCAACTCAATATGCACTTCTTAGACAAAAAAAACCACACTTTTTCTTTTACTATTTCAGCCCCTGACTTACATAAACCTTGCATGTTCAAACTAGTCTGCCTATGACTCACAGTGGTAGATAACCTGGGGGAGCAGTAAGGATCATACTGAAACTTCAGCTGAAACATTAGGAGGAAAAGCACAGAAAATAGAAATCAGTGCCTATGGGAGAATTCATTCTACTGCTTATGACTCACCTAGGGTCACAGCTGCAGTGTGTGCTTCTGTGTGGTTGAGAAAATACTGCAGCTGCCCACCATGGTTGGCATGTGCAGTTTGTACTCATGTAAAGTGGGAGTAATCTGGGTGAGTATATGGAAAAGGTATGTGTGTGTGCATCAAGCAGGAAGTCACAGAACATATTGTAGGTATGAGAGAAAATGTGGACTTGTGCAATCTCGGTTTCGCTTTTGAGCTTGTCAATCAGTGTTTTGTCTCTGTTACAAAAAAACAACTGAAGAATGGAAAACTGGCAATGAGTACAGTAATATAAGTGGTAGTATATCTCAATCTCTACCCACTCACAGTAGTCTGTGTTTATTTTCCTTCCTGTCTCAGCCACCTCTGCTCTGTCTAGTTGGCTGTTGGCCAATCCAACGTTTGATTGTTTTTCCCCTTTCTTTATTTTCCTTTAATCCCCCATTTAACTGGAGTGGTTTCAACACAGTCCTACAGCAGGAGAGGGTTGAAAGAGGGCCCTGCAGATAGGGAGATAAGGTGGAGGTTAGAATGCGGATAAGAAAAATTAGTGTGATCACAGAAAGGATAGGCAGGAGGGAAAAAAACAAGGATGATAGGGGCAGAGAAGATGGAGGAGGCACGGTGTAGCTGACAGTGGAGGGTACTGTGAAGGGAGGGGGCAAGGATTGATGGGATCTGTGAAAAAATAGAGACTGAGAGAAGTGGTAAGGGCTTTATATTTAGTAATAGCTGGTTGATAAACTGACAGAAACTAAGAAGCAGAATATGTGAAGCAAAGAGGAAGAGTCACAAGGAAACAATGTTTCGGGATTAACAGGTTTGTTATGGTCCAAGCGCAAATATGGCAGTCTGTGAAGGAAGGCATGCGGAGAAACTGAGCCTGCTTCACCTTTCCTCTGAGGTTAACTGGCAGGTGGGCAGCCAGAGATAAACAACCTAACAATTGAGAAATCCCTTTTAGTAAACATACTACTATCTTGATCCTACATGCCTCATCCTATGTGTATGTATGTGTTTTAAGTTAGGTGGAAAAGATAAATAACAAATCTCAATAGACATTTGGCCAAATAAGCTTTAGCTGGAGGAAAAAAAAGATCTGCTGCTTTATTTCATACACTGTCAACATTAATCTCATCTCCACACATGGGCCAAAAACCCACACACACAGCCGTCGTTCCCCAACATATTTTTCTTGACTGGATTTACACAATTTGACTACAAGTTTCCATTGAAGTAAAACAAATTTAGTAAATTTAGGCTGATTGGCAGCTCCTCTAAGCAGACTGAATTACAGGCCAGGAACAGACAACCATGTGTGTTGCTGGATTTCATCTCTAATGTAACATTACAAAGACCAGATGAGTGTAATCAGCTGGTTTGGTGTTTGGCTTGACAATAACTCTGCATGCTCTCAGTCCACCATAGCACACCCCCTTCACCCAGGGAGTAACACACACACACACACACATACACAAATAAAACAACTAGTCCCTCTGTGACAATGTGACAGTCAATAGGAGTAAGGCAGATGTTGTTTTTTTTTTCATTTTCAGACCTTCGGGGCAGAAAGGCATATTGCTTTGCATGTTATTTTCACTGGGGTGTGCATGTTGTGTAGATGTCGTCATTTTCTCCTGCACAATACGCTCTTTATCCAGAGCAGGAAATGCCCATGCATATTATCCAATAGTAGCCAGCAACAATCTGAAGATTACTATAAACTCCTTGCCCACAGTATAGACCTGCTGGTTATACAATGACATGAGTCAGTACAACAGCAGCTGTTACTAATCAGTTAATCGTTGCAGTACTGATGTCATGTCTACACTGATGTATTAATATGACCAGCTAATGTCTGTACTTTACATAAGGAACCAGGCAGAGGGAATGACATTTTGGAGAATCTCCCTCTTTCTTGCAAGTGTTCTCTCTCTCTTCTCCGCCAGATTCCAGACAGCCTGGCAGTGAAACATTTCCATTCATTTGAGTGAATATTTCCGGGGACAAACATAAGTCTGTTTGTGGACAGAAGGAACTGAAGTATTGAAAGATAACAGTGAATGTCTGGTCAGATTTGTAATCTTGTTAACTTATTATCTAATTAGTTCCTGATTGACATCACAATTTCACTACATTTAGACTGTAATTCATTTAGGCAAAGATCTTGTACTGCTGCATCTGTTTAGACACCAACATTTGAGAACTGTGGCTTCATTTCTTATATGAAATGAAGGGTTTTGTAATAAAACATGTTCATATTCCTCAAAGAAAGGTATCCAAATAAGTACTGTCTTGGTTTTGTTAACAAAACTCAGGTAATAACACTAACACATATTGAAACAGGACTACAGTCTTGCCAGCAGCTCTGTGAGATTGTATTTAAACACAGCCAGTGGTGCTTTAAGCCAAATGCTACATAGTGATGCTTACAAATGCTTACATACTGATATTTAGCAGGTAATGTTTACCATGTTTAGTTTAGCATGTTAGGAACAGCTGAGGCTGATGGGAATATTATTAGTTTTGCAAGTATTGGACAAAACACATTTATACCTGCAGATGGCATTTCATGCAAAGTCAGAGATCAGCAGAGTTGTTACAATTCATCCTGAGAGGGACATGAAATCTTATTAAAAAAATAGTTGATGGAAAATTTTGCTCGCCTAGATAAAAAGCCAGGCATTCACCCTGGTCTGTAATATTTATCATTTGAGGACTATGTATGTCTGTAAAAAAAATAGCAATCCATCCAGTAATTGTTAAGATATTTCATGCAGGACCAAAGTGGTGGACCGACTGACCGACATTGCTATCGCCGTTAGCAGCTATAGTCTCCATCAGTGTACCGGTATGTGTGGACACAT
Organism: Etheostoma perlongum; assembly: GCA_026937815.1. NCBI lineage: Eukaryota > Metazoa > Chordata > Actinopteri > Perciformes > Percidae > Etheostoma > Etheostoma perlongum. Next base: position 12,092,427 of record CM049377.1, read on the forward strand.
GCTTGTGCTGTGTTTCAGGGCATGAGATCACAAGGCAATGTCTTTGACTGAGTGTCCAATACCTGAGTTGACTCATAGTATCAAATGTCAAGGTGGCTCTTTAATGATCAGGATTTCACAGTCAAAGTCACCCATGGCCAGAGAAGCCCTCAGCTGGGAAGAAGATCTTGTTAATGGATGATAGGGAAGAACATGAGTGGGGCAGGAGAGAATAGGAAAAGATACAAAACTTTCTAAAAAAAAAAAATGATAGGAAGAATCCATTATAAGGGGGGAGAGAGGTACAGTAGCAGGGCTTCTGCAGTGACAGCAATAGTAAAGATGGACAGTTATAAAAAGAGACTGGAATAACCCAGCTAAGAGCTGTGTGTCACTGTGGACTATTACTTACCATACAGATGTGTAACTTGTTTGTACTATGCTATGAAGAGGGAGAAAGGTGAGGCTGTGAAGCAGTGTATGTATGTGAATTTATGTGTATGGGAAAACCAGAGAGAAAAAGAGTGAGGGGGGAAATGGGAGAGGGAGTATTTGCGGTTATGTTGGTATGCGGGTAGTCGGGGTGGTAGCTGATTTGACCGTTAAAAATTCCACACCTTGAAATAACATATGGATTGCAAACAGCTCCAACAATTTTCTCTTGTTTATTTCAATTATAGCTACCACATTAATATAAAGTAATTATATTCTTTAATTGAAGTAGATTTATATATGAGGAGATATACAAGCTCTACATGCATTATATATTCTCCAGGACGTTTTCCAGGCAGTTACCCAATTTCTAGACCTCTATCTTAGACTAAGGCTGTCCATTTAGCTCCTAACACAAACCAACCCCTGTTAAAGATGCCTCTCTTGTGGCGCTCCACTGCCTCAGGGGGTGTCAAAACTGCATTGGAGCCACCGACCACACAGTGGGGTCATGCTAAAGGAAGAGAGGAGGCTCCAGAACCAATCGCGGATGCTTTTGATCCCCAGTTGAAGTGGATGACCAACTTAAAAGTGCTGAGCCCCGCAACATCTTTGACTGATGTTCCGCATGAGCCACAGATCAAAGGCTGAAGTTCAGCCTTAAAGGGTGACTCCACACCCTTTGAGCACCGTGACTCCACACACACACACACACACACACACACACAGCCCTCTAATAATTTGAGAAAGCAAAACACAGGCTACAAATATATATTGGCACATGATAGGTGATCATGGAAAGAGAGTTTACCTTCATAAATGTATGTTGTCTACACAGATTCAGGAAATAACTGTGAATTGAGTATATGAGCACTCACCCATTCCCAGAAACATAACCTGAAAGATAGCAAGTCTGGTGACTGAATGAAACAGCTGCTAAACCGTGCCAAGCCACAAAACACTTTCAGGAAAAGAGATTACAGGCATAAACAGCTTGCCTGCAGGGAGTTTACCACAGTTCCACTTAAACCAGAGACTTTCACTATGTTACAGCTGGATGCTATAAAATGACTGCTGTGTTAAGTGGTGTGTTGTGGGACAAATTAATCACTGAATTTGCAAACAGACTTACATAAGAGGTCTTTGGTGCATATTTACAATTTTATAAAAATGTAATGATGCATAGGCTACTTTGTATACCCACAGCCAAAAAGTGCTATAAAGCACAAAGGAAGAGATCATGTCTAGTGCTTTCCTTTATTTATGCTCGTCTTGATTTGTGCTTTATTTTATGTTCAGAGCTTTATGCTCTGCAAAGTGTCCCATGTCTGGTGCTAATTGAAAGGAATAACTGCATTGCCAGTTTAAAAGCATCTGGCTCAAAAATAAGGATGATTAATAACTTTTAAGCCATTAAAGTAAGCCATTAGGCTACTCAATACTGACGCATGGATCATCATCTGTCCTGTTACACTCTTTCAGACCCCCTCTTCTCTGTAAACAGACTCAATCAAAGCAGCTAGTGAATCTCACTTGAGCTGTTTAACAATTGGATAGGGCCCTTTTTTTCTCTTGTCAGTGGATCAGGGTATGCTGTTTTTTTAAAAACTGGAGTCGTATGGTAGGGCTCTGCGTTACATCCAGTAGCACTATGAAGCAGCTGTGCCTGTGCGCTCTCAGTGAGAGGCGCATTCACTGGATCCTTTCAAACCCTGATAAGGAACAGGTGAATCCAGATCCTTACTGTGAGTGCCACAGCCCTGCTTACATGTTGAGGTTGGACAACCCTCGTAAAAACACACACACACACACACACTTTGCGCACCTGCAGCAGTGGCAAAATAGTATCCCACCTGTTGCCGTTTCACCCATGGATGCATTATAAAACCGGTTTCACAATACCCTATATTCGGGCATTTAGCTAGTTAGCGAGGTTTGACCGGTTTGACATGCAAATTAATGAAACGGGAGAAGCTTGAAGTTAAAAGCTAACTAGTGATGGGTTGAAATAACTGCATCAAATTACCTACTTTTTACGTAAAGTACGACTAAATGAATCAATTATTGAGTAGTGGCCGTTTAAGATGGGACCTTGTCCTCATATGATATACGTTATAGGTAGCTAGATAATAGTGGTAGGTAGCCAATTTATAACTATTAGCTTAAGTTACGTTAAGCTATCCTTAGTACGTTAGCAACGTCGATACACGTTATAACGTGTTTGTTTGTGTAAACTTTGCTACTGCAAAGGTCAATGGAGTTTTTTTTGCTCAAGAAATTATGAGCAATCACTCGCTGACGTTATTCGTCGTTGGTCACGAAGAGCAGTAACGGCGTTACTGCGTAGGCGACGTTACGGTCCTACCGGGAGGCAGCAGCCACCCTGATGGCTTCAAACTGACCAAATTTACCCAAACTCTCGCCTTGTCCTGCTCTCCTCGTGATGGGGACGTAAGCTCTCAACAATGCACACAAAGTAAATCCAACGGTACAGGTAGCTAAAATGTGAACGTAAACCGTGTGTTAAAGTAAACCCGAACAGACCACTACTACCGCGGCAAGAGTCAACATCACGCGTGGATCACTGCGCCAAGTATCGCCGCATAGCAGCCACTCCACAGCTGTTATCTTATTACAAGTCCATTCGTTACCGACAGACATACCTGCAGGTTCTGTGCTGCTCCTCTTCGATGGCGTCCTCTGCGGCAGAATATGAGGACTAGGACATACCGAGTTAGCCAAAGGGAACGTGTAGCTTTAGTCCAGGTCCTCCGCTAATTAGCCGCTGGGTACAACTGAAAACAGTAAAAGAGTCCTCTATATCGACATACAGAGAGGCTCGGCAGCCTTGTACCACTGCCAGCTCTCTACCCATGAGCTAGTGAGTAGCTAGATGAACGCCCCCTCCGAACGCTCCCTCCCTTTCATTTTTTTCCTCACAAGCGGATAAACACGATTGCCTACCAACCTACCGACTGACACGACCGTTACACAACGGCAGTCCGGCACGCAGTTTCAGACTGAGCACCCTTCATTTAGAAAGCAGCATGCTCAGCCAGTGCCCAGTGGAAATATGACGACACTGGCATTGACATCATCAGCATGCAGTGGATCCATCCAGGTTCCTTTTTTTTTTTTTTTACAAGCTCTTAAATGGGTTGTAAAAGTGTTTGGGTGGTGTGAAAGCAGTGTCATGTGGACGAGACAGGTGAGGAGGCACCTGACATTTCTGGAAGGGTGGTGCAGCAGCAGGGAGGACAATGAGCTGGGAACAGAGCTGTGCATGTAACTCTACCTCCCTCGCCTCGCCTGCCCTCCAACCAGAGTGTTTAGAGGGGGAGCAAGCTTGCCAGAGCCAAGATGATACTGTTTTCTGATGCGGCACGGCACCTTGGCTCGGTGCCCCCTCTCCTTCATCCCCCATCTGATTGTCTCTCTGTCTTACACAAACACAACACACTAGTTTAGACATGCTGTTGAGACTGCAGCTTCTGGACCAATTGAGCACAAATGCAGTAACTAGGCCTGTATCATCAGCAACCATCTCACTCTGTATCATTATTTCTCATTTGTCACTCACATTAGATTGTCTTCACTGCACAGTCCTAAAATAACCTGTGCAGCTCAGAGGATTGTCCTAATGCCATTACATTACTACTGAGCAAGCAGGAGAGACAGTGAAGGGTTGCGACAGGAGGAGAAGGGACAATTCACCTTATGGTAATCACATTATTGCACATGGATTATGACTAATAATCTATAGGTAGGGGATAAATGATCAAACCCTACATATTTATAGACTTGCCAATAGAGCAGAATAGGGAATGGATGTACTTTTTTACAACAGATGTCATGTAATTTAGATCATTAACACGCCATTGAATGTGTGTGTGTGTGACGGTAATGATTTGATTGTTATCCAGTTATGTTAATAAGATTACTGTACCAGATGGGTTTATAAAAAACTCTAAAAACTTTATAAAAAAGACACAGATGAGTGCCTTCTATTCAGCAGTGTCCGAACACTGCACAAGAGATAGTGAAATATTTGCTCACTTTGTTGATCCCATGTTGCTTCATTAAATAAAATTAGCCCTTTCTATAAAAATGAATGCCCTGACATGAGGCAACTCTGTCCTCCTGCCCGAGTTTTCACCAGTTTTCTAAGAAAGTCTTTAGGCAAGTACTCAAACAGACAGTTTTGTTGAGCATTATATTGTGTGTGACTGCACATTATGACACAGAGAAGCTTCACCAGGTGTGGTCCCCTCAAGTGTAAACATCAATCTTTCATCTGATTTTTTTCCCCACTTCATTTTCAATAACTATAAATTTGGTCATCTGCTTTCTCAATTTTAAGTAAATTATTAAAAGAATTTATAAGCAAGACTAAAATAACCCCTATGTTTACATGTTTGCATTTTTTAATGTTTGGAAGGTGCTATATAAATAACGTTTGACTGATTGATGTCCCACGTATCTTAAATCAAAGCAGGTCAACGGTATATTTCCGTTGACTGACATGGGGGATTTTTAGCCGGCTTTAAATAAAGCGTGAAGACAGCAGTATTTAAATTTTGCTAAATTAACAAATTCTTTAAAAGGAGCGAGTTAGCTGCACTGACATACACCAAAACCACACATGGGAATCATGCTCGCCCTCACCCATATATACTGTGGATAGTGTTTCTATACCATCTTTGTCCAGGAATATAGTGAATACATTCCATCTAGTCATTTGAATTGATCCTAGTAGGGGCTTTGAAATTTAACTCCGGAGCAGACGGAACTGTTTCTTCCTCCCAATCTATAAGGCAATGGACGTTAATTATAGCCAGCAAAGTGGGGATCGGATCAGATGGTAAAAATGGTTAATTTTCTTCACAAAATAAGCCTCTTTCATTAAGAGCAGCCAAGACCTTCATATGCTAACGTCCACCCGCACACATATAAGGCAAGAAAGCTTAAGATCTAAAATACCTCTGCCAGCTCTGTGCTCTCAGACTTTCTCTCTGTGGCTTTCCCTTCACCCTATGGTTGTCTAGACACCAAAGAATAATCTTCCCAACTCTGGGCCTCAAAGACAGACTTGAATGAGGGGACTGCCTTCCCCCATCCCTCAGGCTCCCCTGAAGGCTGCCTCCAGCAGCATTGGGTTTCACCACATCTAAGGTAAATCAACACAAATGCTCTTTACATTTTATCCATCTTAGGTATTGTATCAGATACTGTTATATAATACATCTGTTACTATTCAGGAATAATAACATCCATCGTTTTGAAGTGGATGTGCCAAGAGACCATTTTTTGGTTCACATCACAGAGCCTGGATATTAAAAACAAGATCACATTTTTTATTTAATAAATTGATAATACCAATCATAAAATCATATCAATAACATAAAAAAAAGTAACCCTTCGACAGATATGGTTGACTTTAACATAAATGGCTACGTTAATTTACCATAAAAAATCTTGTTTATTATTAATAATTATTATTATTAGTATTCAATTCAACATACTCTATATTCCTATATTTTACATACTTCTAAACCTCACAATCTTATGCAAGTCAATACAACTGTTCTGCCATAATGTCTACTTTATTTTTTTTATAACAGCTGCATCAATGGTTTTAGTATTGAGGTTAGTGGGGGTGTTCTACTGAAATATATTATACCGGGTTTCTAATGTTCTGCCCCCTCATGTACTTAAAAATAAAAATAAGCCTCTCATTGTCATGTAGTTGACTCTAGTACACCACCTTTAACGTCAATAATAAGCATTTAACTACACATCTTAAAAAATATAAACAAAGAAATGAACATTATGAACTTTGAAAAGGTAGAAGCTATCTATCCATCTCTCTCTCTCTCTCTCTCTCTATATATATATATATATATATATATATATACCCACTTTTAATGTATATGTGTGTTTGTATAAATATGTCTAGTACACAGGGTATAGAGATTTTATTCATATCATCCACTCCAAGACCCCTTGATTTTGACACACACTCCAAAAGTGGTGCCCCCTAGTGCTAGCAGGAAGTAATGAAGCCCTCTTAGATCAAGTAGACACAACAAGAGATGTCCTTTCAACTGAATAATTTCAGAGGGGATGACACAAGCTGAGGCCCTATCTTACATAATGTGCAGGCCACTGTTGTGTTGTTTGAGTCTTTGCGTGTCAACTTGCGTGCACACATGGCTTTTACTTTAAGATTCATGTCCCCACCTCAAGCACACTTTCACCTCTCCCTGCCTTTTTAAAAAATATATATTTCTTTATCTCAACTCTATTTTTACTTTTCTTCTTCACTGTGACTCTGCCCTGAAGCTGGGCCCTGGCTTCTGTCTGGCTCAATTGAGAGTGGGGATGAAAGCTGACATATTAACACGCATGGCTGCACACACTTCCACAAATAAACGTCGTCTGTGGATGTAAGACATGCACAGTCAGCCACACACAGATGCAACTACATGCATGACGCACCTGTTAACTTACGCCAACATGCCAAAAAAATATGCCTTTTAAACTAAGGGTAAGAAAGGATGTGGCTGTACACAGATGCCACATTTTAGAATGATTTCTCTACATATATTTATAAACAAACTAACATTTTGCTCGGTCATTGCACAGGGATAGTAATAGGTCAAACAGCCCTAGAGACATGTTCATGTTGTCACAAGAGACCGTCACACAAGCCCCAAGCACTGACGGCAGATAACTGCAATCCCTGCTATAAAAAGACCGGCTGACAACTAATGCTTATAGATTGACACCCAACAGCTTTTTATGATCCAACAGAGACACTATTTTGATGCAGGGAATGCACAGAAGAAACATAACACACCATTTTGGTGTCATATAACCTTTTCATGCATGCATACAGATGCCATGACGTGTTGGTGCGCATGGTGTAACAGGAGCCAGGGGGCTTGGCAGAATTCACCCAGGGAAATAGTGAAATTTGTTGTTCTCATATATATATATATATATATATATATATATATATATATATATATATATATACTGTATGAAAAGACCTTAAAGCAAATGGCCCACTATGAGATATTGTCTTGCAGAGCAATATCTTTCAATGCATACTGCCACCTAGGGGTCTCTTCTGGCAACATTTATCCGGGATGAGAACTTCTTTAAAAATACATACCGTACACAAAACAGCACATCATAGATTTTGTCTTTATTGTAAAAACCAAAACAAAGGCCACCATTGTGCTGGATTTGTACTGGCATAGTGGACTCATAGGAAAGTAAACATAGAAGAGGTCACAGTAAATAACATAAAAGCATGTAAATGAAAACCTTAAGAACCTTCTTACAAGAAATAGTTTCATACCATGACAAAAATACTGTTTATATATTTTATTCCAATAGGTTTTTTAAAATGAAGCTAGCCAAAGTGAGTGAAAAAATGTGGTATTATGATCTGATGTGAGTCCTGATGTAAGAAGCTTGTTTACCTTATATACCTCTCTCATTCAGAAGTCTTTGCTTTCTTGTGATGTGCTGACTTGGTTTTCATGTTCTTCACAGTTCCATTTTCTTCTTTCTTAATTTTGGTTTTCTTGCATGCCACCCTCAGTTCTTCTTCATCATTTTCCTCTTTCTTTGGCCGTTTCAGATGATGCATTTCTTTCAGCTTTTGGAACTTCTTGAGATCAGCACAGAACAACACCTAAAACAGATAAAGACCACACAGTGGTTACAGCAGACATACTGAAAGAGACATGACAGAAACTCACAGAGTGACATTGACTGACAACACTCACCGACTGTGCCCAACCAGCATAAGGACCCCACAGTTTTCTGAAAAAATCCCCTGTGAAACAATATTACATTGGACATTAGATTGTGTTTAGGATTAAATAGAACCACTATTCAGCATTTAAAATCAGAATGAACATACAACTGATAGGCGGGTGAATACTAACCAATATCTCGGTGAAGTTTATCTGTGATGCTCTTTTGTCCATTGCCAGAAGCATAGCTGTAGTCACGTTTAGCAATCTGCCACACATGTGTGTCTATGGGTACGGCCTCTGCCTTATCCAGGGACATCAGGCATACACAGTCTGCCACCTACAGCGAGACAAATAGCCTTGATTACATGTTACTGTAACAAGTTCATGAAAAATATAAGCTAACGGGTTGCTTTCCTACTCTACCTTGGTGCCTACACCAGGGAGAGTACGCAGAGCATCACGGGCCATTAGATATGGGACACTGCGTAGACCTTCAAGCCACTGGAGCCCATGGGTGTCCAAAATCTGCTTTGCGCTCTGCTGAAGGAACCGAGCCCTGTATCCAAAACCGAGATCCCTGAGACACGCCTCTACACTGTTGTCTGTCAAGAGGAATGCAGAAAGACAACACAATTATGATGACAATGGCTAGTGAACATGACTCTCAGCATGGAAAATGTAGGCACTTGAAGGAAGAAATAAACACAACACAAAGACACAGAATAGTAACACATTCGTCATAAACCTGCAGTTAGATTTATGTACCACTCAGCTATCAACCAAAGCACTGATCTTATCTTACTTTCATATAACTGAGGTCCACTCATTATATCCACATTACTGATGATTATTTATAAAAAAATCATAAAAGCACCAGTTAGTCAACTCTAAGATATCGCCACAATATCGATATTAATGTATTTGGTCAAAAATATCATGATATCTGTTTTTATTCATATCGCCCAGCTCTACATAGAGCTGGGCAATACATCAATATTATATTGATATTGTGATATGAAACTAGATATCGTCTTAGGTTTTGGATATCGTAATATGGCATGAGAGGTGCCTTTTCCTGGTTTTAAAGGCTGCATTAGAGTAAAGTTATGTCATTTTCTTGAACTTACCAGACTGTTGTAACTATTCTATTATTTGCCCACTTAGTCATTATGTCCACATTACTAATTATTATTTATCAAAAATCTCACTGTGTAAATATTTTGTGAATGCACCAATAGTCAACACTACAATATCCGTGCGGTATCAATAGAGTTATTTGGTCAAAAATATTGTGATATTGGATTTTCTCCATATCGGCCAACCCTACTCACAAATAAAAATACAATGCTTTTAATAAAGCGTAGCAGGATAGGGAAAAGGACGCGTTTCAGCCCTAGGCTTTGCTTCACATTTATATACTTATTTGTGAGTGCTGAAGACTTAATTTGCCAGAGAAAGAATAATATAGTACCTGCAAGCGCAGACAGGGAAGGAAAGTTGTAGTAGGAGGTTTCATCCAGTTGGCACAGTGGGGTGCCCAGAGCCTGACACAGTCTCTCCACCATGCCCTGGATACGAGAGATGTGGTTGTTGGAGGTGCAAATAAAGGAAAACAGGCATTCAGTGGGGTCCTGGCGCAGCATGCGCACTCCTGGGGACAGACCAAACAATATACTTAAGACATACCCAACAATATTGGCTTAGTCACCACTTACAGTAATGTAATAATAAGTGGTAGCATGCATGCACACACACACTGACCTGTGAAGATGTCTGCAATGCGCTTAAAGTGAGGGTCTGCTACTCCCCATTCATTGTACAGATCCAGCAGCTTCACATTCAGCTGGAAGTAGTCGCTCAGCATCTCTTCTTCCTCCTCAGTGTCCTGCACTGAGGAGGTCACCTGCTCATCCTCTTCCATCTTCAAAGCTCCTTTGAACCTTTTCTGTGACTTGTTTTCCATGTGTGGAGACACACCAGCCCTTCTCTTCCTGTCACTTCCAACCACCTGCCTGTTTTTTTCATGGTTTTTGTAAACGTGGTACCAAAGAATGTCACCTGTTTGAGTCAAAGTCCAAACTCGTCCTCCCATCACTCCGGTCCAGTGGCCTTCTGCGGTTTCTCTCCATCTGAGGGTTGAAATGCGTTAAGACACATACACGGTAAAACCTGTATTAGTTATGTACAGCAGGCCTCCTGTTGATCATGAGACTAACGTTACATCTGAGATAGACCAACCTACCGGAAAGATTGTCCACATGCAAGAGTGAGATCAAGACTCAGCTCCGATTTTGCACAGGCCAGAGATCTCCACATTTTTGACCCCGATGTCAGTACCGCATGTTTGGCCATAACTTACCTGTTTTGATGCTAACAGTTACTCTGCTGACTGTTAAGAGGTTTTTAAAACAAGCGTAACGTTACACTGAACGACAACAGTGACCCGACCTTATAAAACTCATCTTAGTATGATTAGAGTAGATGTTGAAACGTAGCACAAACCCTACACTTAAATGTAAACGGGAAGCTACAAAGTCTAAGTACAGTTCATGCTATGAATTCCTGTTTACAGCCAGTGTAAATAAACTTTCACGGAGTTGTTTTAGCTAGCGTTGCGATAATAATGATGGACAACAAAGACCTTACACTGTGATGCAAAACTGCCATATTTGAAAAGAAAAAGTACAAAGTTTAGATAATTGTAATTCGAAATGTTATTTTCTACAAATAATACGTGGTTATAGTCCTAGCTTCGTGTTAATATTTATTCCAAATCACTGTACTGTCAAACTGATGCAACATTTCTCAGGTTCCGGTAGCCCCTCCCGCACTGATGTCAACACAACTGATGATTGGCTCGCTCACTCTTAGTGGGCGGTAATTTCAATCAAGCTCATTCACGATTGGTCAATGCTATCCGTGCCCGCGGTTTTCTATTGGCTAATACTTTTGTACTCTTTTTTTTCTTTGAGGTGTACAGGAAGTTGTCCCTTCCTCGCTCTCTCTCTGAGAAGGAAACTTGTGTGTGTCGGTGGCGTGTCTGAGTGGTTCCGATCGGTGGAAAAATGGCAGATACGGTGGCACTTTTCACTTCCATCGGGCTCAGTGAGCAGAAAGCGAAAGAAACGCTGAAAAATGAAGCGCTAAGTTGCGCCTTGAAGGACGCAATTGTTCAGGTACGACCATGAATATATTAAAAGAACGGGCACGACCTAACGGGGAAGCTCAAGTTCCTGGAGGGACAGCTGTGAAATGTGACTGACATCCACTTTATTTTTATAACTCACTTGTATCCACCCTTATTTCTTCTTTACTTTAAATGAGCTCTAAGTATGTGGTCAGAGGTAACGTTACCTTCCTTTTGGATACGTTTCTCATAACTTTTGAGTAGTGACAGGCTGGGCCACTATACTTTCATTTTCACATTCCAAAGGCTTTGCAGACAAACGGCCCACGGTTGAGATAATGACGATAGTAACACTTCCCTGTCTGACTGTAACACAGATCATCAGCTATTGACATACACACATTTAAAGGACAAAACGATTCACTATGGTCTTTTCTCATTGCTTTCAAAAGGCCCAGCGAGTCCGTGGGGCATCAGGAGTAGACAAAGCCATGGGCACGTTGCTGTACAGTATGGCATCTCGCCTTAAAGACACCAACCGCCTAGCATTCCTTTCAGACTGCATAGTTCAGTGCAAACTCACCACAGAGCTACAGCTGGCAGGTAAGTTCTGACATCTTTGACATCTTGCAAGCTGCCTGATCAAGTTCAGTTCGTGAGATGTATTGACATTTTCACAGGTACAGGACAGTACAGATACATTGGAATAATTGTGCATATCTCTTAGAATCAACTGTATAATAAAAAAGACAAAGAAAGGCAATTAAATAAGCAGAATTAAGTAATACACACTAAATGTACAATATGAATATATTTTGTAAAAAGATACGCTATTGCGCTTATTTCCCTAGATAATAACCAAAATGTAAACATGACATATTTTAACATTAATCTTTCAGGTAATTTCCTAGACTGTTACCTGACACAAGAAAACCATTTTAAGAAGTCCATGGCATTTATTCACCCACCACTGCCCACACACAAAATAGAATCTTGAATACCCAAATTCATCCAGGACACAAGGTTTAAATAATTATTGTAACATGATATGCAATTCAATTTGGCAGTGTGCCAACACAGTCTGGGGTACAATACATTTGATGAATATAAAATGTGCCGTAAAAAAGTATCAGGACCCCACATCCTCTGAAGGAGGCTAGGAAAGCATAAAGAGCATAGGAGAAAGCAAAATGGATGAGTGCTAGACTTGACTATATGGACTGTCTAAATGATTGAGATAGGTTTCTAGACATGAATAACTGGAGAAAATAGGCTCGTTCTAGATGAGCCAGCTCTGCGCAGGATCGTTCACCAGCAATCGCTGCCCAATGCATGCAATTGGAGGGATTTTAATTTCTATTTGCTTGATTTAAAGGTTCCTCCTGTACAGAACACATGTAACGTTAGTGTGGCTGATAGTGAGGTTTAGAAGTCAGAGAGACTAAATCCATTCAGATCACGGGTCATCTACAGTCTGTTGTTTATTAACGTCAGTAAAAGATTGTTGCTGGGTTGGTTCAGTGGTAGAGCAGGCGCACGTGTACTTCGAGGTTCATGCCTCCACTCAGAGGTTCAAATTTGACCTGTGACGATTTCTTGCATGTCTTCCCCATCTCTCTCCCCTTTCTCACCTAGCTGTCCTGTCAAAAATTAAAGGTGGAAAAGCCCCAAAATGATTAAAAAAAACAGATTACACGTAGAGCATTTTAACAGCTACTCCGGCATAATAAAAACAACTGGCGCTTGTGTACAAGCTGATATATTGGTCTGATAACATTTTAATAAATCTGAATCGGACCTAACTGGGTGCAAGTGTTTCTGTGACTTCCTGTTCAGCCTGAAGGCTGCTGGACACGGCTGTAAACTGTCCGACTTGACTGTGCCTTTTTGTCCCCGCCCCCGGCTGCTACGCCTGCTCTTATCCACTTTACAGGCGAGACGCATTTCATCTTGAACGAGACTTCTGGGCCTTCCTGGTCCATCAATGTCTCTTCCCTTTTTTTTTGCAGCTGCACTTGACTTTGTGAAGAGTCATCCTCAGGACCCCATCAACCAGAGGGAGTTTGAAGAAGCATGCGGAGTGGGCGTGGTCATAACACCGGAGCAAATTGAGGATGGAGTAAGTGCATGAGCTTACATTGGCCAGAAGTGTGTCTTTCTTACCAGCTTTACTGGTGCGTTCAGTGACAGTGGAATGTTGTGCAGGTTGAATCGGTGATCAAGAAGCACAAGGAACAGCTGTTAAAGGAGAGGTACCACTTCAACATGGGACTGCTGATGGGTATGATGTGTAGTAAAATATGTTAACACCATTAAAGCTTAACAGACAGACAGAATGTCTCACTGAGCTTTTGTGTCCGTTTCAGGAGAGGCACGCTCTGCCCTTAAATGGGCTGATGGAAAGGTCGTCAAAAATGAGGTGGACATGCAGGTGGGTTTTGAAATAGAGAATATCATTAGAAGTATTGTGTGTGTCATTGTTATTGTATGTTTGCATTTGAGGTTGTTTGGTTATGCTCCCTGTGTACTGTAAATAACTCTGCCTTTGGTTTTAAAGGTCCTACACCTCTTAGGACCCAAGACCGAGGCTGACCTGGAAAAGAAACCTAAGGTAACGCACTGCACATTATTTAAAGGAATTAGTTTGACGTTTTGGAAAATATGCTTATTCGTTTTCTTCCTGTGCCCAGCCAAGACATGGTCCGACACAAAACCTTCCCTGTTTGGCCAGAGCAAGGCTGTTTCCCCTTGCTTCCCTAGTCTTTATGCTAAGCTAAGCTAAGCTAACTGGCTGCTGGTTATGTCTTCACATTTATCATGCAGATATGACCGTGTTATTGACCTTCTCATTTAACTCTCTGCAAGAAAGCAAATAACCTTTTTTATTTTCCAAAATGTCTAACTATTCCTTTAATCACTGCACTTAATCTTTTGGTTTCATCTGTGGTTAATGTCCAGTTGTTTTGCAGCCCCAGAAAGCTAAAGTTGCAGAGAATGAGGGAAAGGCAAAGAAAGAGGAGGTGGCAGTGAATGGTGAGTGGCAGACATAGTAGACGGAAGGTTGAAGTGACAGGTAGGTTGTTTGTTTGGTTCTAACTGTGGCTGTTGGTTATTTAGGCGAGGCAATGACTGGGGAGGGAAAGTCACTTATGGAGCAGCTCAGAGGAGAAGCACTGAAGTTCCATAAACCAGGTAAGAAGGAACCACCTGAACAATTAGATGCAGTTGCATTTCTGCTTGATGACTTTTTTTTTCTTCACCCTCCATTTAGAGCAATTTTCAAGGATTTACTTACTAAGCATGTTGATCTTTCCATCATACAGGAGAGAACTATAAAACTGAGGGCTATGTGGTCACACCAAAAACAATGGACTTGCTTAAAAAGCACATGGAGATCATTGGTGGACAGGTACTAACTTTATATGTGTTACTGTTGGATAACTTGAAAATGATTACGTATATAGATTTTTGTCCTTTTTTATTTACAAAATTCCTTTTAGATACGTACTCGTTTTCCTCCTGAGCCCAACGGTATCCTTCACATTGGACACGCCAAAGCTATCAACTTTAATTTTGGTTATGCAAAGGTACGTGTCTTTCTCTCCTCTGTCACATAAGCTGTTTAATCCTCTCTGATGCTGCAGTTTTCTTTAAGCCTGGTCTCTTCTTGTAGGCAAACAATGGAATTTGTTTCTTGAGGTATGATGACACAAATCCAGAGAAAGAGGAGGAGAAATACTTCACTGGGATCAAGGACATGGTGGAGTGGCTTGGTGAGCTTGACTCTGTTGATTGAAGCCTTTTGTGGTCTGATGAAAGCTTCAGGTACACTCTACAAGCATTTATGTTTCTTATCAATATTCCGGTATTCCCCAGGCTACAAACCTCATGCTGTCACGCATGCATCCGACAACTTTCAGCAACTCTACGACCTCGCTGTGGATTTAATTCACAGGTGGGTGTCCAAACCATGTGCACATGTTGATCAATGTGCACAAGCCAGTAGATGATGTTGGATTGTTTTCCTTGTCTGCCTTCAGGGGTCACGCGTACGTGTGCCACCAGAAAGGGGAGGAACTGAAGGGCCATAACGTTCCTCCATCTCCCTGGAGAGACCGACCCATTGAGGAGTCGCTGGTGTTGTTTGAGAGGATGAAAAAGGGGCTGTTTGCTGAGGGAGAGGCTACGCTCAGGATGAAGATGGTCATGGAGGACGGGAAGATGGACCCTGTGGCATACCGAATCAAATACACGCCACACCATCGGACAGGAGATGAATGGTATGAGAACACAAACTGCTGTACTTTCCAGACCAGGTATTTTCATTTAAATACATTTGTCCACGCAAGACAAGCTTTGTTTTGATTTTACACGTCTTCTCTTTCTCTGCAGGTGCATCTACCCCACTTATGACTACACCCACTGTCTGTGTGACTCCATTGAAAATATCACACACTCCCTTTGTACCAAAGAGTTTCAGGCCAGGTACTCATAAATTCTTTGGTGATCTGTCGTAGCTCGAAACACATATGCAATGTGTGTTCACCGTCCTTTTTGGTTTGTGACAGGCGTTCATCATATTACTGGCTGTGTAACGCTCTGGATGTGTACTGCCCAGTTCAGTGGGAATATGGGCGCTTGAACCTCACCTACACTGTTGTGTCGAAGAGGAAAATCATCAGACTGGTAGAGACTGGTGTTGTCAGGTAAAATAGCCATTTGTTTCCAGTCTGTTAAATATTTATGTTAACTTTTTATATGACATTGTTAGACGTTAGCTGATAGTTATTAAGCGGAATCAGCCAAAAGTGACCATCCAACATTTGTCAATTGTCATTATAAAACGTGTGCCTGGAACCCTGGTCTTATGTTACCCTATGTACAAATGATCACAATGAGTTCCAAGCAGTGTGGAATACAGATTTAAAATTTGGGAAAAGAGAGCTGTCAGTATAGAGAAAGTTGGGTCTATGCATCTTTACCTACATAATACCCTGTTTTATATTTACTTTTTCACTAAAGCCCCTTTCAGATATGCAACTCTTTAAAATAAATGTCAGGGCTTCCAGGAAAACTGAAATAAATTCATCCATACAATATTGTGAGTAGACATTGCCCTTAAATCATTCAATTTTACAGCAGTTGATGTACACAGTTTCTATATATACCAACTACTGAAAATAGGATATACAAAAGGGCCTACTAATTATATTATAACTAAAGATTATTTGAATTCTATCGCACAAGTACATGGCTTTTCCTGTATATGTCCAAAGACCAATTTAATAGCAATGTTAGGAACTCCATGTCTGAACAGGGCTTAAGTGTATTAAAATATATAACCACTTCTTGTAATAACAACACATATGTCTTGCAACAAATAGATAAGTCAAACGTCATGAGTGAATTCAAACAATATATGCTTCTCACTGTGATTTGGTGTGCAGCATTTTAATCACAACAGCTGTCTTCCTGCTACATAGAATCTGTTTGGTAACTGTAGAAGGTATCTTTTCTAATTCCAGAGACTGGGACGATCCCCGACTCTTCACTCTGACCGCTCTGAGGAGAAGAGGTTTCCCAGCAGAGGCAATTAACAACTTCTGTGCTCGGGTATGCAGAATAAACGGAAGGATGAGTGGTTTGGTGGAGGAAGTAGTAATTAAACGCATGAGGACGGTGCTGTAATGATATGTTGCATCTGTTGGCAGGTCGGAGTCACAGTTTCCCAGACGACGACAGAGCCCCACCTTCTGGAATCGTGTGTGAGGGAAGTGCTGAACGACACGGCACCCAGAGCCATGGCTGTGTTGGAACCACTTAAAGTCACCATAACTAACCTCCCTAAGAACTCAAAGGTTTGTGCATGAGTTACATAAACCGACATTACACATGCGTGTGCTCCCTGAGGACTTGTAATACCCTCTATATTCTGTCTTTTGCATGATATTTAAAATCACCGGTGCTGAATATTCCTGCTTTTGTGCTTTTCTGTCTCAGTCAGAAGTACGAGTGCCAGACTTTCCTGCCAACGAGGCCAAGGGCAGCCACACCGTCCCATTTACACATACAATCTACATTGAACAGAGTGACTTCAGAGAGGTCAGAGAGAAAAACAAAATACCCTCACAGTATAAGTAGCATACTTTCTTTGTGCTATATTTGCATTGCGGAAAGAGGATAATGATGGACTCCTCTCCTTCTGTAGGTATTGGAAAAGGGTTACAAGCGTTTGACCCCGGAACAGCCTGTAGGTCTGAGGCACGCTGGGTATGTCATCTCTGTCCAGAAGGTCATCAAGGTAAGACTCCAGATATTTGCGCACGTGTGTGTGCGCCATTTTGAATCACTTTGGGTAAAAGCACTATTCAAATAACAGCTTGTTTTTCTGCAGTCCAACTAATGTTGCAACTTAACGTGCAATCTTGGTACACTCTTAGCAGTGTTCGCTTCCCTCTGTGGATGTCTTGACTTCCTGGTCCACGTCCTGCTGAAATCTCCTTTGTTTCTCAGGACACTCAGGGTAAAGTGGTTGAACTGGAGGTGAGCTGTTGCAATTCTGAGACCGCAGAGAAACCAAAGGCCTTTATCCACTGGGTCAGCCAGCCATTGGTGTGTGAAGTGCGCCTTTATGAAAGACTGTAAGTCACAAAAAAACACTCTCTGTCATTCACAATCGATATTCCATGTAGAAAACTCCCTTAACCAAAACGTCTCACTATCTTCGTAGATTCCTGCACAAACATCCAGAGGATCCGTCTGAAGTGCCCAATGGCTTCCTGAGTGACATCAATCCTGTAAGTACCTCTGCACTCCTGTGGCAGAAGGCCTGATTAAATCAACTGATATTTTTCAATAGGCGTAGTGCTTAATGTGTTTCCTTTTTTGTCATTTAGAATTCCCTGCATGTGATCAGCAGTGCCTTAGTGGATACTTCAGTAAAGGGAGCAAAGGTTTTTGACAAATTCCAGTTTGAGAGAGTCGGCTACTTCTCCCTGGACCCCAACAGCATTGCAGACAAGGTACAGTAACCTTGAACAACTTTTGAAACGGTTTTGGTTATATTACAAATGCTTCTTGATAAAAGCTTTCACAATATTTTAGTTTATTGGAGAAATTATTATTGTATCTACTGTGGTTTAAAAAACATTTTTGTAATGAAGTGTGACTGTAATCTTTCTTTCACTGCAGCTCGTCTTCAACAGAACAGTCACCCTCAAAGAAGACCCTGGGAAGATCTAATTGACAGAGATCCAGCTGCTTCCCATGAGCCCACAGATACATGTCCAAATTGTTTGCATCAGTTAATGTGTAACATCAGCAAGGGCACAGACTGCTCAAGTTGAGATTTACTCAGAAAAGATACCGTAATAATTACATGTCCATATTTTTTTCAAACTGCAGTTCTCTTTCATGGATCTGTCTTGCTTAACTTGAAAAATATAATTTCATTTCTTAATTGTCGGCTGCAAAAACAAAATTACTGCAGTATCACTTTGTACAATCTCAACCTTGGCCACTCAGTGTCAGAGTCCTCTTGACTCTTTTTTCTGTATCTGCTGCAATAATATTCAATTACAGTGTTTCTTCTTTGTTGAGTGGATGCAACTCTGATCATTGCTCAACAAGGACGACATGTATGTTATTGTAATATTGGCTTAAAACTGGTGTTACACAGGAGATGCTCTCAAATGGCATGCATGACTTTCTTACAAAGGCGGTAGATCCTTGCCAAATCATAATGTGTTTTTTAGACTCAGAGGGGAACATGAACATGTGTCATTTTGACAAGAATAAAAAAAATAAAATAAAAAAACATGCAATGTCTCTTTGTTAATATTCTGAATTTTCTAAAGCTGATATTAATATTCTCCTACCGGTGATATTTTAAATCATAATATTTTACTATTAGAATTAAATGAATGAATTTATTTATGATGATATTTTGGTTATGGTTATTGGTCACACAATATTCAATCTAGGGGTGGGTGACCGTAATAGGTATTGTGATTACCTGAAGGTAAGTCTAATAAGTTAAGTAAACAGTATAATGTTGCTTAACTGTAACCAAGAATACAAGATATGTGAGCTGTATTATGCTCTAATAAAACACATGCAGTCCCAGGCTAATCATGATATTAAAACATTTTTCAACCTCAGATTCTGTAGCTGATTTGGCGGTTGTGTTAAGTAACTGCTTTTTCAATTACAGCAGCAAAGCAATGGACTGCTATCCCTACAAGTAGAACCAGATTATGTTGTCATGAACTAACTGGTCTGTCCTACAGGAGTATTTAATCATGTTATATATGCATTATATACAAGCCCAGGGACTACAGATGGAAATTAGCATTGTGCTATATCTGGTGCAATGCATTTTTTTTAACTATCCCCGTTTAAAATAAACCAAATAAATGAATAAACATAATATTCAATCAGGCAATTAATATTGAACCAATACTGATATCTGTCAAAAATGACGTTATGGACTAGTACGTAAACCAGACTTGCAAAGGAAAAGTAAAGAGTTTTAGGTTGCTTTTTGGATATTAATATGTAAAAGAGAAAGATGTAGCCTGTTCTCTGATTTTCCAATAAGAAATAGAAAGTTAAAATAAATACGCAAGCAGATATTTGGTCCAAACAAGAGCAGTGTGGGAAATGCAGAACATGCTGAAATGTAGTGCGTGGGAATTAACCCTCAACTGCACACAGCTTCTTGAGCACCACCCAAAAATTCAGCGCATTTCTTTGACACTACCTTAAAAGATTCAGAAGCTAGTGAACCACTAGGAGCGTCTGTCTGGCAAAACTGTGTTTTAAGGTGGACCGACATCTACCTAATCTTGACGGCTACTTTGCCCGTGTGTGTCGCCTTTAACGGACCATCCTGCAAGCGCCAGTTACCACGATAAGAACATGTGGAAATACCGCGATAGCACGACATAATTACAACTCGCTTGCCTATTGGTTGGAGCCGAGTACTGTTGTAAGATGGCGCCCAGCGAAATATGAGTATTTGTGAAAAAGAAAAACTACAGCCGACCATCTAACGAAAATAAAGAATAAAGCAGCCATAGAGAAACGCCATTAGCACTTCGCAACCCTGCTCGTTGGAAAAGGAGCGCAGTTTTGAGGGCAGAGAAGCGCTTGTGGGCGGCTCGAACCTCGGCCCGTTTAAGGAAGAGAGGTAGCTAGCCAACGCGCCTGCTAACGTTAGCCTGCTAGCTTTGGGATATCATAAAAATATAGCTAGTAGGTGTAACGTTACGGATAAGAGAGTCGACAGTTTCCGGTGCTTTCTGTTTATGCACAACCTGCTACGTAGCTAGCTATTGTGTTGTTTGTGTACATGGTCACATTATTACACTGCCAAAAACAGCTGTAGCTAGCTAGATATTATTTGCAAACAACGCGGCTAGTTAATGTTAGCTGTACACCTGGCTAACCTAGCCTGTTGTGTAATCAGCTGTTATATTAGCTGTTATAGAGCAATTCCACTATGCACATCGTTGCCGGATTGTTGTGCAAAACTAGCACGTTGTCATTATGTAGCAGTTTCCATCGCTGCTTTGAAAACTGCATCGGATTTGGAAAGTGGCCGCGCTTTTGTCCCTGCTCGTACACAGTCAGATAGATTTAACCCTTTCGTATTACCTTCTGTCTGGTGCTACTGAACACTGATCTTTTGTTCAGTTTGTAAACACTATACAGTTTCAACTGATGTCAGCACAGCGTTTCTTTCCGTTTGTTGTTACATCAATAACCATGTTGTCGCCTTACTTTTGAAATGCGTTTTAGTCGTACACGTTTTGACAGGGCTATTGTGATGTTATTCATGGTCAATCTTTGGTGATACAGATATAGAATGTACAGACGTCTGCAACTAATTTAAAACACTCCAAATGATGCCTTTCCTCAGATCCCTACTATAGAAGAAGACTCTGTCAGCGGCAATGAATAACTCCCTGGATGGTACAGGCTCCTATGAGGAGCTTGTGAGACAGAAAGCTCGGAGCATCCCTCAACATCGCATGAAGGAGTTCCTAGAGTCTTTGGCCAGCAAAGGCCCAGATGCCCTGCAGGAGTTCAGCCAGCAGGGCGGAGATACTACGGCCACCACCACCACTATGGTCTACCAACAAGAAGCTAACTGCATCTACACAGACAGCACAGAGGTGGCAGGTTCATTGTTGGAGCTGGCTTGTCCGGTAATTTAGCACACTAAATAGTCACAAAGCAGTCTGTTAAAGAGCTCTGTTCTTGAAATGAAGCTCTCTGACAGAAACATTTCTAATGCAGGTTCAGGTGCAGGTCCAGACGCAGCAGCAACAGATACAGGAGTCTCAGCAACAGTCTGTACAACAGAATACAGAGCAACAGATAGTGCAGGTTTGAGCTGTTTATTATACCTTTTGTGTTGTGTTTATCATACATGCCCTGTTCAATGTAATCCTTGGTCCACTAAATTTGGCCTATTCTATTTTAGGTGCAGATCCAGGGTCAGCAGCAAGGTCAGATGCTGGGTCAGGTCCTTCAAGTACCCTCTGGCTCCCATCAACAGCTCCAAGGTGTGACTACTGCACAGCTGATTCAGCCAGGGGAACTCACCGAGGAGCAGCACCAACAGGTGCACATAAACATATACACATATACAATCCACATCATGGCAGAGTTGCAAATTTTGTCATTAGTCAGTCTGATTTTTATTTTTATTTATTTTTTTACCAATGTACATCTTCCTCCCATGTCTTTTAGCTGCAAGCCCAGTTGGTGGCAGCTGTTGCAGGAGGACAACATATTCAAATCCAGACAGTCGGGGCCCTTTCTCCCACCCAGCAGCAGGACAATATTGAGAGGAGGGTACTGGGAACCACCGTTGCCACATCACAGGGAGCAGGTGTCCTCCAACCAGCCAAGAAGCGTAAGGTTGACATGCCCATCACTGTATCCTATGCCCTGCCTGGCCAGCAAGTAGCAACAGTCCTCGCTATCCCTCAGGGACAGGGCCAGCAGCAAAGTTACGTGTCCTTGCGGCCGGACCTCCTAACTGTGGACAGCTCCCACCTTTACAGTGCTACAGGCACTATCACCAGTCCCACAGGGGAGACCTGGACAATCCCTGTTTATTCTGCTCCTGCTGGTTCCGGAGGCCGTGAGCAGGTCACACACATTGCAATTCCCCAGGAGGCCTATGGAACAGTGCAGGTTACAGGGCCAAACACTACAACAATGACTACAATGCCAACACAAGTTACTGTTGAAAATGACAAGCTGAAAAGTCAAAGTCAGACCGTGCAGGCCGTTTCCAGCATTACAAGCTCCGGGGGAATGGGAGGCCAGGAAGAAGTGGTGCACACACTAGCTGCAAACACACTGTTCCCTGCCCAGCTGATGAATGGAAACATCCACATCCCAGTGGCAGTACAGGGCTATTCCAACGCTACACAGTCTCTTATCTGGGATCCACAGCAGCAGGTGCTGCACACACAGGGGCTGTCAGGGCAGGATGCACAGCAGCTGCAGGTGCTCACACAGGTGTTGCTATGTTTTGCATGCTTTTTTTTTGTGGCAAGATGCACATATTGACATATATTTATTGATCGCACAAGGTAACATTGTTGGTGTGTTTGTGTTTGTGCAGGGTCAGACAGTGGTAGCAGAGGTAGATGGACAAGGTCAGCAACAAGTGCATGTGCAGGAGCTGCTGCTGCCCGCCACTCTAAAGCCAGAGGAGGGGCTGGAGGTGTGGCAGCTTTGGGCTCAGCGGAAAAACGCAGAGTTGGAAAAATCGGACAAAAACAAACTGGCCCCAATTGGCCGTAAGTGCATATACACAATGTTTGTCATAGTGTACAATATTTTGTTGTTGATGCACATTTGTACTCCCATTATCTCTTCTCTGTCAAACCAATGACTGAATTATGTGTGTGTTTTAGGACGCCAGGCGCTGCGCTTCCAGGAGGACTTGGTGTCAAGTGCAGTAGCCGAGCTCTGCATGGGTCTGTCCTTGATGACAACGGAGGCTCGTGGGTTGGAAGGGGAGTCTTATGAGGCTGATGTTCTCTACTATGTATTTCTGTGTATACAAAAAGTAAGTTCATTACACACACACACACACACACACACACACACACACACACACACTTCTATCTCTGTTGGTACTTGGTTTTGATGTGGAAACACTGTTTGACCACAGTCATCTTTCTCCAATTTTCCCTGCAGTATCTGTTTGATAATGGTCGTGTGGACGACGTTTTCTCAGATCAGTACTACACCCGCTTTGCTCACAGTCTGCACCAGATCCTGGAGCCTTGGAGACAATCTATTCATCCGCTAGGTGTGGACAAAAGTCGTTTTCCAAAGATTTAGTGTGAACTTTCAATTCTTGTTACTCTGCAATCACATTTGTTTTATCGACTAATATGATCTCAGATACAGTTAGGGTTGGGTACAAAGACCCGGTGCTAATACGGCCCCGGTGCCTTAATGGCGGGTATTTACCAGACCAAATAGCAACAAGAATTTTGGTGCCTCATTTTGGTGCAACTTTGATGCCTGTCCTGCTCTCTGATGCTCCGAAATAGACAAGGCAACTGGAGCATCCCTGCATGTCATGCTAGTTATTTGGTTCAGGCACCGATTTTAAAAGTATAATTTTAGCACTGATATCGGAAAAAATCCAAATGATACTCAACCTTAGATTAGAGTTTAGATTTTCTGCACGGTCGGGCCAATATTTTACTTTGATTATGTTGCTGACTTGATCTGTTATCCCTTATTCTGCTGAGGGATAAGGATAGGGCTAGGGTTTATATATATTTTTTTGTTGTTGTTGTTTTTGGACATTTCTTAATTTGGATCCATTTGCCATCCATTCCATTCTGCATAAACAAACAACACAGTTTACATGCTTGGTCCTTGTTGGATTATTCATTAAGATCATTCTAAACCGATTTCTGTAGTTCAAACAACTCGGAATTGTTGTTGAGAACGTCAGTTATAACAGCCCACTTATTAAAAAATTGTCGTGTTTAAATCAGGGTTGGGCTCATAATTGCAGTTAATGTGACAGGCCGGCTCGGACACAATGTATATTTTTTTTGGGCCCGATCTAAGCTCTACCCTAGATACAGTGCAAAACCGTAAATACACAAGCCTACTGTGTTAGGGTTGTCACCAATCAATCTTTCTCCCCCATCCGATTTGTATTTTCCTAAATAATACAGCTGAACATTGCAAGTGTATCACAGCACAGGCTAACATTAAAGTATTAAGACAATATTGCCTTTAATGGTTTTTGTTTGTGAAGTAGCCCATGAGTGTCAGTCTTTGAAGTTTTTTTAGCAGAACGGTCTTCATAATCTGCTCTTGGACTCCCCTACCAGGTTATATTATCCCCAGTCATGTAACAGAGGAGATGCTGTGGGAATGTAAACAGCTGGGAGCTCACTCTCCCTCTACGCTGCTCACAACTCTGATGTTCTTCAACACCAAGTGAGTTGAACTGCGTTTGCAGTCATCACATACAGTGTCATTGACATGCAGTCATATTGTGTAATACATACAGTACCTCACAAATCACACAAATAATTTCCAACCCACATTTCAGCAAAACAAGACACAAGCTGTAGTTCTTTCTCCCCTCTGCCCCAATATGGCTACAAATGAACACTAATTGACCAAATCAGTTAATTTATATACTGTATATCTTTAACAGGTATTTTCACCTGAAGACAGTGGATCAGCATCTAAAAGTGGCCTTTTCTAAGGTGCTGAGACACACCAGAAAGAGTCCCAACAACCCCAAAGACAAGAGCACCAGCATCCGATACCTAAAGTCAACAGAGAGGTTCATAGGACAGAAAGGTAAGAGTGCACGTGATTTGGATTTGTGCTGTCATGTCTGAGAGGGGACCTCTTTTTAAGAATAAATAATCTGTTCGTACATTTTTCTTTTAGTCACAGATGACATGTACTCAGAGCAGCTGGAGGACCCAGAGAACCCACTGCGATGTCCCATCAAGCTCTACGATTTCTACCTCTTCAAATGGTAAATATACAAGTGTTTATCAGGAAACTTAACTTTAGGTGTAAACATGTTTTTATGTAATGAAATAATGATCCAATATGTCAACAATAATGAAACTGTATTTGTCAGATAGTAACTGGTTAAAAATGATTCTTTGTACGACGATGTAGTGTTTTTTTACTCTGACCAATGTTAGGGTTATGATTATCATTTCATGATGAGATCCAGATTTTCTCTTTTGGAGTTGCTGCCGCGGCCTAAATAAAGCTCTTGCTTGTTATTGGCATGTTGACACATTGCACTTAAATGTTCAAGTGGTTAAACTTGTGAAAACACTTGCTAGGCAACTGACAAAACATGAACGCTTTATAATTATAATTTCCTCAAAATGGCTAATGATTTTTATGTTTTCTGCCTCTTAACAATTACCAGAGAAACTGACTTCTTTGGTTTATGCTGTCTGTAAAAATGTCAGCATCCTGCACAACGATTGATGACGACTGATTGACAGAAAGTGAATCAACTATTTTGATAATCGATTCATTGTTGCAGTTAACCTTTCAAACAAAAATGGCAGCCATGCACTGGTTCTTGCTCATCCTGTGATTTGCTGCTTTTCTATGTTTTACATCATTGTAAATTGTAGATTTTTTTGGGTTTGGGCTGTTGGTCATACAAAACAATCAATTTAAGAAGTCATCTTAGGCAGTTGGAAAATTTTAATCAGCAGTTCTTCGCAAATGTTTTTTCATAGTGTACATTGGCACAACACACAAACTATCAATGGAGTATATAATTGCCAAATCTATAATGGAAATAATTGTTTGTTGTAGCCCTAATCTCAATAGGGCAAATGGAATGATGGCCACCACAGGAAATGCTGGCCATACAAATTGGATATGACAGCCCACTTTTCCACTGATTATCTTACTCTCAGTTGCAGACAAAGACTACTTAATATAATTGTATTATAGGCGGTGATGGGCAAATCTGGTAAATAAGCGCATCTTGAAAATGTGCTAACAATGTGTTCTCTGTGTTCAGTCCGCAGAGTGCTAAAGGTCGCAATGACACCTTCTACCTGACTCCTGAGCCCGTGGTGGCTCCAAACAGCCCCATCTGGTACTCTACTCAACCAATCCCAAAAGAACAGCTGGAGCAGATGCTTGCCCGCATCCTCGTCATCCGTGAAATCCAGGAAGCCACCAACATGTCGGAGAGCGTGCACTAGTTGGACCGGAGGAGAACAATAAATGGACTAGGCCCTTCTTTCTACACCCAGCCTTTGATTACTCATAATCAGTAGTTTTCTATTCTCACACCCTCTTTTGGTCTTTAACGGTGGCATGTATATGTTTATATTCGTTATGTGTCAGCATATCTTATTCATAGACTGTACATACAACCAATACAGATAATTTGTCTTGTTGAGGGCAATCTCTTAACCTGAACACCAAGTTTTGTTTTCTTATTTTTATTTGGCCAAAGGATGTAGTGTCTAATCTTTTTATTGGACCTGAACTCTAATTTATATGTTTTAACTGTTGGTTCTCCTTACCAATTGTCTGGTATTTTCCTTTCCCGTTTTGTTTTAATCTGTAATATATTTCATATATATTTTCACTGGGGTTAGCCTGCACTATGCTGCTTTTTATAGACATCCTTTTTTGTTGCTCTTCTTCCCTTCGTCTGCCTTGGTCTCTGTTTAGTGTCACAGTAAATACCACCTTGGTACTAATATTAAGACTGCATTTAGTAGCCAAACAGGCAAAAAGCTCATTTTCAAGTTGTGTGAATTCTCTCGTTTTTTGTTTTTTTGATTTCACACCTGGATACACCGTACTCTGGAGATGACTTGTTAGTTATTGCTACATGCTTGCTGTTGGACTGTCTCAGCAGCATTCAATTCCATCAGGACACAGACTTTATTGCAATACAGTGACGCCCCTTACTCTGCAGCTACTAGCACTTGCCAGATGGTGGAGATGTGGCAGAGGGAGAGCGGAGGATGCTGACTGCTGCTGGATCCGCCTTTCTCCTGTCCATCACAAACCCTAAAACTCACCCGAAGAGGGATCTATTGTATCATACATGTTTATTACATGACAGATGAAAGACTATAAAGTGGGGTTAGCCCTTTATGTTCTTTAATGTATAAAACTCATAGCTCCTTCATGTACTGTAATGGGTTTCAGTCATTTAAGGAGAATGGCAGTGCCTGTGTGTTTTGGAAACATGACCCTTTTTGTACAGCCACTATACCATGTGTCGGCCTTTCTAGCAGGTATGCTATCAGTTCTGCACACGCATCCTTAGAAGTGTGTGCTATTAAAGGATGCACAATGATTTTTCACACAAAGAAAAACTAAATAAAAGTCATCTAGAAACCACTTCATCAATAGTGGAGGCAAACAAAGTTCAAAAATAAACATTTGGTAGCTGGACACAATGTACAATGATATTTACATGTATCTGTATGCAAAAGGAGCAGCCGCTTGTTCTCATGAATCTCATAGTAGAGGAACAGGTTTGACCTAACTGGCAGGTTACTCCCCTAATTTTTCCTTCTGGTTCACAACTGCTTTGTCTCAGGTTTCTTCACCAGCATGTATATGCATGCACAGCCAGTTCTTTACCTGTTATTACTTCAGCTGCTATTATTGTCATACAGTGCTCAGAGCATTATTTCTGCAGTGTCCTTCCTTCTTAGATGCTGTATGAGGGCATGCATAATAATTTTAGTCTTGACTGTTTTTGTATTATCAGCTTTACAGTTTGTAAGTTCAGGAAGCATGTGAGCCTGGGTTAAACCGTGATGAGGAAGGCAGTAACCTCCTCAGTAGCATCCCGGGGTTCAAAATCTGCTGGAATGTGTTCTGTGGTTGGTGTGATGGAACTGTGTGCCCATGATGGCGATGTCTCCTCCCTGAACGGCCCAGGGGGCTATGGGGTTGATCTTGACTGTGGTGGTTAATTTTTGAACTGGCTCCTTGAACTTGTGGCCTGCTGGGGAAAGAGAAGCTGCCTAATTACAAAATGTCATCTTACTTTACAATGCCAAAACAGAATTTAGTGTGTGTTGTTGCTTACTAGGAGCTTATTTATGTATTCTCACCATGCTGATGTTCCCCCACTGAGCCAGTGTAGCAGACAATTATGAACAAATATGTACTGCTCCTGTTTAAACACAAAGGAATGAGCAGGTAATGAGGATCTCATATTTGGGATGAAACAGGAGAGCACAGTGTTCATGAGTATGTGTCAGTGGCATCGTAAGAAAATGGAATACATGTGAGTAAATTACAGGTGTGCATTTTCACTGTAATTTAGCTAAATATTTAGGACTTCTTTTTTTTTTTTTAAATAAGCACAATTATGACACCAAGCAGTGGTGGAAAATAATTAAGAGTATAATTTGGAAGTACTGTTTTTGTACTTCTCGAGTATTTGTAATTTTCTGCTGCTATATAGTTCACATGATTGAATGATTAACTTTCTCTCAGCTACATTTATATAACAGTTATACTTGGTTACCTTCCAAATTAAGAAAATAAGCTCATGATCAGCATATGTAAAACATAGTTTATTAGAAGATTGATATCACTCTCATATTTCATACTTCTGGCAGCTTAGCTGAGCATGCTTAGCATAAAGACTGGAAACAAGGAGAGCTGTTTCTGGTCTTTATGCTAAGCTAAGCTACAGGCTGCTGGCTGCAGCTTCATATTTACCTTTGTGGTATGAGGGTAACAATCTTGTCATCCAACTCTTTGCAAGAAAGAAGCCTACCACTCAAAGTATCACATTATTCCTTAAAACTACCAAACACAGACAGGAGACAATTTGCTGATATATTACTTACTTTACTCAAGCATTATTTTCAATGCAAAGACCTTCTTTGTAATAAAGTAGGCCTAGGTTTTCATCGCGGTATAAATACTTCGGAATATTCTTTTACAACTGAGTGAACTTAGTTACAAAAATGCTTAGTGAACATCACATTTTACAAATGTCTGATGTCCAGGTGAGCAGCTGTAGAAAGTATGTTTACTAACTACAACTTTGAGATACTTATACTATACTTGAGTACTTTTATATTTCTTATACTCCACTAGATTGAAACATTGTACTAATTCCTCCAGATTTACCTAACTGCTGTAGTTTGTTACTTTTTTTAAATTATTCAAAAATTATTAGAAAACATTATCAATTTATAAAATATGAAGCGTTGTTAAATTGTAGATTAAACAACCCAGAGATAGATAAAATATAAAATTAGCTTTACCTATCTGCATGAGTACTTTGAGTTGTGATACTTTAAGTGCAGTTTGCTGCTAATACTTTAGTACTTTTACTTGAGTAACTCTTTAAGCGCAGGACATTTACTGGTAAGGGAGTACTTTTTGAAACTTTTTCGTTTTTTTTACTCAAGTAAAATATTCCAGAGTGTCATTACTGGACTGACCATATTTTGGACCATCCACATTCGATGTAGCCGTAGATCCTCCACAGCAGCCCGGATATCAGGCCGGATGCCCCTCGCACACAGCTGCATCAGCCACAACAACGTCACAAATGTCCCTGAGCGCCCAACCCCTGCACTGAAACACACAAAAAGCACACTTTAAACACTGTCTTGACTTGTGGTCCATCTAAATGATAAGCCTCTGGAAGCTCTACAGGATAAATACACATAAATGCAAATTTTGTAACATAGAGTAAAGAGTTTTCCTGAAGGAGAGGGTTATGGGCTGGAGGTCAGAGGTCACACCTGCAGTGTACCACAGCCGGCCCCAAGAGTGGAATAGCTTCCAATTCCTGCCGCACATGCTCAGTGAAGGCACACAGTGAGGATAAATCTTTAGGGATGCCCCGGTCTGGCCACGCAGGGTAGTAGTAGTGTGTGATTATCCTGATTGTTGAACAAGCTCTCTGAAACACAAACACTTCCCTTCATTCCAAACACAAGGACATCTTCTTGGATTGATTACTGGTGCTGTCAGTGCACAAAGAAGTCAACAGCAGCAGTTTAAAGGTACCAAAGGGGATGATGGATGTTTATTTTGCTCACCTGTCTGAGGTTAATGGTGGTGATAAAATAATCTGGACCTTGTTTGCAGGTCACTGTTGTCACTTGGATCAGTCCATGTTCAACAGTGCATCGGTCTAGAGGCCAATACCTATCACACAGCACCTGAACAGATAGAAACTCCCCAAAATGTCTAACAATCCCTTTAAAATACTAATAAAATAATGATAAAATGACACACACACTCACACACACACACACCCACACACACACGCTGAGTGTGTCTTTCTCACTATGTCCTTGTGTCTCAGAGCTGTCACCATGACGATTATCCTGACGTTTTGCTCCCACACCATCCTCCAGAAGTCAGCCATGGTATTGTGCAAAGGACCCTGGGTGCAGATGAAGTCTCTTTCTGAGCCTCCACCCTGAATACAGACACACAGTCATTAACAGATGTAGACAGACAAGTGGTTAAGCAGACAGAGTAATGAAAATGACTAAATAAAGTTGGTTGAGGGGCGGAATGAGTTCTTACAGGCACAAAATTTGCGTTGATGTAGTCAGTGTGTGGTTGGGAGTTTTGGACTGACAGCCTGACGCGACAGTGGTCATCTATAACCAGATGGAAAGTAGCAGACAAAGAAAAGTATCATACATTTCCACTAATAGGCTACTTGCTGTAACCTGTTGTAGTATAGTGATGCACCTACATGGCAGTATGTAGGGGTATCTGTTCTTTTCTCTGTTGGCCTTTGAGTCCCCTGCTCGGGTGGGGAGGTTTTTGCCAACGTCATCTAGCTCCTTCACAGAGCCAAAGTCATTAGCGCACATGACAAACACTTTTAGCTTCAGAAAGTCTACACCAAGTTAAAAAAAACCATACTATTTACCTCAAACTCCTGTTTAAAGCCCTTGTTGTCATTGGCTGCGAGTGCCTGGCATCGCAAACTTAACTCCTGCAGAATTTGCGCCCTTGGGAAAGTTTGCACCCTGTGAGACATGATTGTGTAACATTAAACCATTTTTAGACCATTGATGCACTCAGAAAATATGGATAAGTTTGGTTTTATTCTACACTTTTTTATTGTCAATTAATTCATTCTAGAATTCACTGTGTGGCCAAATCTTGATAGCCTATAGCTTATTTATTTGTGTTATCAAAAACACATTAATAAGCCACATCTTTGCACTGGCTGATGTGTTACTACATTAAAATGAACATGAGTGCTGTATATATTTAAGGTGATCCCACATTCACCATCCTGCTGTCATAAATACTCACCAGTGCACCAAATTTGCAGCTGGAAATAGTCCCCAATAAATGTATTTGAACACTTTCTAAAATCCACAATGCACAGCTGTTTTTGGAAATGATTTAGCCTTTTCATTAAATGGAAGTAAACACTCAGTTGCCAGTTTATTAGGTAGCTTGCTAAAACTAGATAATCATCTTCAGTAATGAGCTCAAGGCTGAGTGCCAAAGACAGGGTAATTAGAAGATATAAGAGGTGTGAAATGATAGGATTTGTAGAAAATAGCAAAAATATAGAAAACTATCAGCTGTATCCTTTAAGCATATTACAAGCAAGCTGCACGGAATTTTGTCCTTACCTCATGTCTTTTCTTGTCTCGTACCTCGTACTTTAAATATAAATTTAGCTGGAACTTGGGATGTTAAATGATGCCTAGATCATTTCAGTGTTGAAGCTGTGAAAAAGATACCAAATCATGTCTCATAAAGCCACTTTCATAAATTTAAATCAATATATCAATGATAGATTGATGAAGCAAACTGAATCAGAATAGCTGAGGACAGTGTATACCTCTTGCTTTCCCCTCCCCCTTACTGGTTAAATGTTTTCCTCCTGAACAGAGGTATGTGACACCAGAGAAAAACACTTACAACACACAATTGTGTGAGAGCGGCTTTATCATACACGTTATGAAGTTAAGTGCTTTTACAAATGTACTGCATTTAGTTATGCCCTGAGGTAGCTGAGTCCAGCTTTTTTTTACTGTATCAAACCAATAATATTATACATTCCTATCCAACTATACTTCTCCACATTATAGTAGAAAGGCACACCTAACAAGCGCAGCCCAACATTCACACGGCACAAAAGTAAAACTGACTCGACGAGGTAGAAAACCTGCTCCAACAAGTTCTTAACCCCAAACACTGACAGCAGAAGTGCAAAACAGAAAGTCCCAACAGCTTCAGTATGTTTTTTTTTTTTAATAGATTACCTTTATAAATGAGCCTCTGTTAAATGTTGAAGAGAAAAAGAGCAGAACTACTTCATTCCAAGTCATCTTAAGGTTGTCTGGTTTTAATTATTCTCTCTGACCCTGTGTGTGTGTCTGTGTCTCTCTCAGGGGAGGAGGAAGTGTGATGGGTACAGACTACAGACAGTGGGTGGAGAGAGGAATACTAAACCTCTGGGAGGGATGTCAGTATGTGATGGCCTCAGCTATTCTTTGTACATTTAGCTATTGAGCCATTCAAAGCACTTGGAAAACAAAATAGCACTGTAACTAAAGCCATGTGAGACTGGAGCTCATGATTGTTTTTATTCTAACTTAAGATTTGACTTTACCAACAGTGGAAATTTGCGTCTTGTATAACACATATCTACGGTCTTTGAAAGCCTCCCAGCTGACATGTTGCGCCAGTCTGTAGATATATACAAAATATTGTTTAAATGGCACAAAGCTATGAATAGCAGCATGTTTAATCACTTCAAAACACTTAATAATTTGGGCCAGAATTCCTGCTTTATCAATTTCATTATGACTTTATGCTTTATGTTATTTTCAAATCCTCGCAATGTTGTTTTAATCTTGCAAATCACATGTTATTTTTGTCATTATTATTATTTACATTTCATACTTCTTTATACTTCTACTCCACTACACTACTACTTAGAAGCCAATATTGTAGTTTTTACTCCAGTACATTTATATGACAGCTTTAGTTTCTAGTTACTTTGCAGATTTATACTATGAATAGAAAATATAGATGAAATCATGAATTATGATATATAAAGTAATTAAAATGTGCTCCACTTTTGCAAGCTGCAACATTAAAGTGAACATGAATGTATCAATAATTTGAATCCTAAAATGTAATATTTATTATTATTCTGAAATGAGACATTCTGCATAATGACTCTAATACTTCTTCTTCTACTTGAGTAACATTTTGAATGCGGGACTTTTACTGGTAACAGAGTATTAGGCACGTACTACTTGTGGTAAAAGATCTCCCACCACTGGCTACAATACGTCCATGGACACACTCGTATCCATGCAGTCACGCGCATCCTGAGTGTAAAACAAAGGTATGAACTAACACTTACAACAAGTCTGTCAGCATTCAAAGTGAGATACGCGTGCGTGTTCTCCGCTTTCGTTTTTGATAAGTTTTACGACCACAGACTGAACCTGATTGGGTGGCTGTAGAAATAGGAAGTAAAAAACATGTTGCGTTATTTCTCAGCAGACACCACAGAAAACGCAGGTCGTTTTTCGACCTAGTGAGATATTCATGGTAAAGCTTTTACACTTGTCAGCACGATGAGATAGGCGAAGAAACCGCGAGGAATAAAGAAATGTAGGCTACATATTTCACTTTCCAGATGTAACGAAGAGATTTGGTCACACGCGCTTCCTGGTTTGAGTTTCTAGAAAGAAAAACAGTCAGTCACACAGATCAAAGAAGGCCGCACACAGACAGAAATGGATCATGTACGACCGCAGGAAACAGAGCAAAACAAGGTAAGGAAAACAAAAATAACATTTCCTGGGAGTGAAGAGCTTCCCGTTGTCTCAAGTTTGTCATGTGCTCTAATGACCCCCCCCCCCTTTTCACCAAAATACTTTTGTATATACTTTTGTACTTTTGTAAAAGTGTTTTTTGCGTATATTCCAGCTAACTTTATTTTCTTAAGTGGTAGGTCTACTGTTGTATCATGACAGACTCACTCAATAAAACAAAGATCCAAAGAGAGCTGTGGTGTTTCCGTTACACTTTACCCTCAATGATTCTTCTGATAAGGGCACCACACACACACACACACACACACACACACACACACACACACACACACACACACACACACACACACACACACACACACACACACACACACTGGTTTGTGGGGACCTGCCATTGACATAATGCCCTTAAAGTTGTGGGGTCCAGTTGTTGTTAAAGTTGTTGGCCCCGCAAGGCTTTCGGGACCCCACAAGTATACTGGACTCAAGTTTTTTGGACCCCACAAATATAGTAAAACCAAAACCCACACACACATTGTAGAAATATACAATGGTGTTTATTTTCAAGAAACTGAGTAATAATAATAATAATAATAATAATAATAATAATAATATATTATGTTGCAACAATTTTGACTCACAATATCCTTCATAATGAGTTGGTGTGAGTTGGCTATTTTTGGAAATAGGTATCGCTCTCCTCTGTGTTGTTAACTTGGATTTGTGTGTTACCATATGTAAATTAGATTTCACTCCCAAAGGGTTTTTGTGATACTACATCTATTATTAGATTAGCCTATAAAATGTCAGAAAATAGTGGAACATGTCCATCACAGTCTCCCAGAGTCCAAAGTGACCTCTTGTCTTGTTGTTTTGTCTGGCTAGCAGTTTACTGTCACATAAGACAAAGAAAACTAACAAACTGTCACATTGGTGAAGCTGGAACACATGGATGTGTGAACATTATTAATTCATCATCAAAGTTGCCAATTATTTTTCTAATCACCTAATTGTGTCCGCTCTTAACAGTGACCATACACTACCTGTACTGCAGAACCACATTAACTGTGCTTTACATGGTGCTATTTCCTCAGGGCTCCATGTTGCGGCACAGGGAAAACAGCAATGAGTCTGTCGACAAGAAGCCCACTGATAGCGCTGCGTCTCCCCCTCAGGTACATCCTGTTCTCAATGGCCGGCTCAAAATTACCCATTTAGACTGTATGATTGCTCTGCTCTCTTTTATAAAGCACCACAGTGTGACACATTGGTTTACCCATGTGGATACAGGATAAGAAGAGGCTGATCAGAAGAGTGCGAAGTCCATCGAGACCAAGGGCATGGCTGTCCAATTCTTACAAACCAAAGTTTGGAGGGCCATTCTACAAACCTCGGTAAGACAGATTGGTCGAGAACGGGGAGCACTTTGTAGTTATTTTTTTTCAACAATTGAATCTTTTGCTGAGTTACCTGAAAAATATTGATGAACGACATCAAGGGCTATTCTGGCTTTCCTAAAAGCTTTCTTCCCGTCTCAAATGATGCAGTTTCACAAAGGATGACCACCCATTCTACAAACCTGGTTTTGGCAACCAGAGGTACCACCACTTGAGCCCACAGGATTACTTCCACCGGAGAGACCATTACAAGCCTAAACCTCACCACATCGCACTGAGGGAGAGGGAATGGGAGAAGGAGAAGGAGAAGGAGCGGTACGAGCAGAGAGGAAGCGCTGAGAAAACTTCACCTCCAAATCCAAACCGTAAGTTGGTAGTTTGTTGCAAAAGTCTGTGAAAACAAGGATAATACTTCCTCTCGTTGGAACCTTTTAATGAAGAGACAATATGTTCCCTATTTTTATGGTTTGGACTAGGCTCCTTAGTTGAAGGGAATCTTAATGCTACAACATAAAATAATATTTAAGATAACATTTTGGGGGAAGGCTTTTTCCTGTTAACATGACATTTCCCCCTGTGCACAAAGTGAGGTCTGTGAATAAATAGTTTTCCCATAGGGATGTGGAAGAACTTGATTGGCCTGCAGAGAGCCCACCTCCAGTCCCGTCTCAGCTATTGTTTGTACTCGCTCTTTCCACTCAACCTTACTAATGTTGCCATTGGCTTGTAACAGCGAAGACCTATTTCAAGATTTTTTTATAGGCTTTATTAAACTTGAGTCACGTGCATAATCAATGCAAAGACACATACTTGTGAGCGCACACAGTGTGATAACTGGGATTTTACAGGCCCGGTTTTTGAACAGCGCCCTTTCTAAAGTACAAGGGCATGAAATTAAAGAAGAACTTAAAGAACTGCTGCTGTAAAAAATAAGCTTTTTGGTGTTTGTTTTAAAGATGGTGCTTCCCTGTGGTGTTGCGTAATGTGTGAGGCTACATGACTTTAGGACTAGATATGAGTTTAGGACTTAAAAGACAATGAAAGTTTCAACAAGGCTATCACAGACTTTTAATGTAGTAAATTCAAACAAAAACAAAAGTGTGGCAGCACAGACAATGGCATTTAAACTACTGGAATATTGCAAGAATATTACAGGATAATGATTTCTCCAAAGAGCTGGAGGAACACATACTGTAGATAGGCAGGTTTCACAGCAGATAAATAATGGAATGAATGATGGCTGAATTCCATCGTTATTGTTATTATTCACACTTGTGCTTTTCCTACTGTGACATGTTGAAATGTCTGCTGTGAAAAAGACCTATTGCTAAAAAACGGCATGATGAACACACACACACACTTAACAGGAATTATGATAGATTTAAGAAGAGATGCTTTGTTCCGGCTTGTTAAGCAACCGAGTAAGTGCCACAAACGCACTGACTGCCCTGGTTTCACTAGTTTTTCCTCTATTGCTTTTATGGCTAAATGGTAGCAAATCCCCACAGCCAGGCTCACAAATGTTGTGGAGAGCCTTCCCAGAAGAGTGGAGGTTCCCAGAAAAGGGTGACTCCAGGAAGTGACAAGAATGGCCTAAGAAATAGTATGGCACATACACTCTTGTTGTCTTTTACTCTTTTAAAACAAACAAACTACAGCTAGTTAATTAGTGAGATTTAAAAGGCTAGCTGTTTCTCCTGTTTCAAGTCTCCATGCTAAGCTAAGCTAACCTTCATGTTCACAGTACAGACAAGAGAGTCAACCTTCTGATCTCACTCAGCAAGAAAGTGACACATTTCCCATAATGTAGAACTATTCCTTTAGTGCCCTTGTTTTTGGAATGATAGGTTGATGTTTAAGCGTGCACATACTTTTGGCCACATGGTGTTTGGGCAAATTTTGAGTTGCATGGAGTATATTTTTATACAAAGCAACAACTAATACCTAAACAGAAGAACACGCGCGCGTACACACACACATACACAGTGGTTAGACACAATAACAGAAGAACATATACCCTTTATATACAGCCAGAAACATTGTCATAGGGTTACATAAACAAATAACCCCCTGACACTCTCTCAACCGCATTATGCAAAAAACTGCAAAATCTTCATGTGATTGTTGCCACCTCCTGTACATGCATATACAGTATGTTTAAATAATGTACTCTATAAGCTATACAGTATCATCGTGCATTTTATAAATTGACCATTGGGTGGCAGTATAAGCAAGTAGAGACACATGCACATTTGCATCAACACTTTGTATTGCAAATATTTGGAGGGTATTTTGCTCATAGTGGTATCTGGTGGTTGGTAGGTAGCACACTCTGGTAGCAACAAACCACTGTTAAATAATAAAGCTTTTCCTGGATTATGTAGTGATGTGATGTAGTAGTCCATGTATTAGTCATTATATGTCTCAGTATGTAAACTGTGTAATTTAGTTACAGGTATATTTATTAGATACTTGCAAATTACCTCATTATTTGTCAGTGGGAGTCTGGAAGTAAACATGAGGGGTTTAAAATGTGTTACAATCATGTTTACTTGGTTTAAACACAAACTGTGAATGTTTTTGTTGATCTTTTCCTAGTATAATGTGGTACGTTGTGTTGTTTTTATTGAGTGAGCTGTTGGTACTGTATGTTTTTATCTTCTCTTGCACCCAGGCACTGTGTCTGTGCGCACACTGCAGCACTGTGGAGGTGTGTGTTTGTGTGAGTGTGGAAAAGGTTTTTTTGTGTGCCTTAGTGATAGTGCGATGATGGTGACTCATCGGTGATTTGTGTGAATAAGACTAGCCAGCAGTATATAATGAGCCAAAACAAAACTATTACTTTACACAGGATAACTGCAGTCCAGTATTACAAGGCAAATTTACTAAATATTAGCAAATTCGTCTTAAAGATATATTGATTTTTAGATACCAATACTTGCAAAAGACACACTATTTCTAACAGGAGGCTGAAGAGAGAATTCTTAGAGGGCACTGGTGGTCTAAAGATACACCGGTAGATGCTCTAGGTACTTATAGGCATGGCAAATAGAAAAACAAGGCCGTCTCTCTACTCTCTTGTTGTGTTATTGGGTTGACCGTGTGATTTGTATTTTTCCAGCTACCAGACCTTTCTTACCCAGATCCACTTCCAGCAGAGACAAGGACAAGCCGTTCATTGTAAGTTCACCAGCAAAGAAAGACCTTCTCTGCCTTCCCTCCTTCCTGTTCTCCATTTTGTTAAGAGATAGTGGTCCACTAATTCCTCAGAAATGAACAAATATGCAATTTATTTTCTTCTAAAATGTGGATGTGATGTAGGGCAGCACAGTCTGAATGTTGGAATTGTGATATGATTTTCAAGAGCTTTCTACCCTTATTAGCAAATAACAATTTGAAGGGAAAAGTGATTGAGATGGAATGCTTTTGTCTGTCCTGTACAATAAACAATCTATTAAAACATTGCAAAAATAAGATCTGTAATTAACGATTATTTTCACTATCTGCCGATTTAGTCCAGGCTAGTCTCCCAAGTTTAGTGTAATTGGTTGAAAGATTATCAAAATAGTTGCATATTTATTGTTTATGGATTTATCAGTTCATCCCCTAATTGTTTGAGTAATATTATGTTATATATCCATGTAGATGGTGTTTGTGTTTGTTCATAGCAGAGAA
The DNA here is from genome assembly GCA_026937815.1 of Etheostoma perlongum. Taxonomy (NCBI): domain Eukaryota; kingdom Metazoa; phylum Chordata; class Actinopteri; order Perciformes; family Percidae; genus Etheostoma; species Etheostoma perlongum. Next base: position 12,131,650 of record CM049377.1, read on the forward strand.
TGACTTGGCTATAATGCAAACAGCCCAGGTGCTGCATTTCTTGGCTGACCTAATACCAGCGAGGAGCGGAGCCGCATATGATGAATCACCGCTGGTCACTGCTGCAGTGAAGTTAAAGTGAAGAGAGGATGAGGAATCCAAGAATTACTTGTTTTTAGATTTTCATTTTTTAAATAAGTGTTAAAAAATGTGAGCTGTTGACAACATCAGCTTACCTTAAGGTACAATTTGTGTTATTAAAAGGTCTTTAAATACAAGGCCTACCACTAGACAACTAATCTTCTAAGATTAACTAACATCTTTAATGTTTCCCGATGCTCTTCACATTACATGTACACTTATGATCCATTGTAAATTTAAAAGTGAAAATGATAGCAGCTTTAATAAAGAGTTGTGAGTAATACATTTATGGCTATATACATATACATTTGGATATTATGGAGAAACACCTGAGCGCCACATCATTAAGAAATTATTTGTAATTAATGTATTAATATAGCCAATTGCTGCAATTTAATATACTTTTCTTCATTTATTTATGACTTTTACTTTTGTTACCTAACACCCCTTTGAAATTTACATGTTTTTCCATTGCATACATATGCAGAACAAAATCGCATTAATATTTCACTTTCTGCAGTGTTACAAGTTGACGTGTGGAACTTAAGTCATCTTCTGGCCATTAGCAGCTCAGCCATCATCATATTTTTGGCCAACTGTCTCTGATTACCTCTGTTGCAGGATTGTCAGAGCGACAGGAACCATAGCAGGGAGAGAGATCACAGGGGGACTAAAAGCAAAGAAAGAGAACAAAGCAGAGACCGGGAGCTCCCTTCAAATGCGAGCCAGATGGCGACACGAGGAGCCATCCAAAAGAAGAGGAGAGAGATAGATGAGGTAGAGGAGTGTCATTCCATAAACACACACCTTGGGAGAAGTGTTGGAAACTGATAATGGAAGAGAACAGATATCAGAAGCTGAGATTAATGAATGAGTGACAGAGGAAAAGATTGCCGGGAGAGTTAAGACAAGAAAAAAAAGATTTTTCTGTCATCAATTAACTTTGAAACACTGAGCCTGAGGCAACTTCAGCGTCATTATTGTCTTCGCTTTGCTGAGCTCTACAAGGAAGGTCCTCTTCATCGTTTGACATGATTGTTGGGGTTTTAGTTTTCTAGTTGGGCAAAAATGCTAAATGAAGCCGTTTACCTCAGATCACCTGTATCACAAGAGACTCCGACACGTGTTTTAATGCTGTCTCCAATGCGACAGACGTCACATGATGCTCTGCTCATTGCCGGTGTGTTTGTGTGAGAGTGTGTGGCCTCTTGCTTTTCATATCTCCATGGTTGCAGGATTATAGATGCATTGCAAGAAAAGGCACTCTGGCAACAGGTAGCTGGTGCAAAATTTTTTTTCACAAAACTCAGCATACAGGTACATACAATACTAATGAACTGTTTGCATTTGAGCGTTGCCGTGGATTGGTAATCCATTCCGTTCCGTAATTGGAGATGCGTGACTACTCACTAGCTCATTTGTTGTCATCTACTGTGCTTTTCTCTTCTGTTTGGCTATTCTCTCGCTTACTCTTACTCTTTGCCTCTTAATCCCATTTGCCCTAAAACTACAAATGTGTGTGTTTTGCAGGTGTACCATCAGGAATGTGAAATGTTTGGCCTTGTGGCAAAGATGCTGATAGCAAAGGATCCGACCCTGGAGCGTCCCATCCAGTCCGCACTGCAGGAGAACCTAAGGGACATCGGCAAGCGTTGTGTGGAGGGCATGGAGAAATTTATAGAGGACTATGACTCCAGGGAGCAGTCACACTAATCAGAGAAACAGTCTAGAATTTATCCTACTGCTTTGTTGATATTTGTATTTCATGTGATTGAATGCTGCTTTTCTTCTTTGTTTGCCAGTAGAAGTAAAACATTTGTACATTCTTGTATATGTAAAATGACTGTGATTTGGACAGAATTTAATGATTATGATAAAAAATAATACGCTAGATGCAGCGGTTGAAATGTCCATATCAAAAAGTCAAAAATATTGATTTTAATTATAACTGATGTGCCTTTTTTTTTTGGAACTTGTGTTTTATTTCATTTTGTGTACAGCAAATTAAACATGGTCAAAATATTTTCAGTAATTTATTCATGGCTATATGGGCAAAACAAAATCAAGGCATAGCACAAAATATTTATTTATATTTATATATTTATAGTGTCAAATCATAACAGAAGTTATCTCAGGACACTTTACAGATAGAGGAGGTCTAAACTACACTATGCAGATACAATTCACAGCAGCGAGGTAAAACAACACATCAACGGGCAGAAACCTCGGACAGAAACTGGCCTTTGGTGGGCGGCCATCTTACGCTACCGGTTGGGAGAGAAAGCGATGACTCACTGAATGTAAAGGGATGACACGAACAGTGGCAATTATAGTAACACTGAAGATAAAGATAATAGAACTATGGCTAATAATAATAGTAGTAGTAGCAGTGCAGGGTGTCGAGCAGGATCACGGCAGGAGCTGCAGCTAAGATCCAAGTGCCACCCCAATCCAAGGAAATCTGCAAGGTGAGAAAGCACAAGGACTGCTGGGGAAAAACCTAAGTTACAGTGGGTACGGAAAGTATTCAGACCCCTTTAAATTTTTCACTCTTTGTTTGATTACAGCCATTTTCCAAAAATCAAAAAAGTTCATTTTATTTCTCATTATTGTACACTCAGCACCTCATCTTGACAGAAAAAAACAAATGTAGAAATGTTTGCAAATTTATGAAAGAAAAGAAAAACTGAAATATTACATGGTCATAAGTACTCAGACCCTTTGCTGTGACACTCATATTTAACTTGCATGCTGTACATTTCTTCTGATCCTCCTTGAGATGGTTCTACTCCTTTGGAGTCCTCCTGTGTGTAATTAAACAGATTGGACTTGATTAGGAAAGGCACACACCTGTCTATATAAGACCTTACAGCTCACAGTGCATGTCAGAGCAAATGAGAATCAGGAGGTCGAAAGAACTGCCCAAGGAGCTCAGAGACAGAATTGTGGCAAGGCAAAGATCTGGCCAAGGTAACAAAACAATTTCTGCAGCACTTGAGGTTCCTACGAGCACAGTGGCCTCCATAATCCTTAAATGGAAGAAGTTTGGGACAACCAGAACTCTTCCCAGACCTGGCCGTCCAGCCAAACTGAGAAATTGTGGTAGAAGAGCCTTGATGAGAGAGGTAAAGAAGAACCCAAATATCACTGTGGCTGAGCTCCAGAGATGCAGTAGGGAGATGGGAGAAAGTCCCACAATGTCAACTATCACTGCAGCCCTCCACCAATCGGGGCTTTATGGCAGAGTGGCCCGATGGAAGCTTCTCCTCAGTTCAAAACATACAAAAGCCTGCATAGAGTTTGCTAAAAAAAAACATGAAGGAGTCCCAGACTATGAGAAATAAGATTCTCTGGTCTGTTGAGACCAAGATTGAACTTTTTGGTGTTAATTCTGAGCAGTATGTGTGGAGAAAACCAGGCACTGCTCATCACCTGCCCAATACAATCCCAACAGTGAAACATGGTGGTGGCAGCTTCATGGTATGGGGGTGTTTTTCAGATGCAGGGACAGGACGACTGGTTGCAATTGAAGGAAAGATGAATGCGGCCAAGTACAGAGATATCCTGGAAGAAAACCTCATCCAGAGTGCTCAGGACCTCAGACTGGGCCAAAGGTTCACCTTCCAACAAGACAATGACCCTAAGCACACCGCTAAAATAACAAAGGAGTGGCTTCGGGAACAACTCGGTGACCATTCTTGACTGGCCCAGCCAGAGCCCTGACCTAAACCCAATTGAGCATCTCTGGAGAGACCTGAAAATGGCTGTCCACCAACGTTCACCATCCAACCTGATGGAACTAGAGAGGATCTGCAAGAATCCTCTCTCTAGATAATAAATTTGCAAAAAACATTTCTGTTTTTTTTCTGTCAAGATGGGGTGCTAAGTGTACATTAATAAGAAAAAAATTTAACTTTTTACATTTTTTTGGAAAATGGCTGCAATGAAACAAAAAATGTAAAGGGGTCTGAATACTTTCCGTACCCACTGTATGCGTTAATGGGACATGACTGCACACAGATGAAGTGTTCCCCCCGGCAGTCTAAATTTATCTCAGCATAACTATGGCTGGTCCAAGGCAAACCTGAGCCAGCCCTAACTATAAGCTTTATCAAAGAAGGGCAATTTAAGCTCCTATTTGCCACTGGGCGCTGATCCATTCAAGTCAATGCTTGATGTTCAACGGCACGTTTCAGAAGCGTGCATGAAGCAGCTCTCTGCTCCTCTAAAGATACGCGCTAGGTCTATTTTCACACGAGACGCGGAGCGTTCAGAAAGCTGGGTAAGAAGTGAAATAGTGAGTATCCAGTCAATTTACCAAAACACACCCCATATTGTATGTCTTCTCTACAACACCCCAGACAGCGAGAGATTGATCTTGTAGGTGAAAAAACATAATAGAACTCACAAATCCTTGTTATCAGGATGCCAGAAAAGAGAAGGCATGGAGTTTAATTACAGGAGTGCTTGGAGTGAAAGGTAGATACTATCTTAATAAACGTGATTGTTCTGTAAAGTGCTTGTATTGACATTACATTTTTTGCAAGTCAGGAAGGCAAGACGATCTGCTTCTGAGACGTTCCAGGTGTGGTGTGGCGGAGGACAAAAATTGTTGAAAAGTTGGGGTCACTCCTAAATGTGGCCACGGTGTCTGCTTCCTCAACCAAAACTAGGAGCTGGTGAAGTTTGTGTTATGTGGGCGTTAACCTGAGCAAAGATAACTCCGACATTTCTTACAGTGTGATTGAAGGCCAGGGCAACGTCATCCAGAGTAGCTATATCTTGAGATAATGAGCTTCAGAGGTGTTTGGAGCCAGGTACAAGAACTTCAGTTTTGTCTAACATCAGGAAATTGTAGGTCATCCAGATTTTATGTCCTTAATGCATGCTTGAAGTTTAGCTAATTGATTGGTTTCATCAGGCTAGATATATATGTTATTATTAGTTTATCATCTGCATAACAGTGAAAGTTAATTTTTGATGTTCGACCTAAAGCCAGACAGATCAACATGGCCAATATCGCCTCATCATAAAAAACGATATCTGCGTAAATGTCAGCCGATAAAAAAATTGCAGCACAGAAATACCAAAGCTATTTTCAAGGTTATTCAGGAACAAAGCAGACGGACGACTTTATTTTTTAACGTACAATCTTCTGCTCTGTACAAATCTTGGTCACATTTAAAGTGGCACTTGAAGGTCAGTTTAACAGGCATTGAGGCTTTAATGAAAGATGTTATTCAATTGCATTATGAGAATTGTAGGACATTGTGTTTTTCTCAACAACTATTGGATGGATTGCCATGAAATTTGGTACAGATGTTGATAGTAACTAGGCCAGTTGTTCAAAACCTTTAATCTGGGTCAAAATTATCCGGATTTGGAAATCCCATTTTTTGCTTTTCAGGATCAGGTAATCCGTCTTACTTTTATGCCGGATATTTTGAAAACGTCTTAAAAAAGGCTAAAAATAAAGAATATCTCTGATGGTTTTATTTGAAATGAATATAATGTGAGGAATGACAGAAAAATTGAATGTATTATTTTTGTTTGTTATTGAAATCTGTTTGGATTTGATTGTTTCATAGGGACAAGATCATTTTTATTTTTTTACTTTACTATACTGAATAGCTCATATTGTTTATCAACTTTATCATTCTTACAACGGTTACACAAGTGCAAAATATAAATAAAGTATATTAACTAAATTATGTATTATTTGACCAATTTTTAAGTTTTACTACATTTTCTTCCTGGAATCCACATTGAAATCCTGCCCCCTGTTGGGATCAGGATATTCCTGTTTTTTTTAATCAAATTTATCCAAATCCGACTGACAAGTTTTGAACAACACAAACTGAAGCTTTGATCCAGATTAAAACTAGGATTGGATTCAGTGATGTAATCTGATTTCAGATTCCTTCCTTCCCTTTTGAACAACCCATTTTCAAGATTTGATCCAATCCGATAACCAAAATCTGATCAGTTAACCCTTGAATAACTGGCCCTATGATTGGTATTTTTCTAACTTTAGTTTGTCCAATATTTGGTTTATGGCCAAATACCTGCAAAAGTAATGACATTCCCATCAGCCTCAGCTGTACTTATTTATTATTGCTAGTTATTGCTGTTTTTGCACCTGTAAGCAGCTCCTCCATTTCCCTTAAGCATTGAATGGTGGGACAATAGACCTTTTTCACAGCAGACATTTTGGCATGCCATGGAAAGAAAAGCAGCAGGTGTAATTGATCAAATCAAAAGCGAGTGCATTCCATTTAGAATAGCGAGTTCCAGGCTCCTGGTATTGTGCATGCTGGCTCACTGGGACACCTGATGGAAGTGAGCCATTGTGTCTAGGAAAATAGTTTCACCTGTGCTTTTCCTGCTATGAAAAGTCAAAATGTCTGCCGTGAATAAAGTCTACACTATACTGAGTTTTTTTTCTTTTTTCCAATGTGAGCATTTACAAAACCTGCCTAGAAATAGTATGCAGTATGGATCTGTGGAACAGCTAATGCGTCACTCAAGCTGACCAATCAGAACGACTTATACATACAACTTGCTGGTTTCTTCATTGAAGTACACTTTATTTTCAGTACGAGATAACAACAACACATACACATGCAATGTCTCCCTATCTCTACATCATGTTATACAAATAATGATTCTTTAGTTACAAAATATATAAATATTTAAGACCATATGTACAGAACATTTACATTACTACATCCATTAGTTTATTATGATTATTACTATATATACATTTAACAGGTATTATTCTTTAATATTCTCATAATTATTATTTGCATTCTTATTATTATTACTATTATTGTAAGCATTATTTTTTATAATTCGTAATCATCTAAGGGTAACTCAAAAAACAAGCATGTTGCAGAAGAGAAAACGGGACCATACTTGACGTTACTGTGCCTGAATGGTCAAGGAGCAGAGGCTGTCCAGCGCTCTGTCCTTGGTAAAGCATGGAGAGCTGGCTATGTAGAGCACAAAGTTCATTAGACTATTTGTACAAAGTGATAACAGGGCTAGCGAGCCAACACTATATTCCAGCAGCATTTGAATTCCACTGAGGTAAACAATGACACTGCTTGGAATCTAGTACGTAACTTTTACTATCCCAACACAATTTCAAGCTTGTCCACACAGAATAAGTTTTAGCGCCCAGGGATTGATCACTGAGCTGCGACATGAACAGTCAGATTGCTGCAGTTTGACCAGTTTTACCTTCCTTTTTTAAACTGTAAAGGAATGGTTCAATCTCTTTGTAACATGGATTTACACACAGACACACATACACACACATACATCATGGTATTTACCTTGACCTTGGTATTTAGTTGTTGAATTCATCATCATGCTTCCTGGTACTATCAGATGAGTTGATCTCTGATCATTGTAAACATTTCTGTTGTGTAAGCCAGCTGAGCTTCCTCTTATGATTAGATCATTCTGTGTAGGTGTACACAAACACTACCCGGTGTAGAGTTGTGTAAGCTTACAAGCACAAAGAATAGGCCTTTTCTTTCTTCAAACACACACACACACACACACACACACACACACACACACACACACACACAGTCAACTGTCTCACTCTCACCTTCCCACTCCCTCTGTAACACCTCTCTGTTGCTTTAACCATCTCCTTACCTCTCTCCTCTCATCTCTTTCACTCTCCTGTTCATCTCTTACCATCTCTTTGCTTCATATCTATGAAAGTATACAGTTTTTGCTCTTTCTCCTTTGGCGGGTGTGCAGCTGGCCATGAATCGGTCCGTGCAGAGGTCCGTGATGGGCAGCTATCCCAGAGGGGCTGTAGCGATGGCGCAGCTCCTCGTTGTTGATGTAGCAAAGCTGCACTGGCCGAGGGATTGGTTCACCCAGGAAATAAGCCTCCTCCCCCTCAGACTCGGAAGAAGAAGAGCAGCTGGAGCACCAGGGGTCAGCAGCCTCCATGTACCCATCGCCCCAGCATGGCCCACCTAGCCCCACAGGTTGCCAGCCAGCATTCTGCAGGGTGAGATCAGAAGTGGTGCGGGGGCAGGGCCGTTGGGGCTGGTGTCTGTACCCGCCTGGCTCAAGACCAAACAACTCCCGAGCAGCATTACCGGAGGGGAAGCGATCGTAATCCTCCTGGACGCGACGGTAGGGCGGCTCTACCAGTTGAGCAGGCCTGTCCGCCACCAGGTGCAGGGCATTGTCAGAGCGGGAGCGGCGAGAGCGTTTGTGGTGACGGCCACTGCGGTGTTGGCTGTTACCTTGGTTTCCACGGTGGTGTTTGCGGCGCCTTGGTTGTGGCTGCTGTTGCTGAGACACCGGTTCCTGTCCGTTGATGCGTCGGCGGGGCATTCTGTCGCTCATTGGAGCCATCCGCAGGTTTCCACTGCTGCCCATCACCCCGATACGACCTTTGCCGTCAAAGCCCAACGGCTGCGGGCCATCCCAGTACTGCAGCGGGTAGCCAACTCTCAGTGGAGTGTACATGTTATTGTTGTAGGGGCGAGAGGAGGACAGCGACTCTGTGCTGTGGAACTGAACTGATGAGCTGAGGGTGCCCATGTTGCTCTTTTCAGACACATTCACACCCGAGTCTTTACTCAGGTCGGGCATGGAGAACCTAGACAAATGCTCCTGACGCTTACTGACCCCATCCAAAGAGTTACCTGTTTAAAACAATAAATCACATGTCACATTTTCATGTAATTTGGCATTATATATTATTATATCTCATTATACCATACTGTATCATTTACATCACCGTACCTGTAGCATTGGACATAGTGAGGGAATCCATGGATCCACGAGGAGTCTGTTCTAGAGGAGTGAGGGGCTCATTGAAGCTCATTGCATTGATGGGATTCCTCCTGGTCAGTGGGGGTCTGCCATCTCTCTGGAATCCATGCAGGCTAATGCTCCTCTTGTCAGAGAAGCCTTGGTTCTGGCTAGACATCTCATTGAAACTCATCTGGGTGCGTAGCTTGTTGGGCCTGAACTCATCCTGGTTTTGGTGGGTCCAGTTTTCATTGAAGGAGTGGCCCCTCAGAGCAGCCATAGGGGTCCTCTTGGCGTTGCCTTGTTCCTTCCCCCAGGAGTCAGGCCTCTTCCCTGGGTTGGCAGCAGTCTGAGCTGGAGGATGAGCATTTGCGTTGGGATTGTAGCCCTGCCTTGGGTTACACTGACCCAGCAGATGTATAGGTGCTGGTGTGGGGGAGGGTTCCCCCTGGGGGCCCTCATAGACAGCAGGGACGTAGGGATCATCCCGGCTCATCCACACCTGGTTAAGGCTTGGGGCACGGCTCGGAGTGCGGCTCGGAGAGTGCGGTTTGGTGTCCTGCTTGGGGTCTGGCTAGATGAGAGGCTTAACCGGTCCATCTGAACAGAGAGAGGATCAATTTCAGCAGACAGACGGTCAGGCATGGGTGGAGGAGCTGTCTGGCGGGTCTCGGCACTCCGCCTCTCCTGCTCAGCGTTCCTGCGCTCCTTTTTGCCAATCTTGGTGCTGTGGCGGGATTCACGGGATCGGGCGCTTTGGAATGCCGAGTCTGAGGAGTCAGACTCATCTGGATCCTGATGGTTCAAATAAAACAGATTAGTACAATTATTAAACTGCTCATATGTAGACAAACTGTTTTAATTAAACCACAAAAATGTAAATTATCATTACAGGTCATGTTTTAAAAAATATAAAAATAAGTCATAATGTTGGTGACTCACCTGTCCAGCGCTGCAGGACCGTGAGCAGAAGATCTGCCCCTGCTTTGGCAAGAAGGGGCGGCCCAGCAGAGAGCGCTTGCAACGGGCACAGCAAAAACACTCCTCGGTTGCGTGCCAGTGCTGCCCATCATACGTCATCTGGCCTTGGTCAATGCCTTTGGTAAAATGGGAAAAACAAGCATCATCTTATAACATGACATACCAGAAGCAAGTTCATTAGTAAATACACAAGTAGTCTAGTTTTAACTGCTTAAAAAGTATAATGTTGGGATGGCAGCTATCTCATATACTGCTTATACTTATTCTACAAAGTCTGTGTGGTTAATAAACACAACACACATTCTGTTTTAGCCATTAGCCAGTAGGTTATGTCACTTAGTGCTGAAATGAAGTAAAAGTATGAACAAGGCTTTCTTTTCTCCACAAAACATTTGTGATTCTGTGCCCATACATGATCGCCTGATTTGTAAGATACAAAGCCCTGCTCCCCAGCTAGGGAATCATCTTCCACATCTCTCATCTGGATTCAACATGGGAGCATCCTCTGAAACACACTCTTTCACTGTTACTGGAGCTTTGGATGATAATAACCATCCATTGTCTCACTGCACTGACTCTGCCTCCACACAGCTGGGGCACACAAGGCTCACTGAGTTGACACCCACACTTACATACAAGAAATTTCTGGTAGAGGTTTGCTATGATTAAAAACATGTCCATGTGTTTTGGTAACCATTCATATATGTTAAAACATGTGCTATACCTATGTGTTCTCCACATGCGTCACAGTACTCTGCATAAAGGGACTCGAAGCAGTTGCAGCAGTGTGGCCGTCCATCTTTCATGATGTAGCGCTGTCCGCCGAGGGTGGTCTCACACTCGTAGCAACAGAAGTGCTTCATGTGCCAGTGCCTGCCCTCTGCTTCAGTGCACTCATCAGCAAAAATGATCTGCATGATCAAGACATAACATTCATCAGCGAGGATTCAATGATTTTAACTGGCTTTAAACAAGTTTCTATTAACCCTATTTCAAAGATGACTGTTATTGCTGCTGAAAAAGCAAATTCATCTTGGGTGATGATGATGTTCAGGGCTCCATATTTGGCTCATTACTATTTTCATAATATTTGTATGTTACCCCTGCAACATAAAAGAGTCTTTTACCTTTTAAGATCAACTCCTGTTCTCACTAATAATGAATCCAATAACAATGATGATCTACACATTACTTCTAAATGTATTTTATTTTCAAAATGGAAGTTGCACATTTTCATATTTCAAGTAAATCCAAAACTATTATTAAAAAAGTGAGCAAGGAAAATCAAAAATTTGTATCAAATAAAAATGCAAAAAAAACCCGACCAGTCTTTAACTAGTTATTATTATTATTATTATTATTATTATTATTATTATTATTATTATCATCATCATGTCAGGCCAGCTTTCCACACAGTCCAGTTAAAAAACAAGCATACTTTCTGAGACATGGCAAGAATACTGAAACATCTTTTTTCTCCAGACCAGTTTTTAACCACATCCAAGTCTCTGAGCTATTAACCATTCAGCCATTTCACACCCTGAAGGGCTCTAGGCCCAGACAGGCGCACCTCATCACAGGCACAGCAGCGGGGTTTCAGCCTCTCTGCATGATGCCGGCCACAGAAGATCTTGCCATCATGGTAGAAGTAGATGAGATCCACCAACAGTTCCTCACACATGCTGCAGACGAAGCAGTTTGGGTGCCAGCATTTTCCATGACCTGCCCTTGCAGCAAAAACCACAATGTCCCCTCCATTTATTTGACCACCACACTGTAGGAGAGAAGGAGACAAGAGGACAGGAGTACAGAGGAAAGGAAAGTAGATGAGAGGGAAAAAAGAGAAAGGGAGAGAGGAGAGAAAAGAAAAGGAATGGGAAGGAGAGATGAGAGAGGAGGAAACAATAGGAGAGAAGAACAGAGAACAGGAGAGAACACATCAGGAAAGGAAAGGAGGGACAAGAGGAGAGGTTAAAAAAGGAAAGGGTTAAAGTAGGTGTGGGACAAGAGGCAGCATTGGATACAAACTGTAAGATGTGGAGTGGGAGGGTGAGAAGATGGTATTTGAAATAACTTATGATTGTTTAAAGATTTAAATGTTTCCTATTTCATATCTCTTTCATCCATATGCTGAAACATTAAAAAGAAGCCCAGGTGAGCACAACCGAGAGTAGCCTATAATTTGAAAAATGGCTTAATTACACACATATATTAGATCATGCAATTTCTTTAGACAGAAAGAAGCCTTAATAAGTTTTGGGGTTGTCCGTTGGTATCTTCAAGAAGTAAAATGGAGAGCAGAAATAAAAATGTTACCTTTTCACAGATCGCCCCATTGATTGTGAGGGGGAAAGGACGGACGTTGCCTCTGCCCAAGCTGTCCTTCTTCCGTTGGTTGCTAAAGAGCTTAAGCTCTCGCTTCTCCTCCTCGTCCAACGAGTTACAATAACGCATCTGAACAACATGATTTATCATCAGGCGTCATCATAAAAACTAGAAGGCTAACTACTTAAAATCATAAACGTGTAAAAATTGAGAAATATGCCGTTAAAACTGTTTTACCTCATTGTCATGTGGTGGCAACTGGTGAAGCAGTTGTTTGATACGACATTTCTCTCCAGGGCTGTTTATATAGGGGACCTTCTCTTCTGGTAAGGAGTTATAATACTGATGCACCTGAAACAACATCGAACATGTGGGGATATTCAAATTCATCATTTGTTTATGTTTTGGCCAATGTAAAAAACAATGACACATTGTTGCTTTATTAAGTTGAGATGAGGAACGTGTTAGCAACATTAGCATTCATTTCAAGTGGTGTTTCTGGCCATGTGATGAAGGTTAGTTAAATATTCATTCTCCTTTTAGCAGTTTTGGTCTCCATTTATCCTCAGATAAATATTTGTCTCTTTAGCTGCTAAAAGCTCCACTATGCTAGTCGCTACGTTTTTTTAAATCTTATTCCACTGAAAACAGCTGATAAAGCAATGAGAGAGAACCAAAACAGTTCATATGTGGCTGGAAAATAAAAGGAATAATCTGAAAGATGCAAACAAAGACACATTTTAAATACAATTAGTAATATGTGATATATTATTAATATAAAATATATTGATTACAGCCACTTTACGTAAGACATAGTGCTGACTTACACAGTGGTAATGGACTCCATTATACTGTGTTAAAGGTAGTCTAGTCTACATAATCTACTTTATTTTATTAATTCATGGTGACAAACCCACCTAAATGAATCTGAAATTACTTTGAGATGAATTTATCATGGTCTTCATGCCAATAGAATTTGTTTTTGCTTTGCCCTCCATCATCGCTGCCCTTGGAAATTAGTGTCTGGGATTCAAAGTGTGGCCACAATGAGCTCTGTGCTGCTGATGCAGACACAACCTTGAACCGCATCAGGTGCTCCACATTTTTAACAGCTACTATTCTGTATTGCAGTTAGAATTAACGATGCAGTAGGACTTGTTATCGGCTGCCTGAACTTCCTTTTATTTTTGCAAGTTAGAGGGCAAAATAGAGAAAACCTGATTAGTGGTTAAGCAGTAAACACTCAAACAAAGGAAAGCAATCTTGTCACTTGTCTCTGATTTTCAGTAAAACAGCCTGTGACATTGAGTGGTCTCGTGTTCAGTGTGGTGTAAAGATCTATTTTGCTGAGGTTTTTGTAATCCAATTTACATAATCAGTGGGGTGGAGGGTGAGAGCGAGAGGAACGTCTGGTTGCTGCCCCTCACCTTCTCTATACTTGTTCTGTTCTATGCTGTAGCTGCTTGGTTGACACCGAGCCTTAGGCCAAGTTTGCAAGTCAGGGTTATTTGAAGTGCCTGTTCACATGAGGAGAGCTTATTATGATAGGAAACAGGCAAGTTTTAAAGTTTAAGTCCAATTATATCCCTGATATTCAGTCATTTTTTGTATTTCATCTGGCATCACAGCTCTTCTGTGTTTTGAGCTTATGGAAAACTTATGGCTGCAAGTAATGATTATTTTCATTATCGATTAATCAATGAATTGTTTCTGGTGTGGTGAAAAATGTGCGTTGTAATTTCCCAGAGCCCAATGTGACATTTTCATATTGTTTATTTTGTCCAACTTACAGTCCAGAATCTAAAGGTATTCAAATGACTATCATAAAAGAAAGAGAACCAGCAGGCATTTACATTTGAGAGGTAGTGAGTTTTTGGTATTTTTGCGTAGAAAAAAAAAATCCAAATTGTAGACATTTAATTTAAATGGTGATCAACTACTCGATTAATTGATAAAATCTCAGCTCTGTTTCAAATTATGGGAAGCTCTGTCCCAGCAAATCATGTATTCTCAATCCCTTAAAATAAGTTCAATAGCCAATTTTAGAAAATGAACAATACAAATATGATATAAATAATATGAAGTATTATTTAGATACTGATACAGTTTGTATCTGAACCCCAATTTTGAGTTTGGACATCTCGATAAACTGTAGCGCATTAAATACTCATTTTATTTTAAAATTTGAGTCACATTAATGACATTGTACGGAGAGAAACCCAAAGGCACAGGCTTAAAGAGCATTACATCCAAATGCATTAAAAAAGCAACAGGAGGCTACAATTGCTTGGATGAGAGAGAGAATGCAGCCTCTTTGAGCATCCTGTCAAGATGGCTGACTGGAGAAAATTACTATTATCAGACCAGTCTGTCATCTGTTAACAGAGGCCCAGGAGTGCTGCCCTTACTAACTATAAACATAAGTGTTTATACCCCATATAGTTGAACAGAACTGGGCTCATCTTATGTCAGAACTTACAAAAGCAAGGGACAAAAATAAAGAAATGATGAGGAAATATCTTCCCCTGGATGTGCACAATTGATTACATAGACTTGGCCATGCATGCAATTACAAAGCATTTAAACTGCAAATGAGTCCAGACAGGGAATTGTGAAACCTGGATGCATAAACACATTGCCACTTATTTCCAATTAGATTCATCCAAACATTCACCGACTCAAATTACTTCCATTCCTTTGGGTTTAAACTTGCCAGAATACGCTAAAATACAGAACACATTGAGGCTTAGCATACCAAATTCATTAAATGGAAAAAATAACAATATTTGAACAGTTCTAAAGTGACAAATTACTCATATTTTTTGGAGAAATGTTATAATCATCTACTTCAGGGATCTTTAACAGGGGGGTCCTCAGTGTCAATGCAGGAGGGAGGGGGGAGGGGGCTCCAAATTATTAAGTTTTTTTGAAAAATGTAAAACTCCTATAATAAATCCAACATATTATTTAGCAAAAATCAATCCCCACTGATGATAGGCTTACTGGCCTATAGGTCAGGAACAGTCTCTAAGGCCATCCACAGATACAGTTCATCCTGATGATTCATGGTGTATGTTTAACATTAAAAAGTTTCAATAGCATTCTGTGCAAAAAAGACATGTATAAAGGTTTCAAGTTGCCCTTCACATTACTGTAGGGACATGTTTAATATGCAACTTTATTTTATACATTTGTAGAATGGGGTCTTTGATCCAACTCTCTTAAGGTTACTGAGTCCTTGGCGTAAAAAACATTGAACACCTCTAATCTACTTGACATTAATCAGGGAAATTGCTTATTGCTTTATGTGGATTATAAGCTTGACAATCTGAGTGATTGAGACGTTTGCTTGATTCATCTGTTCTTCAGACAATGCAATCATCTGATGAGTCTGTGGTTCCTTTTCATGATGTCGGTCATGGTTGTCATTCTTCTTGTAACTGTTAACTTGGTTCCTACACAGTGTCAGCTTTAACACTGGCTGAAAAATGTCCTTACAGATATTCTTCCATGAAAAGCCTGACAGCTAAGTGATTTGTATGTCACCGCATGCCCTTCCCTCCTCTTCCCCCCATTCAACTCAAACAGACTAACACACCATGAAGGAGATTTACAAGCAATAATGCTACATGGTCTTGTTTTCAGATCAGAGAATTTTCCATCTCAGAATTATTAGGAAATATGCCACAGATACTTTAAAGTAATTAAATTCTTCTGACCGATTCGGTTCAATTTGATACGGTCTGGCTATGCCAGACAAAAATAAGGGTTAGCTAATGAAGCACTTATGAGCGATGGGATAAGAGAGTCTACTGTGTGAGTTGAAGATCTTTGACTTGAAAGGGAATATTGTGGAGCTTGTGTACCTGCTCAGGACTGAGGCCGGGGGGAACCCAGGCGTATTCCTCCAGTGCACATCCAGAGTCATCATCAGAGGTGGAATTCCTCTGAAAGTCGTACATCAGCTTGGTGATGGTCTTTTCCATCTCCAGAGACATGGCTGTCACAACATGCTCTCTCTACACAAACCGCTTCAGTGGACACAGGTAATCCTGTTGAACAAACAGACAAGAAAGTGAGAAGGAGACAGAAAAGGAGGTTTAAATAAAAAAGAGAGTAAGACAGTGAGCAAAGAGAGAAAACAATAGGAGGTAACCAAGTCTTTCTATTAGTATTCCAGGCTATATTTTGGAACTTGCAGATTTAGATCCACTCGTGGTAAACATGTAGCTATAGAAAAAAATGAATGTTATGAACCATACTTGTTTGTCTCACATATGCACAGGAAAACACATCTGTGGTCCAGCACTGCAAAGTGTCTACAGCCAAGCTAGAGACTCTGTGAGGCTGTACTTGGGCACAGCGGGGTTTTGCTTATGTCAGCTTGCTGACATGCATCTTATTTTAACCATGCTAGCATGCTGATACGCATTGGATGCAAAGTACAGCTGAGGCTGATGGGAATGTAATTAGTTTTGGAACAATCTGGTCATAGTATTGGACGCATTTTAATTTTGGCCTGATGGTGGTGCTGGATAAATCTGAGCCGATGATGAATGTCTGTACCATATTTCATGGCAATCCGTTCAATAGTTGGCTGGACTTTTTTCAAAAAAACTGCTGGTGGTGCAAGAGGAAAAGTCAGAAGATCGTCAAAGTCTTTATCCTCTGGAAACCACACGTCTATTCTATTTTTTTGTGCTGTTCCACTGAGTAAATTTTTTCCTGGATGAGTGAAAAATCTGACCTGCTGGTGACGCCACAGGTAAAGTCAAGGGATCGCTTAGGTTACTGGGATTCATGCTTTGGGAACCATGAATGTACAACATTTCATGACAGTCCATCCAATAGTAGTCAAACAAATTCAGTCTGGACCAAAGTGGTGGACTGACAGACAGACCACCAGTGCCATCACAAAAATGTTAGTGGTCCAGATCTGTAATATAAAAACGATGTGTACTAACAATGCCGTTCCAATACATTGTTATCAGGAAACGCTGCTGTATCTGCATTCACTGCTTTACTTGAATGAATAGATTAGAGATCAATTTAATCTCATGCTCCTTCTTCTTTTCTGTCTGGGAACAGCTGCACACATTACTGACACATGAATAATTAACAAGAGTAGGTATCTCCTCCACCAAAATATGAAAATGAAATGCAACTCATTTTACAAGCAACACGAATAGTTAGTGAGCCGGCAAGGAGAGTAACAATGACTTCTGTTCACATCTCATGGCTTGTTATTTTGAAAGGTGATGAGTAGAGAGATATTAGAGTCGATTAGTGTAAAGTGGAGGGAAACAAACATTTCTAACAACGTCAGAACCTAATAAGAATTTGAAAAGTCCATGTGATTATTGAACTTGCTGACGTTGTTGTAAAGTAATCACAGAAGACAAATGGATCAATGTGGACATGCCAGCACAGAAAACTGAGATTTCTGTTTGTGTCTGTAGGTCATGTATGGTGTGATATGGCATGGTGGTCAGGGAGAAAGTGTTAACAAGCCCTGACATTTCTGATTCAAAATGTTTGCCCCAGACAGGTCTTTTTGGGCAGTTTCAGACAGCAACACTATTTCCCACAAATTAGAAATCACAGAAAAAAACAGAGCTTAAGCTGTGGCCAAGGAACAGCAGGTGTTTCTATAGAGCCAGTGAGTCAGCCTTCTTCCAAGCAGAGCTGAGTACTGTTTATCTCTCTAAGATGGGTGCTGCTGATATCTTTGTGTGAAGAGATCACAGGTATGTAACCTTGTGCCTTTAGCCTGGCCCAAGGCTGTTGTTCATTAGTGTATTGAGGCTGAGTGAGAGTGGGCTGAGAAGACTGTTGCGCCAGTCAGACGTCAGTTCAAACGTGACTTATGTTGGTACTATAAAATCAGTGAGCTGCTCAAAAAACTGAAATTTTAACCACATTCTGGCATTAATATACATTTTCCTTTCCCACCATCTGGGTATCAGGCTAAGCAAGCATTTGTTTTAATTTAATAGCTTTTATAGTGCTGAAATTTACTTCAGACTATTCCTTGAAACAAGTCAAGATTGCCTAATGAAGGTCTTTAAACAAATGGTTTTTAACAGCCGTTTTTCACAAAGGACATTGGGACATGTCATAGCAGGAAAACCGCAGGTGTAATAATGATGGCTGGCGCCATTGTATTGTGCATGCTGACTCTGTGACATGGCTTAAGTGAAAAGGAGCCATGATTATTATCATGAGTTTTATTTGCTATGACAAAATGTCTACTATAAAATAAAGTCTATAAGGTTTTGAAAGGAGTCCACTACCTTCATTTTCAGTTCACCTTCACTTTAAAAATGTATTGTAGATAAACTACAAATTTATACTAAGAATAAAGTAGCCATTTTGTTGTAAAATGGGCTAAACCTCTGTGTCTCTATTAGTAAAACCATTGTGAAGAAATGTATTTGGCACACACAATTAGATGGAGGGAATGACAGCTTCAATGTGTGCACCACTGCTTCGATTATTGGTCCCTTCACACCCCATTTATTAAGATGTACTTTAAGTCTCTACTGTGCATTGTTAAACAAAGACACAACGTTCTTGTCAAACAGTTTCAATGTAATGAGTCGTCTTTACACCCTAACTTTTGACTGTATGCACATTCAGCTGGTACAGAAGGCTGCTGATGAGTGTGTGACTTTTTGACGTAATACACACTCGCCAGGCCGACTGGTTAGTCATAACACACTCCTCTGTTCTTGCCCAGCAACACAAGAAGAGAAGAGAGACAAGTTGTGAACTTCTGTTTCCTGGAGGAGGAATACTTTTGGCTAATTCATGCTTCAGAAAGAAGAAGTGGTAATATATTTGGGGAGAAAATAACTATTTCAGTGTTCACTATTTTGTAATTTTCATCTTAACAAAGCCATACTTTGACGACTGATGATTTTGCTGACTGCATGGTCTATTTTATAGTTAAATATAATAAATCATGCAGCACTATAATTTTTTTGAACAGTAATCTTTAATTTGAATTTGTTTATGTCTGTAGAAGACAGTGCTCCTTTGATGTTAATCATTCAGTGTTTAAATGATTTTTTTACATAAATTTTTATTATTTCATCCATTAAGAAAGTAGGATAAGTAACGGAGACATACTCTAAAGACCATTATTCAGTCATTTCATTGAAGTTATTTCACTCAATTCAATATATTTCTTTGGTAAAATGTGACATGTTGAAAAAAAGTATTAAAACATTAATTGAAAAGCTCACAAAAGGTAAATTCAGTGATAGATTTAATGAAAGCACCAGTGCCTTGTAATTAAAAAATGTGTAAAGGTCTACAGCAGAAATGGGAAATCATGGGCCTTGCAGGACCAAGAGATAGCGCGTTCTTTTTTCCAACTGATCAATACACTTTCAACTAGATGGAGGAGCGTATCAGAGAAATCACCTGGAGGAGTGTATGGCCAGAATAAAAAGCTGCAGTGAAGACTCTCTGCTGAATATAGTTCACAATGATTACAAACATGTTGTAATCTCTCTTGACCTTGGTCCCTGATTTTTATTCAAGTCTTGATCTTTAAACCGCAATGACATCCTAATTATCATTGATATCAGAGCCACTTTCTGGGTGCCACGATGTGCCTTGGACGTTACTAAATAGCTAAAAGACATTTCTGAAAAGTGTCTTGTATTTAAATCATGTACTTAATGCCATGGTAATGTGAAAGGAATGATAACCTCTCTCTGTGTGAGATTGTGTGAACCGACAAAAACGTCACATTTATACGTACATTGTACTTGTGAAATAAGTATCATAATATATATTTTCATGTTTTATTTCCTCACAAAGTAGAGTTATTGTGGGTTTTTAACCCAACTTAATACATAGTGAAAGTAAGAGTGTCTCTTTCCCATAAAGGGACTAGAGAGGCAACTGGTTTTGTTGTTGTATGAACAGTCGCTCCAATCTGAGCCTTTGAAGCTTGTCCTTCAGAGTCTCTTGGTGTCCTTCGCCACTACTCCATGTTGCATGTTCCCTCGGTTTTTAAAGGACACCCTGCTTTAGGCAGATTTACATTTGTGCCATACTCTTTTCATTTCTTAATGAATGAATGAAGGAATGAATGAATTAATAGGGCAGGGTGATATGGCCAATAGGGTGATATGGCCAATATCTCCTATCCTCATATAGGTCATTTCATAACTTGAGCATTTTATTTCATGATATAGTGTGTTTTTTGGTAATTCAATACATTTATAGTCTATATGAAATAACCACATGGTAAAGTATCTTTTGACATGTGTATACTCCTGTGTGAATTAATACTTATACACTCATTTTATTGAGAACCTTAGAGCAAAATAAACATAACATGCAAGGATCAGTTTGACCGCTGATAGCGATAGAAATCATACAGAAAAACATACGATAGACATTTTTATATATCGTTTAGTATAAGCCATACTTGGCTTTAAAATGACAAATTGGTGACACATTTTGTATTTTATATTAATAAATATCACTTTGTAGAGATCTGTTTCACTTTGAAATACAATTAACATTTGTTCAACCTGGACCATATTTTCCTATGCATTTATTATTTGTAAGTGACTAATGTGAACAACAATCATTGAAACACGAGCCGCGAACTGGGCTCCAATGTAATAGGGCAAATGTCCACTGTCAATTTCTAACCACTAAAAGGGCTGTTTTCACTAACAGGCTCATATTATTATAAGTGTCGTAATATATTATAGAAAGATGGTGCAGTCTGAAATATATTATAGAAAGATGGGGAAGTCTGAAATATATTATAGAAAGATGGTGAAGTCTGAAATCTCACAAGGTGATTTTCTGGAAGACAGAGGTGTGGTACATGAGTGAAGAGAGAGGAGATCTGGGGAGTTTGTTGTTTTGGAGTACACAAAGCATAGCTTTTTGTTATTTTTGCCCATTATCCTAAAGAAAATTGCAGTTCCAAGAGTGGAGAGTTGCAGACAGAGCAGAGGTAAGCTAATGCTATTAGCTAAAGTAACTGCTGACCTGACATCAGTAAGTTACACACCAAAGTATAGCATGATAACGGCAACTTATCCATCTGTCTAGAATGTCGTAGGGGTGTTGAAATGAATCATTGCATCGATGCATCGCAGACATGGACGAGTCTGCATCGATGCATGGACAGACCACAATCGATTATTGCCTATTGTTGTTACTTGTTGATTTTCCGGTCGTTGCTTTTTGAATTGTGAGACCATGCAGTGAAGATTCACAACCCATAATGTAGTCAGACAATAATAATAGTCTGAGCTTGTCAGTGGCAGCTCGTTTCAGCGTTCTCGCTCAATAATGGACCAATTACAAAGAGTTTTGTTCACAATAGACACATTTGTTCACACAAATGCATGGGAAACAGGATCTAGGTAGACAAATATAATCATTCACCCTTTTTGAAGGCAACCTGCTGCTTTCAGAGTACCTCCCTTTAGGTCAGTGTGATTCAATAATTATTGTCTACTTGACACTTCTCAAAAAATCACAATCAAGTGATGAGTTTAATTTGAGATACTAGAGTTTTATTATAATTGATTTTATAAAATTGTATGAATTATTTTAAAATGATGATGACTATTTTTAACCAGGTGCAGGCACTGGTATGTAGAAAAGAACTCATCCAAACTGCACCTCAGTGAGGCAGCAGTCAGCCAACCGTAGGTTGGAAAAACGCTGCAAGTTGCCATGGCAACCGATTGGTGTGCAAATTCTTGAACAACAGCAATTTACTTTCTGATGAAATATATGATTTTATTGATTTAACAATAAAAATATAAACAGAGAGAGACCTGTAATATATTTTTCTGTCGTTGTTGGAGAGCATGAATCTTTTAGTGGGCTTTTTCTTTTTTCTGTTTTACACAACGGGGTTATATAATGCATAATGTATGTGCTGTAGTCATATCAGGCTTTACAGATCATAAGGCATCACTGAATTTAGATCTTCTCCAGAATTATCCTTTCTTTTAGTTAGATCCAATTAGCAGTGTCTTAATTCACACATAAATTAACTAAGATTAATCAACATCTCTGATCCAGAGGAGAGACGATCTTGGATAATTGGGTAATTTTGAGAACAAAGAAAAGAGACTCGCATATAAACTCACAATAGCTCTAATTTCAGCAAGATACAATAGTATTGAACACATATGGTATTTGAAAAACAGATGGAGAGAGAGAAAATTCAGAGAAACAATAGAGGGCTGTAGATGCAGTGTTAAGAGCATCACTTTTCCTTTTTCACGTGTCATGCTTCACCCACCTCCCTCCTTCCTCCTCCCATCCTCATGTGCCTCTGACAGGCTCTGTGTGGGTGCATGAGAGAAAGAAAAGGAGAGGGAGTGATGGAGAGAAAAAGCTCTTATTTATGTAAAAGCTGACATGAGAGGAGGTGCTCGGCTGAAGCACAGAGCCTGACCAAGGCTTTATTAACTCTACACAGGGAGAGCAACACCAATCAAAATCAACTAAAGACTCTCCACGACAGCAAAAACAACGCAAAGCTGACTTTTAATCTCTTTTACATTAGGCTACCACTTTACAGTAATTCACCAGTCAATACAGTTTTATTAAGTTAACAAATTCACGTTTTTTTATTTTTTATTTTACAAATCCCCCTTTAAAACAATGCAAAAATAGAGATATGGCCTTATTATGCGTTTCATGGATATGTCTAATCAACATTGATCATTAAATGAAACCGAACATCAAAGGCTTCGATCAGAAAAACTGGTGAAGAATTTTAAATAGAATGTGTTCACTCCTGTGTCCGCTTCAACACACAAAAGGCGGACAAACAGGTTCTTGGTTGTAATCTCAGTGCTGTATGTAGGCAGTTAATTCACTGTAACCAAACATAACTCATTATTATTCCCCACACACACACACACACACACACACACACACACGAACACACACACACACAAAGCACACATTAATATCTTGTTGTGGACTTTGCTGCAGGACACAGTTCAGGATTTGTGAATGCTGTTGTGCATTAAACAACTAAAACTCACTACTACTCACTACTCTCTATTTGTAACAGCAGCACTTTACTACTTTCAACAGCCTCACATTTTGAAAGACTCAGCACATCCGATGAAATATTAAAGTCAGGTTACAGTGGGAGGTTTGAAGATTTTCACTGGATACATTTTCTGCTCACTCCGTTGTGTGTGTGTGTGTGTGTGTGTGTGTGTGTGTGTGGTGGTTAAACACATACTCCTAATGTTAAAGAAGTGGTAGTGGTTTAGTTTGTACCCTGCAAAAATTGTAAAACATCAAACACTTCAACAATATGTCTCTGGGAGAATTATGGCAGGCAAATACATAATGCGACAACGTACAAAGGTCAGTCATTGAAAAATTTGAAATGCTATTTTTTGTGGAGTAAGCAAGCTTCAGTGTACTGTAGCTCAGTTGCATAAAAAAGACAGAGAGTGGACGTTTTTGATGTCCTCTAATGGATTGTCCCACATGTATCCTCTTTTTAGTTAGGCCCCATTTCTATATTCATTAACACTACCAATATAGAATAGAAAATAAGCTACATTGTGCAATATGTTTATTTGTTGTCCGAGGCTGAAAGAGATCAATCAGATCAAATCAAATCTATCTTTCCAGTTTAGGTGTGCCTCTCTCTGTGCTCTTTCAACATAAAACATTCAAAGACTAATGATCCCTTTGAAAAGTAATTATCTGCCTAAGTGCCTTTACAGAAAACCATTGAGATGTTTTGAAGTAGAACAAAAGGATTTAGATATGTATCATATTATAGTTTGGCTTTTACAAGCAAATAGGTTGATTAAACAGATATGCTTTAATAGGCTTTAATAATATTGGTTTCATCAACTGATTGTGGGATCCTTCTTGCTGGCTTCCAGTGCTACACTACGAAACTAAATTGTTGGCTCATCTCATTTCTCTCTTACATAATCGACTGATAAAATGCATTTCACAGGACAGCAGATGGACGAAATCTGGTATAATTTTCTTCATCTCAACCAGTATCCTGATGCAAATGGCTTTCAAATGGCAGCGGGGACAGTTTGGATCAACGTTCTGGGCTGAGTGTGTTCAATAACCCTCCCAGGCGTGCACGCACACACACACACATACACACGCATGCACACGCACACGCACACGCACACACACACACACACACACACACACACACACACACACACACACACACACACACAATTGTAGTGTTAAAAATATATTCCTGTTGAAATCAGCCACAATGTGATGTCCCTTCACAAACATTCAAATGTGTTTTAACAGCTTCAAAGCCACAAAACAAAGCCCTGTGGACAGGACTGAAACAGTAACCTACTGCTCCACTAACACTGGTGTGTGAGCCTCCCTACTGGCCTTACAGCAGCCCAAATGTCAACCCTTGGCCTTTTCCCCCTCCCTTGCTGAACTAGGTTATCCCCAATTCACAATAAGGGTTATAAACAAACCAATATATAATAAAATATACACAAAACCAACACCTCCCTATCCTCATACTTCCAGCCTTTCTATCCCTACCTCCATTAACAGGAGAACTATCTTCCACAGCAGGGAAAAGTGTGGCAGAGCACAATAACCTTCTATACAGGAAAATGCCATAAGAGCCGGTCGTCATGGAGTCAGGCTGGTTGAGTAAATACAGTAACCCTTGCCCAACTCTCAGATATACACCATGTAATAAAAGGGAAAATAACACTGTGGCAACCAAGAAAGAGACTCGACAGGAAATATGTTATTAGTTTATCTAAAGGTAGGAAAACAGATGCAGGAGATGACAAAGATGTGTCGTGTGTTTGGATGGAAGATAAAATAGACGACTGAAGATATATGAGATTTCTTTGTCAGATTACTTCTTGCTGAGAAGAAGGAGAGGAAACATTATTGTAAAATGCAATCTTTCAAGCAAGTTCTGTGTCGTTCCTTTCTCCATCTTGTTTCTTAATCAGCACACAGGGGGAGGTGGAGGTGTGTGTGTGTGTGTCCTGATAGGAGCCAGAAATCGTCCTTTTTCTGGGAAAACAAGATTCTGATTTTAACGACGCAACTGTCCAACCACTCAGTTCTGATTGGCTGTCAATACACCATCAAATACAGAATTATATAACCCTTAATTTCAAACAAACAGCTCTCTTGCAGCGCCAATCAGCACGTAATCCAGTTATGAGGATTAAATTCTTACTGCAGCTTATTTGGATCAGGACTAACAAGAAATTAATTGAAAGGCGGTTGACCCTATAGGAATAAAGCTCTGCAGTTCAGCTGGCAGAACCAACTAAGAAAAGCTCAGAGTGGGTGACAATACTGGTGATATAATTGGGAACATAACACACACTCGAACTGGCCGTCTGCATTACTCACGCGGCACTGTCATCAATAGCTGGAAGGACTCATCATTTTCATGCTAAAGCTGTGGAGACCAAAAGTATGGGGAAATAAACCCAAATGCTTAAGTCAAAGTAATTAAAGCATGCAGACACACACACACACACACACACACACACACACATGCAGGCACGCAAGCACACAAGCACGCACTGCTGTTCATATCACTGATGTGCTAATTGCTGGAGGTGTGTTCCTGAAATCCAAAGTAGGAATCTCTTACCTACAGATGTACAAAATTTCACAAGGACCTGAAAAGCTGTAATTAAAGGGTGACACATTTCTGCTCCTCTCCCACTATGTGTGTGGGATGGCCTGAAATAGAATTGCTGGGTTGCAACAGGCAAATCTGCACTCTACACTGCTGCACAGGCACAATCCTGTGCCTGTGTCCATAAGCTTCCCCATCTTTGTGGGAATTTTACCAAATGATCTGACAGACAGGCATGATCAGGTTTGATGACAGGCAAGCGGTGGGCTGCTACGGGAGAGTGACTGACACACACACATGCACACACAGCGGATCAGTTTCCAGACCGAAGCTATGACCTCTGTGAGTAGTGCAGCTGGACGAAGAGCAGCGCATGCTCACCCTCCACTGCTGCTGGTGATTCACAAACTGAGGCTAATTGCTATTGTGTGCTGCATTTTACATCATTTTCCTGAGGGTGTAATCTTAAATATGGGGCCATTATTATTCCACAGAGCTTTGTATTAGGAGGGTACATGTGTTCTATATCTGTGCAGGCGTGTGTTTACTTATCTGTGCATGTGTGTGTTAGTGTGAGCTTGTGTGTGTGAAAGAGAAAGAGAGAGAGAGCAGTCGAGAAAGAGTCTGTTGCTATGCATTTTTACATGTCCTCCCACTGGTCTCTTCACATAAAACATCATGGCAGAGAGGACTTGAACACATATAGCTGGGCCATTTTCTTGTGATGCTACACTTAAGCTGTAAAAGCCCTGAAAGCCTCAGCCTAATGTTAGAGGTCAGGCATATCCCTGAGCCATCTTGATGCTGCGAGGAAAAAGGGCTTGAACCCCCTTAAATTGCTTGTTGGTTTGCGAGATTGCTCCATTACTCTGATGGATTGCAGGGGAAGTCACTGCAGTGTTTTATGGTTCAATGAAAGCATTATTTTATCTGTCAGTTTAACCTGTGGTAAAGAGTCATGCTATTTGGCTATATGTAACATTTGAGTTCAATAATGGCTCAAAATTCACATCCATAAAGTATATCCAACTGCTGTTATTAGGGTAACGTGTGGGGTTTCCACAAAGAACCAACTAAATAATGTCACTTCTCTGGCTTTTATGCTTAGATATCCCTTGCCTATGCAGACATTGTGGCTATATAATACAGTCACGTGACTTCCTCCTTTGTTCCTGTGCCACTGGAGGGCTTTGTCACTGGAAAGTTAACGTATGTCGTATAACTAAATTAGTGTCATTATGCAACCTTCAGCTAGTGGGTTAAGTCCAGCACATGACAATGACATTGGAACATAGATGATTCAGACATTTCCAATGGGATAAATTAAATAAAAGATTCATTTATTTAGGTCTCAGTAGAGAAAGCCTTTTTTCTTTTCTGACATCTATGAATGATAACAACTTGGCTTTGATGTGACAGCCAAATATCCCCACTCCCTCCTGAAACACTGTTGTAAATCTCAATATATTCCATAATCTTTCTTTTAATGGCTGCAAAAGAAACATTTACTGTTCTCCATGGACGTGTAAAGTACCGTGCATACAAAGGAGACGTCTTTTGGTGTTCAGTCTGGAGATAAATTGTCTGATTATGTATGAGCTGTACACCGGAGAATGTCTTTACCAAAAAAACAGAAAGTTGATCCTTGTAAACATTGCTGAGGCACCACAAGTTCAGACATTGTGCTGTAAACAAAAAGCTGTAAAAATTAGTTTGCGAGTGGAAACTTCCCCACCAACATCTGTTTGGTGTTAAAAAAGGGAATCCACTACTGACTGTTGGGTACCAAACCAAATTCAAATGAGTGGAAAGTAGCCACTGAAGACATGATTTATTTGACACCCTCTGTCATTGTTTTAGCCCTTTTAAAAATAAAAAAAATTAAAAAAACGCTTTTGTGCAGCGGCGCAATCAACAATGGACATGTAATGACTCACTCTTGAGTCGTTACAAAGTGAACAAAGAAAACCATTTTTTTTTACTGTGACAGTACCAAAAGGAAAAGACAATGAGATGGGACAAATCGATCAGATCTCGATATATCAAGTCAAAGCCAGACAAAGATTTTAAGAGGAACAAATCTTTCTTCCTTGGTGTTAAGCTGCTGCAGGTGTCACCACCGAATCTGTGAATCACTTACACCTCCATAACTGGAAAAGTGGAATTAGAGCCTGAGAGGAAAATTATATTGGAGTGCCTATCCTGTAAGAGTATGATTACATATAGACCAGTGGGAGCAACCATTATCTCTGATATAGTCTTTTTTTCATCTGACCTCAGTCATAATGCGAAAGGAAGCTGCAGAATGGTTCACTGACACAAACACCGCCTTGTCTGTGTAGCTGAATGAAGAATGGCATAATACATGGCCATGACAATGCAACAAGAACAAAAAAGTCCATAAATCCATTTGCCTTACAGCTCAAAGCTGCATACTTTATCATAAAACACAATTATCAAATGAGAAAAACCTGGTGGCTTGTGAGTCTGTTCAGCCGAAGAGCAACGACTACATGTTGCACATAAATATATTTCAGCACAGCAACAGGGCTGACGATTGTGTGTGTGTGTGTGTGTGTGTGTGTGTGTGTGTGTGTGTGTGTGTGTGTGTGTGTGTGTGTGTGTGTGTGTGTGTGTGTATGTGTGTGTGAGACAAGGTGGGATTAGAGGAACAATTATGATGCCCACTCATTTTGTGATAAGAGCTGCTCCCAAGCTGGAAAGATAAATAAATATAGTAAGTAGCTTAATAGAGGATATTTACCTGAATAAGATTTGGTGAAAGAAAAGACAGAAAGTGAGATTATGACTATGTGGAGCAACATAAAAAGAATAAAGAAGATAACAATGGGAGTAAGGAGACAAAGGGTCTGAAGGGGAAGGTGTCTGTGACTGTAACTACAAATGGAGACCAATCAGCCTTTAAGTTGCCAATTTTCAAGTTTAAGATGTCAGTCTATCTAGGCGTAGAATTTATAAAAGGAAAGATCAGTACAATCCACTGACTGACCTGGTCATAGATAATTAGAGAACTTCAAACTTCAGGCTCAACGTTCTTATCAGGAAACACGAATGTTGATGTCAGTACATTACTCAAGTACTGTACTCAAGTATATTTTTTTAGGTTAGTTGCTTTGCAGATTTAAAGTAATAATACACATTTCTGATGCATTATTATGGATTAAGATAAGACTTTAATAAACCCTGAAGGAAATCCATAAGCTAATAATTAGTATTATTACCTTTACCAACACATTTGAACATTTTGATGCCAATACTTTTCTACTTTTGTACAATTTTGAATGCATGACTTTTACTTGTGACAGCGTATTTATACGCTGTGGTAGTGATACCTTGATTCTTCCACTACTGGAAGTCAGTGACTTGGTTAATGGTTAAACTACTTCCTTTAGTAGTTAAAAACACAATAACCTAAATTAGACTAATGCATTCCTATGTGAAGTTGTAATATAGTATCATGAGCTCATTGACATTCATTAGCCCCTAATTGGCTTTTAACAATCGAACTCTTGTCCAAATGCAATGCATCTAGTTTAACATCTGTTCAGTACAGCCTATACAGCTACACACAAAATGGAAAGCTCTGTATATGTTGGATTAATAAGTGCTATCAAATAACGCCTGTCAAAAGAGTAAGAGGTACTAAGCTTCTTCAAAGCCATTATAGGATGATTAAGGGCTTGCCTGAGCGATGCTCTTTGCAGGCCATGCATGACACTGTGAGCCCAGGAGAAGGGGGAAAATGTCTTTCAGTTATAAAAATCATTAGCTAAAACCACAAATTCAATTACCTCCTTGTTACTGGATCTCCCCTGATGGTCCTCTGGAGGGCTCTGCAGCTAAATAATTCCCATAACTACCCCAATTTTGTGAGGTCAGGCATCACGAGCCGCCATTGACGGAACAACACAATGAGAAAAAAACACTTAGGGAGACAAATCAACCCCAAAATGAACAAATTTCTCCACTTCAAATCAAACCCAGACATCAACCAGTGGAGAAGAAGTACTCTGATCCCTTTCTTAAGTAAAATGACCATTACAACAATACAAAAATAGTCTTCTTAAAAAATAAGAAATCTCTCTTTTATGGAACTGAAACAACTCATAGACATCTGAAACGTTTTTTTTTGTAAAGGGTCACAAGCCAAAAAGGTTGGAAATCAGTGTTTTTCTATCTATCTATCTATCTATCTATCTATCTATCTATCTATCTATCTATCTATCTATCTATCTATCTATCTATCTAATGTAGTGGACTAAAAAGGAACATATTTGCCTCTAAAATGTATTAAAGTAAAATTTGAATAAAATGAAAAGAATCTCAAAAAGAAAAAAAGAGCAGTGCTTGAGTAAGTGTACTTAATTACTTTCCACAACTGGACATCTCCTTTATGTGCTTGACTTTCTGAAGTCCTCTAACCTTGTCCTTTACAGAATAAAAAACAGAATACAACACACGTAAAGAGCAAATATGCATATGTGCATAAAATAAGGAGGGGCATAAAGGAAGTGTGTAGCCTGTGAGCACCTTTCTATACTCTTGACGTCTAGGAAGCCCTGAAGGAACAGCTGAGCCCTGCAGTGGGAGGGCTGTTGGTGTGCCATGGGCTGAGACGAGTAGAACAGTGATGTAATTCTACTTGATGAAGGGGGTTAATGAGAGGCAGGTGGTTAGACGTAGTCAAGTGAGTGAGTGAGTGTGTGTGTGTGTGTGGTTTTCACAGTAGATGTAATGGTTAACAACTTCACATCCTTATCTCGTCAAGGCACTTTAGAGTGACGCAGAGTGGACAGAGAGGGGGAATGACATGCAGCAATGGTCCGCATGTCGGTGCAGAAACCGTGGCCACTGACGAGGAGTGAACCTCTATATATGGGCACACACTCTACCAGGTGAGCTACCCAGGCGCCAAAAAAAAAGATGATTTTTTGGGGGGGAGGGGATCGTGCTACTATTAGCAAGGCTCTAGGCATGGTGATGTTGGTCGATCTGTTGATCCACTACTTTGGTCCAGACAGGAACATCTTCACATTTACTGGATGGATTGCCATGAAATGTACTGAGATTCATGGTTGCTAAAGGATGTTTCCTAATAACTTTGCTGATTTTCTACTACTACTAACTACTGGATCAATGCTTTCATCTAGTGCCATCATCAGGTTAACATTTTGTTGGTTGGTTTATGACCAAATACCTATAAAAATAAAAACATTCCCATCATCGGAGATTACACAGACATTGTACAGCTCCGCTAATTTTTGTTTTTCAAGTTACTTTTCTGACTTTGATTGTATGGTATTTTGAACAGTGGTAATTGTGACCTAACTTTTTTTTTTTTTTTTTTTACAGTATTACAGCTATATTGTTAGCATCAAAATCCTAATTGAAACTGTCAATTATAATCAAAAGTCCGGTAAAATAATTCCTTTTTTGTTTCTGTGAAATTAAACTATTCCTAAACCCATTTAAATATAAGAAAAATATACTCAACATTGCAATCTTGTTTAAGAGGGCTGCAGGTCATGAGTGATTTGAGATGAAAAAGTAAAATTTGAGATTTAAAAAAAAATCAATCAATTTACCTTTTGTTTCTTTAATTTAAAAAATGGTTGTCTTTATATGATAGTTAAAACTGAAGAGCCACTGGAAATATGAGAGAGTTTCAGGGAGATGATACACATAGCAAAGGCCCCTCCTGGATTTGGATCCAGGACGTTGGGGTGATGTGGGGTTCTTTCCAGCTGCTTATTTATGCATCCTTGTCCTTTTTCTTCTCCATGACCTGGAAATCAATTGAGGTCTGCCATCTCGAACAACGTTCCAATTGGTAAAATGCCTTTTGGAGCTGACAAAGAGCAAGAAGCCTTCCAGAAGAGCTTGGAGTGAGAAGTAAAATGCATTATATCCTACTTTTCTTTCCTTCTTTTTTTGGAAGACTTCTTCCTTTATTTTTTGCACATCATAGACCTTGTGGTATCAGAGTGGATACCTTAAAGGACAATTCTGGCGCAGAATGAACCTATGGGTTAATAACACATGGGTACCGAGTCGACCGTTCTCTTGGATATGTTTTCATGCTAATCAAATATGACCAGCTAACCCCTAAGTAGCTTATAACGCTAGTTGCCCAGGCACGCAAAAGTAAAAAGTAATTGCTATTTCTATACCACTAACAAGGCTAAACTAAATCCAATGCTTTTAAAGACTTTTCAAGACCTGCGGATACCCTGTTTAAAGGGAAATACCATATTTTTCACCATACCAATTTCTCATAATGATCTTGTCCATTAAAGGGGTTTTAGCAATAAGGAATCCAATTTAGAAAAACCTTCTGTTTTCAGACTAAGCTTGCTTTATTTAATCAGTTAAAATGCTGGCCAATGGACAATGCATTTTATTTAGCAGTTGGATTCTACATAATGAGTGTAAAAGGATGATAAAGTCAACAAAATGTGGTTTTCAGCCACTGTTATTCAATAGCAGCCATTTTTTGTGTATATGTCGAACTATAGGTATTATGTATTATTCCATATCTTATTTTCACATCTGCCTTTGAAACATGTCACAAAGTGACGTCACTTCAAAATGGCGCTTGTAGGATGTCCTTTTTGGCAGCTACATGTTGTGCTATTTTCTCCATCCTTTTACATCATCCCTGTCATTTAAATAATAGTAAGGTAATAAAGATATAGAAGTACTTCAGTCAGGATCATGGGGAAAATGTATTTTGCTCATTTAACTTATTTCACTACATATATTTGTAAAAATAAATGGACCTGTATGTCTTTTTTAATCATTAATTCATGCACACATGCAGTACTTTTCTTGAGGTATTTTATATCAGTCAGTGTATTTTTGTGTGTTCATGTGAATGGGTGATACAGTGCACTACTTGCTTGTGTGTGCACATACACATTGTAGTGAGTTGCAAATGCTATTTCAGAAGCCCAGTAATGATGCCATTAGTATGAGGATACAGTGAATGCTAAACCTCAGGGCATTGCAGCACCACAGATGATTACCCTAGAGTTAAGTTTCCTTGTATCTATCAGTCAGTGAGGCCAAACTAGCACCAATTTCCAAACAGCAGCATTTACATCATGCCATCTCTCTCCACTAACAATAATCCATACACCTGCAGCCTCGGTTTGGCCCTGTCTGTCTAAACCCCTCTCTGGATGTAACTTTTAATTTAACTACTCTGACTAAGCATAAACTGCATATTGTTCTGTTAGTGATCCCTATCGTAAGCCAGTCAGCACTTTCTAGGATACACAAAGATTAGGTGGAAACTGCTGAGATGCACAGTCAACTGCGCTAAAGAAACGCACTGTTGTGAATCCAGTTTAAACCCAGAGCTTTATGAATCTCTATGCCTCTGTAGCTTCCTGCTCTATTATTCCAGTTCTCCTCCTTTATTCTTTTCATCCAAAATAAATGTGTGTGTGAGGGGGCCATTATGAACTGGAGGCCCCA
Source organism: Etheostoma perlongum (assembly GCA_026937815.1). Lineage (NCBI taxonomy): Eukaryota > Metazoa > Chordata > Actinopteri > Perciformes > Percidae > Etheostoma > Etheostoma perlongum. The sequence goes on from CM049377.1 coordinate 12,165,011, forward strand.
CAACTGTCAAAAGGAACCAGCCAGTAAAAGAGCAGAGAAGCATCTGGCAGAAAGAGTGTGTCCAGATGGAAATTTTTGGCCACAACAGTGAGGTTAGTGCAGAATCCCCCTAACATTATGTGGCAAGGAATCAGAACCACAGTCAGGACATTGGTGTTGATGAGTCCTGAATATTGTCGCAGACAGGACCATGACTTGGCTTTGGGATCAATGACAGACGTTAGCTATGATCAAGCCAGTGGATTGAGCACTGCAATAAGCTTTAATGAGCAAGTTAATGATTGGTTTATTCTAACCAATTAAGAGGCTTTAATATGGCGTTTGGGTGAACATTAGTCATCAGACTTCAGGGAATCATCCAGTATCCACTTCAAGAGAGGCTTGATTGTGGTAACGACCGGTTAGGCTAAATATCCATCTTTCACTCCATGTGGAAATCAAATCAAGCTGTCTGCACCTTGATATTATTTAGAGCATGATTCATCAAATTTCCTCCCAGTGTATTTTGAACTGAGTATGCTCCTTTTCGCTTATGGGAAGCAAACATTCATGTTTCACTTGTCCACAGCCAAGATTACGAAAAGAGGTTTTCTGCATTCACATTTCTAAGATATTATTCAACGCATTATTAACATTATTTACCCAAATACACCACCAGAATAGCTCAGTTAAAGGTAGGTCCAACTTATTGGAAAATCAATCTTGGTGGCTGCAGAGTGTAGAAAGAGTCAATAGAGGAAGAAACACTCAATACTCATTAATCTGCTCACCAAAGCAAAGGAAAACAATCTCACTACATGAGCAGTGAATTCGGGATACTATTCTTTTTTATTAGTACCACCAAGTCTGGATTTTTTGCCCCCCCCATATCATATCAGCAATACCATCTAATACTAGTACTAATATTACTACTACTACTGCATACAGTATATGTGAGGTATGCTAGTTGTTCTTTTAGTTAACATTTTGTCTTGAGCTAGCAGGTGTGTCATAAACTAAATGTACTACTACTAACTAAAGTAACTACATTTTAACTGATTAGGCTGGCAATATTCTGCCTTTTTGTTACTGTTAAATAATGTTATTAAAATAGGAGAACCAGCATTGTGTTAGTCTGTCTCTCTGTCTACGTTCTGACTTTCCTACCTCTGTGGCCCCTTAGCTCAAAAACATTGGATGTAGTGAGTACAACAGCAGGATGGTGTACGTGGGATTGATTCAAAATAAATAGAAAATAGAAATATAGCAATAGATTTAACCTGGTTTTGGTCTTTTAATGGGATTTACTGACAATAAGAAAAACACAATACAATTTCACCAGACTTATACTTTCACAGTTTTTATTCCTATCCATTTTTGGAGGAGCACAATATGTGGCCCAGGATTCTGTGGTTTGCTGGGGATTTATTCATACACTGATGTCCCGGGTAGATGGCGTTTTTACTTTTTGGTGCATTATTGAGCTCTTTATTATCATGGTAAATCAGGTTGATGCTAGTGAACAAGATCCCTGCTGCTGTGTTGCCCTTCTACAGTCTATCTTTCTCAGACAATTTTATTTTGCCCAGTGTGAATCACAATGATTCTTTACCGCTTCTATTGGTGTTCATGTGCGTTTATAGGGACGTGTCACACCCTCTGAAGACAAACCAACTTCTTAAACTCCCCTTTTTATCTTGTTGCTCCTGGAGCACTGAGTGGCTGAGTTTTATTTCTAGTTCAGCTATTTTGAAATTTTACATTTTATTGGCACCATATGTAAACTGTTAGCTGAATATATTTGACAGACCTTTTATTGCTGCTGAACAATATAAGAACTTCTTCTCTTGTAAAAGTATTATACAATATCATACCATTTGAATGATGCAGAGATTTAATTTAGTGCAGACTTTCTAAAATTAATTATAAACATTAAACTTTATTACTGATTATTAATTACCCTATAACCACTAAAGCTGCATGTGTTTACTTGTTGTTTTCCTTACTTGTACAGCTGGGATAATGAGTGTATTAAAAGGGGGAAGGGTTTTTGTGCTCCACCACTGTCAGTGGATTTGCGGACCAAACATATGGCTTTTTTTGTTGCAGGTAGTCTTTGCAATGCCACCTGCACAACGTAGTGTAGTAGGTTACCATATTTCTGTAGCCTAGCACTAGGTTGGCCAACCTCTCCACATCCATTTCATCTCTATCTATTCACTTATTTACCATCTGCATTGGATCTCTGCAAGGTTTGTTTTATTTAGATTCCTTAGCTATCACAGCAATGGTCACAATACGTTACTGGGGTCTACATAGATGTATTTACAAAACCTTAAGTCTACATTTTCCTTTTCACCATTTTTAATTATGTGTCAATTGACATACAAAGTGTCTGATTTATTCTTGAATAAACTTACCTTTTGTGGTTTAGTTATGGGATTGTGGAACCATAAAGTAAGGCTGCAGTCTCACAGATATCATCAAGGTGCCTGACGTTAAGCTTGTTGTCATCTGTGTACTCCTCCTCATATATTTACAAGCTAACATGTTCACATGAACAAGTAAATAGGTACAGTTACATACAAATAGATGTCAAACTGATCTAAAACTTCCTTTTCATATCCCACCTGAGGGGAAGTTTTAGATCAGTCCGGTGCCACAGTTGTACCTGGGACAGTGTCTTAAAAAGTAGTCAGATGAGCCCCTCAGGTCTCATCACGTACTGTATCTCCCAATCTATAGTATTTGTATTGTTTTCTGTATTTTTTTCCATGTTGAGTTTTTCTCTTAGATGACAGTGTATTCTCTTTGTTCTGGCTGTGTCTAGTGACGAGTCTGCAGTGTGCTGTATGAGGCTCGGGCTGCGTCACCACTGACTGTAATGGCTGAACACTGCAGGGTGGAGAAAGCCCTGCAGGATGCATACATTTACACCTTTTTGTTCTCAACAACCAAAAAGAAAACCCATAATCTGAGGCTTTTTCAATAAATATGATGAGATCACATGTGTGCTTTGAGTAAGTTAATATTAATATTGGTCAACTCATTAAAAACTGCTCTTCATCCCTGGTTAGTTCAACAGTTAATAGTCAAATAATATTAACTGCAAGGAACTTTTTACAACAGCTAAACTGTCTGAGATGGTGTGCCCTAGTAAGACTGTGACTGTGACCAACAATGTGTTTGTACAGTGAACACAACAACATTAAAACCCTTGATTTTCAGAGAGCACAACAATAACAAGACAGCGGTGGTCTTCCCCATTACCCCCTCAGTGGATACAAATTCCCATATTAATTTGATCAGGCACAGCAGGACGAGCTATTGGGGTCCTTCTTGGAATTGACTGTGGCACAACACAGGTTTCAAGTCCCGTTCAGAAGCCTTTCTAAAAGGCAGTGTTTTAAGCTACTGTACAGACTATCACCATGACAACCAGAGCTATGCTAAACATGGAACAAAATGGATAAAACCACAACACAAAAAACAAAAAGCCAGTTCTGATAAATCCATCTGTAATTACAGATGAAAATCTTTGATCTGGCACTGTTATTTTGAGTGTGAGGTCTACAGTAACACACGGTTTAGAAAGGTGTAATTTATAAAATAATATGTTTTTATTTCAACCCTGTACGCCATCACTCTCATTCTGCATCATCAATCTTATATAAGAGGTAAAGGTCATAGCATATCTAATATTAAACAACTCAGTCATGGTATATTACATTATTAATCACCTCAGTGTAGTCTTTAAACACACACAGTGTGGCTCTGACTTAGATGACATATAGGTTTAAGCACAAATAGCCTGCAATCTCTCACGATTAAACCAAGACTTAATTAGCAGACCAGTCAAGAGATGGACATTTATGTCAGGATCATAAATAATGACTTTGCAAATTCCGCACAGTAAACCTTAACCAAAAATCTCCCAGCGCTAGGAACTTGTCAGCGGGCAGTGAAAAGGTTCCCTGGGTTTGCACCAATCGAACATGAACACAGAACATGTCCTTTGTGGGAAAGAAACAAATGGCCTTTGTGTTGCTGATATGATTGTATAACATCTGACTGAGCCACCTGAACTGTCAGCATATGGGGGCCATAAAAGCAGCACAGAAGCAGAAATGTACTGTGAAAGCACCACATGGGGCAGAGCAGCAAGAGCTCTGAGACACCCGCCCACCCTTCCTGAATCAGCCGTTTCTGTGGCGACCAGAGCAAAGATGGGGGGGGGGGGTGAAAGTGAAGAGACAAACATTTTAAACCCGGTGGGAGAAACATGAAGAGATGGGTGGATGGATGGACAGATATAGTGAGGGATGGGTGATAAAGGGATGTTCCAGGGTCAATGGGGAGCTGGGGCTGAATCCTCAACATCACAGTCGGTGACAGATTGACAGTCAGATGCAAACAACAGCAGCATCCAGAGTGAGAGAGATGAACACAGGGGATTTTTTTTACTCTCAAATGGCAGCCCAGATCATGGTCATGGCTCAGGGGTTTAAACCATCTCGACACTGACAATGTCTCTGAGTAAAATCTCATTCGGTCATATGGGTCTTTTCAAAGCCTCGTAATTCTCTGTCCTTTTTGTACGCAAATCATACAGGCTTGAAGTAAGTCACAGCAGATTAAGACTAACTTCACAGGTAAACTTTGAATAGAACTGAAGTTGATTCAACAAGTGGTGCACTGTAGGAAATAATTCTGGACCAAACTGCTGATTTAAACTCTCATAAACTACCATTACACATAAATCACATTTTCAGGATGCAACAGTAGAAGCGACAAGTGTCACACACTAACATGGAGGAGGAGGAGAAGGTGCTGAATTCTCCAATGTTTGGTTCAGATTATAGATTAAAAGACAGCTTTGTATCAGAATAAAGATACTGTAATGAAGATTAAGCTCAGTCGAGGCCAAAGCAATTAGAAAAGAAATCAATCAGAAAACTGTGACACCAGCAGACATACTGTATGTGCAACCAAATCTACCTCATACCAAATTAACTACACATTGTCCTTTGCACATAATATTACAGAAAAAAGAGCCTTGCATTATCTTTCTCTTTATCTTTATCTTTCTCAAGCTCTGTTTTTGAAATCCCTCCAGTGTGTTGAAAACCTTATTATGTAATGGACTAGATTTTGATCTGGGAATAGTGTTATAGTTTTATACTACAGTGATGGCATCCTGTCAATGCTGTAACAATTAGGGCTGGATGCAGTAGTTCTCTTGCGCAGTTGAGACAAAAGGCTCACTCTAAGCTCAAGAAAAGCTGTGTAGGCTACATCTGACATGTAAACAACTGCAGAGTGCCCTGGCAGTTGTCAATAAATTACTGTGTCCACACACGCTACGGACCAAAATGTATGCACAATCTGCATTCCATCAAATACTGTGGTCCGCCTAAAGCGCAGCATCTGAGAAGGCACTTCATCAGGTTTATTTGTTTTTTCTGTTTCCAAACAAGACTGACATAACAGTAGCAGAGCTGAAACGGTTTCCACTCCACCCACTTTCTATTTCAGGGACATGTGGATTTACACATGGGGATACTGGCATAAAATCGGACGGATTCACTCTGATCACAGATGGATGCACCTCATTTCTTAAAACTTTCAGCAATCCATTGTTTTTTTTTTAATTACATTTTTTCACCATCAAATCATAATTATATAATATAAGTGTGAAGTCAAATTGGCACAACGCTACTGAGAGTAGTTTATGATGATGCTGTTGAGACTCACCTGTTTGGGAGGATGGTTGTCAGAGTCCTGGTGTGCGAGGCTGCTCAGACAGCAGCAGAGATGCGCAGGGACTGGACCAAGTCGCTCACACTAGACACATACCAGAGGACTGAATGTCTCTTCTCTGCTCTGCACTGCACTGCTCACAGCTCACAGCGCTCAGCTCTTCCCACCGAGTATCAGAGACAAACACCAGCTCAGCTGCCTCTCCCTCTCCCTCTCTGCCTTTCACACGTACTGTAGCAACAACATCAGCCGCTGTGATGTGATCAGCACAAGTCTCTCTCTATTTCTCTTTTTCTCTCTCTCTCTCTCCTCAAGTCTGGCTACAGGCAGCCATGGCTGGAGAGGCAGACTCCCTTTGCAAGTATTTAAGTTGTGTTATAGTGTGTGAGAACCAGCATGCCCTCATAACAACAATGCACACAAGCGTACAAGCTGTGGGAGAGAGCTTTACTCCTGCCTCCTCCTCCCCTTTTTTACCACCACCTACCCACTCAACCATCCACCCACCCTCTTCTTGCCAGCCCCACACCAGCCTGTCAAAGTGAGTCATCAGCTATCAGCCAATCGTAGGGCGGCACACAGCTTCCAAGGAGTATTTATGTATGCTTATTTGGAGGAGATGAAAATGAAATGGAGAAGTGTCTGGGAAGACATGACATACTTTGCTCTGGGTGTGGGAGATCAGGTGATATATGAAGAAAACTAGATTCATAAAACCCCAAAAAAACATTTTCTTCACAAGTGTATCCCTTATTATTTCACATAATTTCTAGGAAACAACTGTTTTTGGTCTAACAACTCCTTTAACGCTTACAAAACATAAAGCATGAAGAAATCTATATGAATTTGATTATAAATGCACAGCGTTCATCACTGCATCACTTGTGAGGTGTGACTCACTGCGCCATATGATTCATTCTAACAAGGCTGTAGCCACATATGAGTACAATAAGGTCTGCCCCCGGCAATTTTCCCAGGAAAATTAAGGTAAAGTATTAAAATAAGCACAAAGTCACTGATCATTGTGTGATCTGTAACTATGCACTGCAATGAGAAGTGCCCTTCTGTGTAGTGAGGAAGGTACTTTGTGCATTTAGGTTCCAGAAGTTACATTTCTGTTCATTTTCTGGGAAGACAATGTTTTGGAGTAGGGCTTGGATGGACATTAAGCGCCTCCCCTTGAATCATAAGTACAAACAATGAGCAAGTGCTGAAAAAAACAACAACTGGTCACTGGTGGAAACTCAAAAGATTAAAAAATACAACTACACTTCCCAAGGGGCACAGTGGTAAAAACTGAGTCACAAAGCTTACACATCTGAGAGACTGTCCTCCAAAGAAAGACAACAGCACCAGTTGTTGGGACTGTTTATGTGCCACCTTAAAGGTACCATGTGGAGTTTATCACCTCAAAGGCCCGGATTGGCTAATTGGGAGCAATGGGAGAAATCCTGGTGGGCCGGTCTGGTTTTTGGTTGCGAGAGCCGGTTTTCAGATATGGCACTGGGTTGAAATCATAGTCGACATCATGGATGCTGTCCCTAGGCTGACTGCCCTCACAACCCACTCTTCGTATTTACAGTATTTTGTTTTTTTTGCAGCCCACTGTTCTCTACATTCATGCAGCCCACTCGCAGAGCAGCATGGTTAATGATGACATATTTATGTTTTGAGACCTTCGACGGCAGCACCTTGCTAAAACAACAAAATAAACCGTCACCTCGTAGCCTACGTTTCAGTTAGTGGTGCTTGTTGGAAGATGCCACCGTGAGCAAAAATAAGCTATTTTAGATGAATAATAGCGAAAAAAACGGCGCTTAAAAGGTGAAAAATTATAAAGAAGAGCACTAGAAAGCCGCGGCCAGATGAACTTTTTCATAAAAACTAGCGAGAGTGAAACGCTAAATGAAGACGAAGAGACGGGTAAGCTAAGCTAGTTAGGAGCAGTGCAAGATGCTAGCGCTCTTGCAAAACATAATACAATATAGCTCGAAACCCATTCATGTTAATGATCAGACCTTTTCTAATAGCTCCTCAGCAGTAGACACTAGTCCAGTTTGCTGCAAACAGTTCCAAGTGTTTCCCACGTTTCGGCTGCAGGAACGTCCACTAGAACTAAACCTTATAAAGAACTCATTGCATTTCAACTGCAGAAACCAGGGTCTAAATTTAGTTCTGGGACATTTTCCATATCCTTATGTGAAAAAGGTTTCTGATCAGAGTGGATATTCTAATTGCACAGTTAGCTTTCAGTCCCAACCAATCCTGACTCAAGTGACATCAAAATCAGTGAAGGTCCCTTTAAAAAAACTTCTCCAGCCCTGATGTCTGTGTTACATTTTTCTTTATAATGTCACTGTGAGAAAACGTATTTAGAAAACTGGAGTATAAACCTCAACATAAGACCCCTGAAATTCATCCTTGTGACCTTGTGACCAAAACAATGCATTGCACCCATCTGCTGATCAGGCCAGTTTTATTTAAAATTAAAAGACACCCTCAAAGCCCTTTCAAATAAGTAAAAAACATTGATGGCTGTTTAAGATCTCCAAACATGGTTATTTATCTTGATTGACACCCCACTTGCTGAATAAATTGGTTATTTTCAAGGGTTACACTGGAAATCAATTGTGAAGAGCACTTCTGGTCGAGACAGGATTTAATTTGGTACCAGACTTAGAGAAAATCTGATAAGATGTGGGACATCTGGGAAGTGTGGGGCACATAGTACAATAAACATAACTCAATGATTGTCATCAGAAATTGTTTAAACGACTGTAGAACCAAATCCGTGCTGGTCTATTGCCAGGGTCACACATCCGAATGAATTTCCGTCATCTCTGGGCTGGCTGGAGAAATGACTGGATTGGAGAAAGGGCCTGAAGGTGAGGAAGAAAAAAAGGTAAATGGAGGTACAGTGAAGGAAAAGGAATCAATAAGTGATTGCCTGAGAAGAAAAGGAGCATGTGAGAAGTACAAATGGAGCCTATTCCATATAACTAAGAGGAGCACTGCAGTGTAGCTGTTAAAGCCCTCTTCACACATTTCTGTTGCAGGATGAAAATAGACTTTGCCATCAGATGCGAATAATAGAAGATCCTGATAATTATATGGCTGAGCCGCACTCATTCCTAACATGCTATTTTTCTCCCCAAATTTCTATTATTTCCACAAAAATCACTGGGATGGAGGGCAACATTACAAACTAGTACAGCTATTCAGTATAAATACACTGAAAGAAAGGGAACGAAAATACATGCTTGCCTAACCTAAATGTTTTACCCAATAAAAAGTGATACAGTTCCCATATACTTTGGCCCTCTGGGATGTGCCTGAGGTCATTGGGAAGTTAACAGTCTCATTTTTTGTTCCAAATGTCAGTGTGATTCTAGACCTTACTGACACAGAGCTAAAGAGGTTAGAATAGAGAATTTCTATTTCCAAGTAAAGCATCTGTAAAAAGATTGAAAAACACTACTGTAAGAATATTAGAAGGGCTACACACAAAACTACTACCCTAGCAACATGTCTCAACTTAAAACAGAAAAGAAAATACTCATAACACTCATAACACACTCATAACATAACAGGATTATAACTATAACTAAGTCATCTTATGCTTTGTGTGTGGGCTTAATCGAATCATGAGACTTTAAGCTTTCAAATGGTGTGCTGCATGAGCGTGTTTATGAAGATTTAATGCTTGCAATTTATGAATGGAGAAAACGTTTTCTCTTAATTGGAGAAAACGCTCCCGCTAAAGCAGCAGAATGCCCATTAGACAGTTTTCCAAGTTCAGTTAGGACCAAAACATAATCCTGAAAAGATTCCAGTGCTGCTCTCTTTGGGCTTGTCACAGAAGATGAATGACACATTGACAGCTGTCTCAACTGCCAGAAAAAAAGTCAGAAAGTCAGAAAAAGATTTTCTAAATAGCTCTAGGTGTACGATTCTTGGAATGAAATATCTCACTTAAATGTCTCAAAACTCATTTCAGAAATATATTGGAGATGCACATGGACTTCAATAAGAATGAGGAGGAGGCTTCTTTGATCCTCTTACAATACTGAACTTTGTGAATGCAGCTTTAACAAACTAAGAGTGAAAAATGGCATGACAACCCCAAGACTGTGTTAGACATGTCAGAGGCTTGAAAACATCAATAGGGATATGAAGACCTTACTTGTCCCACTAGACTGCCTAATAAAGTTATGTTTCTCTTTGACATATATTTGAACAACTTTTGGAATGTAATGGTGTTAGAGAGACTTCGTACTATTCAAGGAAACACAATTTGTTGATTTCCTACAGATCACAGTGCTGCATTTAAGCAGGCAGCCTCAGCCTTTTTTTTTGCACCAATAAAACTGTTATTCACAATCATGTATTCATTAGTGGCCATTGTACACCTACAATAGCCCAATCATATCCATTGGCTTGCCTACTTCTTCCCTACTACCATGGTCTAAGCCTAACTACAGGGGTATCAGCAAAACTCGACATAAAGGTTATAGCCTGTCAGGCCAAAAAGAAACAATAAGGACAAATGCAATCCACAAGAGATTATTGTGACCAGTATCTGTATGTCAAGTACTCACACCCCACTTGGGACTTCTTGTTCCCTCAGTCTCTGTCTCTGTCATGTTTTCACCCACAACACCACTCCCTTGACTCCCTTGAGGACCTCCACATCTGATACCGGAAAACTGATGTAAACTGCTCTGAGCAGAGGGGAGCTGTGTCTTGCCATACTCCAATTTAGTAACAGAAGAATGTCTTTGCTCTGGGGGACAGTGAGGAAGACACATGGGAATTTTCTCTCCTCTATCACTGTGCAGTGTAAGGGTATGGCATACAGGCTCAACCATAAAGGCTTTCCTTTTAAAGAGATGTAAGTGTACGTGTGTGGGAGTTTCTTGGTGACCATGAATGTTTGGTGGGATGAAACAAAACTATGTCTGTGCCTGCAGGCATTGACGCTATATACATGTACTTTATTCAGTGTACTTACTGTAGCTGTATCTGCAGGTATGATTCAGCTTGACAGTGGAAAAAAGTATCTACCCTTTAATAGACTAATGACACATTGTGCTGGGTGAGCAGTGTTACTGAGGTGATGAGGTCAATGGAGAAGGGAGATAGTGAGGATGACAGTGATGTGTTGCCTCCATTAGAGTTTGTGTCATCCTTCTTGCCCTTTGATTTGTTCACATAACCAGTTCTACCGCCTAATAAATAAGACTTTCATCCCTCACTGTCACTGTGACAAGGAGGCCTGAAACACAGATGTTCTCCAAAACAGAGGAATGGTCATTTAACACAACAATCAGTGACAAAATAAAATGTATATTGCTTCAGAAAAACATATTAATATTTCTCAAAGTAAAATGTTTTTAAAAAGTATAATTTTGTGTAAATCAGAAACTGTTCATCAACATGTTGTGCTGCCCCGAAGTGGCCAGAAAAATCAATTAATGCAGGTTTAAATCAACTGAAACATTTGTGAAATGTATACTTACACTGTTAGTCAAGTAAAGTGTTACAATTATGACAACTTCACTTCCACATTCATCACATGACACACACTGGCCCCAAAAGGCATTTATACCATAGACAATTATTGGAAAAGAAGCAGGTAAATGTGGAGCTTCACAAACCCCCTCTTTTTATTATCAGAATTTTGTATAATTGGTCCAATAACATTTGAAAGTCTAGAAGAGCCATAGCAGAGGTCTCTGGCTCGCATGGTCTCAACTGGCTTGGGTGGAGAAGGACTCTAGTGTTCTCATGCTATATGGGCCCAAAAGCACTGAAGTGTGAGGAAATCTCCGGAGGCTTTTTTGCTGTACAATATGCGCCCAATGAGCAATTTTTTAATAGAGCTGAATTACCGCAGTATCTGGTTCTCCTTCATACTTCCATGGTTCTAACCAATCAGCGACATAGCTTTCTCATCTAGCACACACATAAGAAGACCAGATTGGTAGTCTATTGTAGCAGTTATTCTCATGTTTGGGTCAACACAGCCTGAAAACATTGACAAAAATACCTTGTATGAAACGAGAAAATATTCAGTAGAGACCAGATACAATTCACACCATTGTTCAAAAGGGTGAAAGAACTGCCATCCCTTTACAGAAATCACAACATGCACAAAGACAGACATGAAAAATACTTATTTCCTCTGGGTGAAAACACATTTTGCAGCTGAAGTGTGCCCTGAGATACATGTTGTGTTCAGTTTTATTAGACCCTGCTTTTTATAGATGACCTTCTCCATCTAAACAAAACATCACCATTTTCAGGTAGAGCCATTTTGTGCAAACAACGTGTGAATATTTACTAGCCATGCCAGGATTTTGATGAAGTGATTATATCCCAGTGTCCCCTTTCCAATTACAATGCCTTCTTTACGCTGACAGAGGTCTGTGTTTTCCCCTGGAAATACATCAACCTCTTTACTGAAATCTAATAAAGCCACCACAAAACTGTTTTATTACATTTCTGAGACCCAGTTAAAGAAGCTAAATGTAATTTTTCTATTAAATATTCTCCTAACTAAATGCATTTATTAGGTGTGGACTGTTGCAATGCATGGATTAAGATGAAATAATTGAAGCTACATATATTTCCACCCAGAGTGCAGTGATTTGACAAGTGCTAAAAGTTGTAAAGTAAGTCTTTGTACTGTAATTTTTTATTAGAATAGAGATTTTATAGAATGAAGTTTTGCAAATTATGCCTCTTATACTTTTCATATTTACCTCAAGACTATTTACCTAAGAAAATATGCCGTTTTACACTTTGTTTGGTGTTCGATTTTTGCCTACTGAGGATCTTGTCTGATTGAAGGCGCCTAAGGGGTTAACACTCGGTCATAACTACTCACTCTTAAAACCACTCAGAGCTTTCCGGAGATGAGCCATTGATTCCCTGGTGGCTCAATGTACAACTGCACAGCCACAATACAGAGGGATGAGAGTCACGCAGCAAATATAATCCACTTTCATGGGCCAGAAAAAGCATTTGAATCAAAACATACAATTTAAGAAAAAAGATGTAGGGAGAATTAGATGGCTGTGCTTCAGATCAGGATGAACAGTGCATCAACACAAAAAAACTTTGCTAACATGTATATGGGAGAAAAAAGCCACACTGAAACATACTTTTTTTTCCTTGCGCTATTACCTCCCTGCCTTTTTCCTCGTCTTGCCATGTCCACCTGTCCCCTTTAATCCCCTGACTGATATAGCCCTCTTCCGGAGGGACTCCATGGTACAATGAGATGATTCCAACCAGACATTGTTATTTGTTATCTTTCTTTATAACAACTTCCTGGGTACTGTGCTGTGATGTATTTCCCCTCAAAAAGGACACAGACACATGCCTGCACAATGCACTATGACACAGAACTCTAGAAGAGCCCACTCTAAGTTAGAAACTACAGATAGGTGTGCAGTAAAATATATACACTGACACTGAACATGCATTTTTTCACTGTGCTATGCTGTGTTTATTATCCCCCCGCTTGAATATCTAGTAGCTGTTTTTTGATTTTGGCTTTTTTATTGAAGCAAAAAAGAAACCTTTATGGGGAGATCTCTCATTCAAAGAAGATTAAATTAAAATCAATAGCACAAGAATGATAGACAAGGTCTCTGGCTGTTTTTCTTTGAGAAAAAAAACATGTTTTATCTTGTGCTGCTTTCCATCTGCAGGATTCAGGCTAACTGCTGCTGCCTGCTGCCACTTGATCTTTTCCTTAGCCTTCATTGAAATCAGACAAAAATGAATGATTAAAATGAACTGAATGTGCACCTTTACTGCACTAGATTATATGTATAACAACTAGATTATATGTATATTAACAGAAATGTAATAACTATTATTTTGCGCCTAATCACTTTTGCATTCATACATTACAAGGTCTGCGTACTTAAGTCCCTTTGCATCTAGCACATAGGCATTACACCAACAGTGTGGAGCCCAGAGGACGAGCCTTCTGGATCTGCCACATCCACTATGGGTGGAAGTAATTAGATAAGACACTTAATGACAACACGTTGAATAGTTTAGATGGAAACCACATGGGCACAGTGTGCAGTCTGCCCTCTAATCCCACCTATCTGTTTCCATTTTCCCAAGATTCCACCATCACAAGAACACACAAGGGGTTATTAAACGTTTGCCGGCCTCCTGCTTTTATCTCTGGCCATGAGTGTAGTAGATCTAATAAAAGAACTATACATGCAAAAATTAGTCCAACAAATTGCAAAGCCGCACTAGCATAACTATAAACCTCTGAGTGATGCTGAAAAAATCATCTGTGCTGCAAAATACAGTAAAAGAGAAAGCCACATCTGGGGATTAGATTGTTTGTTTTATCATACAGCAATTTGCCTGTTCTGTGAGGGCAGTAAATCACCTTTAATTGGGTCTCATATGCAGCATGTGTTGAGAGACTGCAACTCCAACCCGTCCAAACCCCCACAGTGGCATGATATTGAGTAAAAAACACCCAAAAAAAAACAATAAAGCGCTTAATATGGCCTTCATTCAACATAAATTGCCTGTATGTTCAGTGGACACATTTCAGCTATTAAAAATGATACTAATGAAGCTGAATTGAATAAACACATAGAACCCTATTTGGATGTGTTTTCTACACTGCACTGCAAGGAAAGATGTGGCACATAAAAGGTAAACAGATCAAGATAATGATTTTTATATGAGGAGTTATGAAACTCACCATTTGCATATCTCGCCTGCTCTCAGGCGTGTCTCCATGACTCTCAAGGATTAACGGCTTCAGACCTCATCAAGCAGGAGGGGCAGGTCACTCTAACATTGAAGAGTTGAAGGGTCATATGATACTGTCGACTGGGAAACGCTCAGTGTCCCATTCTCTCAATCATCTCCCTTTCTGATTGAATTTCCTTTTTGGGAAGGATATATATAAATATATATTTACACAGCAGCCAGTACAGACATTTTTTGTCCAACAGAATAAAGGTGGAGATGTCTAACGTTCCACATACTGAATGTCATGTATGATTGTTAAGTTTGAGGGCATACGCAGGTTGCACCGGCCTGGCAGAGAGGCACCGGCCCGGCAGGGTGGCCCAAATCGAGCGACTCCTCATTGAAACCTCACATTAGTAGTAACAGGTTATAATGAGAGAGCTTGTTTTTTCAGGACAACGTTTTTTAAACTCAAGAATTTACATTGTTTTTTACTGCATCATCATCAACAACGAGTGAGGAGAAGGAGGCCAGCTATTAGTGTGTTCCATTTGGAATCAGAACTCTGATTTTCCGCGATCATAGTCGGAAAGACGCCCCATGACCCCGGAACTCGGACAACCACCGAGCACCCCGGGCTAAAAATCCAACATGGCTGCTCCATGCATCAACAGTTGTGAAAGCTGTAGTAGCATACAGTTATAAGCACTTCTGTGTTCTTTGTGTCTCACTAAATCAGTGGACATGTTTTTACGCTGTTTGGATGAACAAAAATAGCGTAACACATTGTTATAAACGGTATAACGGTAAATAAACGGTTTGCTATGTTTTGTCGGGGCTGAACGTGGCCCATGTTTCTAAAGTTGTTAGCTAACATTAATGGTAGCATGAAGAGACACTTCTGCTTGCTTCATATCAGGTTCTACACATTTAAAGTTTATTTACATGCAACGTTAAGTTTTATTTTCACTTATTTTATGTTTGTGTACTGTATAACATTATATAATAACACTAAAGGCCACTTTATTCTTTAGTATGTATGTAGGCAAAACAATCTGCCGTATTTTTCATATTTTGTTGAGCATTTTCACTGCTTGTTTCCTTAATTACAATGCTTTTTATTGTATAACATGTATTATTTTTATTGTAAGGATGTTCTACTGGGAAATTTGGCGAAGTTGAGGCACGTACAGGGGGAACTCAAGGTCAAGCTGAAAGAGGCTAAGGAGGATTACAGAAAGATGGTAGAGCAGAAGCTGCAGGAGAACAGCATGAATAAGGTCTGGAAGGGCAAGAAAACCATCACTGGCTGCAAGAAGAAGAGTAGCACAGTGAAGGGGGATGTAGTTAGGGCAAACTAGCTCAACCAGTACATTCTACATACATCTGATTGCCCTGCTCCTACTGCGATGGCCTGCCCAATCCCCCCACCGCACTTCCAACCTACTCTACCTACTCCATTCTGTTCACAGCATGCCCCCCCCAACACTCTCGCTCACCTCTACAATCAACTGTACCCCTCTGCCATGCTGCAACCACGGACTGTGCAGTTTTTAGCACTTCAGCCCACAGCCACCAGCCACCATTTACTGATGCACCTCTCCCCACCATACTCAACCAAGGGACCCCCATTCCTTCCATCATCACGGCATATCAGATCAGGAGAGCTGAGCAGAATCCGCCCTGGGAAAGCAGCCGGTCCAGACAGAGTGTGTCCCAGACTGCTCAAAGCCTGTGCTGTGGAACTGGGGGAGCCACTGCAGCATGTCTTCAACTTGAGCCTCCTCTGACTGGGGAAGGTTCCAGCACTGTGGAAGACATCGTGTCTCATCCCAGTTCCTTAGAAACCACATCCCAGTGAGCTAAATGACAGTTGCTCTGACCACAGTTTGTCAGGCTGAGGGACTGTTTCTCTGAGACTTTGCTCTGCAGAACCGGAGTGCCTCAGGGGACTGTGCTTTCACCGTTCCTGTTCACCCTCTACACTTCGGACTTCAGCTACAACTCTGAGTCATGCCACATGCAGACGTTTTCGGACGACACTGCAATTGTGGGGTGTATCAGGGATGGGCAGCGGTACGAGTACAGGAACCTGGTGGATGACTTTGTGCAATGGTGCAGGCTCAACCATCTGCAGATGACTAAGACAAAGGAGCTGGTGGTGGATTTCAGGAGATCTAAACCACACATGACACCAGTCTCCATTGAAGGGGTCAATGTGGAGGTGGTAGCAGTTATATGTACCTGGGGGTACACATGGACAAAAAATGGACTGGTCAGCCAACAGAGATGCGCTGTATCGCAAAGGGCAGAGTCGGCTCTACTTCCTGAAGAGGTTGCATCATTTAATGTCTTCAGGTAGCTCCTGTTTTACCAGATGTTTTACCAGTCAGTCATTGCCAGCGTCCTGTTTTATGCTGTGGTGTTCTGGGGAAGCAGCATTAAGTGGAGAGACGCTGGGCGACCGAACAAGCTGGTAAAGAAAGCTGGCTCTGTCATTGAGCTGGAGACGCTCACAGCAACTGCAACGAAACGGACCATGACTAGGATGCTGGCGATCATGGACAATGACAGCCACCCACTGTGACAGTGGCAGACTTCTGTCACTGTCATACTCCACAGACAGGTTAAGGAGATCCTTTGTTCCCAGGGCAATTCAGCTCTTCAACACAACACAAGGGGGGAGGGGACAAATTGACTTTTTAGCATGAGCCTGTCTCTCTCAGCCCCTACCCCTATCATATCACTTGTCTGCTGTACAACTTTCTTATTGGCTATATTAGCCTTCATACATAATCTGTACCGTTGTCATAACATCTACATCTTACATTTTATAACTTATTCCCTGTTACATTGTGTTCTTATTCTTATTCAGTCACTCAGTTTATAGGTTATTATGTTTATATTTTATAGTCATAGTTAATATGTAATCATGATCTACTGCACTGTTCAATCCCTGCACTGTTCATTTTTTCACTTTTGCACTATCATCATTACTCACAGTCTACCTAGTATCTCACCTTATCATGGTCATTGCATTTCTGTGAGTGTTTTTTATTTTTATTTTTGTTCTTATGTATGTGTGATATATATGTGCTATGGTTGTCTTGCTACTGGATGCCTAAAATTTTCTTTGGGATGAATAAAGTATCCATCTATCTATCTATCTATCTATCTATCTATCTATCTATCTATCTATCTATCTATCTATCTATCTATCTATCTAATACTATCAATCTAGGCTGAAGTGTATGACAATGACTGCATGTTGCTTCCTCTAAATTCAGGTTGTGGTCGTCTAGCGGGGCAAGTTTGTTTGTTTGATAAATTGATTAGACCTGCAGTTCATGCGTATCAGCAACAAACTCTGTGTATCCACGAACAATTAAATCAGTCTAAATTATGTTAGATCAGACACAGACTTCTGTAGTAGATTGGTGTTACGTTTCCAACATCGCAGCTCCGAAACCGTAACGTTAGTTGAGACGGCCAAACCCCTTGTTTCTTTAGGCTAACTATATTAGCTTTAGCCTGGCTGGTAGCAGCTTTCTGCGGTGGAAACTGGCCGGGAAACATTGTGTTATGTTGCATTAATCAGGTGATTTACTTTGTATTTACAGCGAACATAAAACATTGATTACTGTAGCTTTATTGACTAGCCATCGAAAACTATGTGCTACACTGTGTCAGTGGCAGCTGCTGCCTAACGTCACGTACACACGCTGCCCACATGGCTACCTGTAAACCACCATTCCATGTAAAAGGAGTACGATGAAAGTTTACTTTTCTATCAAGCAGCAAAAAAGTTTTAGCGTCAACATCGTAACGTCCTGCCATGTGACTATTACGCATGCGCACATTGCAATGCCAATGCTAAAACACAATATTTGAATATTCTCGATCAAAGACGCTGGTGTCATGGTGCAGTATGTTGTTGTTATTGCTGTTATTGTTGGTGTTTTATCTTTGTTCTATGTAGTTTTTCCCTGTGTCTACACAATTGTACACGGTGTGCTATAACACTTTGCAACAACTTTTCTAAACTAAACTAACAACATCTCCTTTGAAAATCTCTGATTGTCTTTTAGTGTGCAAAGTTGTATATTTATGAACAGGACATTATTGAATTTTAGTTTTTGCACAAATTAAGTACATTTGGTATTTTTTGGTCTTATGTTATCTAAAACAGCCTCTCTATTGATATAAAATTAAGTATACCATAATGGAGGACTTGAGGCATATGGTCTTGTCTGTTGCTCATAGACACAGAGTGGAATTGCTTAACATTTGAATTGGATGAAGGACTAAATGTGACATTGTTGTCCTACACAGGCAAATAGTTGTATTGTAATAAGCATAGCTGTTAGGTCAAAGTTCAGTGCTTTAGTGTTACTTGCATCACATTTTGCATCTTTCTGATGCTTATCAGCATTTTAGAGGACTTGAAAAACAAACTTCAATGTAGCTGAGTAAATGTTTTATTTTGTGTTAGTTGACATCACTGGACTGTACTACCACTGACTCCCAAGCGGCTGCCACCACAGGGAATTTCTTAAGTGGAGATAAATCCTTTCAGATAAGTTTCTAAAACATGCTTGCTCCAGAGACTTCCTAAACTGTACATTAACAAAAATAAGCATAAATCTTTAGCACAGGAGAAATATCACCTGAGGTTAACTTACTTTTACGTTTATGTGCCTCTAGGACTGTTGAAGGTTTGTTGAGGTTTTTCATGTGTGCAAAAATAGACATTGAAGAGTGCTATCAAGACCAACCAGCAGCTTTTGGTCCTCTCTTCTTGCAGTCATTACACAGAATTTTATTACAGTAACTAGCTTATTTCAGATGGATGTGCTAGATGAAGGAACACATTCATTGTTATGCTGTGTTTTTATGTTCTTATGTCTTGTGATTTACCACAGCGCCTTTACTTCGTGTCTTTTTATATTTGGATGAACAAAACAAAGTATAACTTTTGTTCATTAAACATGGTGCATAAACCCACCGGTTATTGCTGTTGAAAGCCAGGGCAAGCCCATATCAAGGCATGACTCATGGTTGTGTCACTGGCAAGAGCTCATATGGTGGTCTAGAATATTAAACTGGGCAGACTGGTGCTCAGTAGTTCAGTAGAAATGAGCACAAGGTTTGGCCATGATCTGTAAGGCACTCTGTCATTTTACCAGACAGTGAGGAGCTTTGTCTCCTGGATGAGCACAGATCTTTGGGGAGGTGTTGTGCCAGCAGCTTCCTAGACAAGCAACAAACAAATCTGAAAAAAACAGAGATTAAACTGTTCAGTAGGCTTTAGCGATATGACGAGATTATCATTCAACATGTCATTGGTTGGCCAACATAACGCTTGTCACATGTCAGATAATAGCAATATTTAATTATAACACCTTATGAATGTTGCGCTAAATTAGGTCACTCTCTTTCTTTTCTCTTGCTTTCTTCATGCTTTACTGGATTGGTCAAAAAACAACAATATGCTAGCATAGGCCTGATGGCACCAAAATAGCCATAACTCCATCAGAAAAGATGTCCATTCTAGTAATAAAAAATTATGCAAATGAACCTATAGGCCGATTCTTTGGTTTTAAACCGAACCAAAAACGAGAACCAGAGAACTTGGACCAAGTGGTTTTTAAGTTCTGCGATAAACAAGTTAGGATGGAAACTTGGAAAACTAAAGATGGAAATCCCACAAATCTCTGCTCCCATCTTAAAACTCACCTTGCAACAGAAGATGCAAGTCTGCTATTAGTCTTGCATTGCCATACCTATCTCTACAGCGCACAGGAGGAAGGTCTGGCTAGTCCACACTAAATATTCCTGGATAGGAGAGAAACATGCTCTGGTTTATTGGCATTTCTCTAAAGCAATCTCAATCGTCTTGGGCGGTGCTAAGCTCCGGACTCAGCATTCTGGAATTAAAATGGCTGTTGAGTGTGTGATGAGAATTATACTAAAAAAATATATATATAATTTGAGTGTCGTTTCTAGCTCTGACGATGTTTCCCAAAATTGATCGACGTTTAGAATGCCAACACAAAGAAACCAAACGGTAAGGGACATCAAGCTGAAATGTACGGCGGCACCAGAACAATCCCGTAAATGAAACGTCGTCAATATAGACTAGTCTGCCACCTACTCCTTCCACATAGAGCAGCCGGACCAAACCTTTTTAACAGCCAATGGTGGCAAGGCTGTACTGTAGTTATCAACTTGACAGAGGAAACAGAAACTTTTAGCTTCTGAAATAACCAATGAAGTTACGCTGGTTCTGGTGTGTAAATGGGCACAGCGTCTCTTAATGAGGACACACTTGAAATGAAGGTGTCTACTGAGATAGTACAGCAGCTGTGCTATATTTTTGACAATAACTACATATATCATTGTTTTTCTTACAGCAGCATTGGTGAAGGACAGCATCCCCTAACCACTCCTGTGTACGAAACACTTATGCAACAATGTACTGGATTATCATTTTAGCATTTGGGTTATTCAGTTCTATTCAAGGCTTGCAGAGATTACCGAAAGGACTATCATATTTTTGGCAACATCATTTAAGAGGAATTATCTTATGGGCCGTGTACAAGTAGCATGAGACAGAAGTAGCACAAACGTGTGTGTGTGAGGCAATGAGAAAGGTGGGAGAGTGTATGTGCATTATTTTATGTATTGTATCTAAAATAGCAGGCATACATCTTTTAACAATGGTTGTACATAGTCATGAGGGACATAAAAAGATGCTGTGCAGCTTTCATTTATGACGATGAGGGAGTCTTTTAGTTCACATGTATGCACAAACGCACACAAAGGCACAGACAGACGCACACACACAAACAGCATTCAATGCAGCTGAAAATGCAGAGAACTCAGTAGATATTTATCACTGAGATACAGCATATACAGTACAGGCCAAACGTTTGGGTACACCTTCTCATTCAATGCGTTTCCTTTATTTTCATGACTATTTACATTGTAGATTCTTGCTGAAGGCATCAAAACTATGAATGAACACATATGGAAGTATGTACTTAACAAAAAGTGTGAAATAACTCTTAAATAGGTCTAGATTCCTCAAAGTAGCCACCCTTTGCTAATTTTGATAGCGCTGCAAACCCTTGGTGTTCCCTCTCAATATACTTCTTGATGTAGTCACCTTACGGTAAGTAGAGAAACAAGTGGCCATCATTACTTTAAGAAATGAACGTCAGTCCGGAAAATGACAAAAAACTTTGAATGTGTCCCAAAGTGTAGTAAAAAAAAACACCGAGCGCTACAACGAAACTGGCTCACATGAGGACCGCCCCAGGAAAGGAAGACCAAGAGTCACCTCTGCTGCTGTTCATCTGAGTCACCAGCCTCAGAAATGGCAAGTTAACAGCAGCTCAGATTAGAGACCAGATGAATACCACACAGAGTTCTGAAGTCTTCAGAGTCCAAATTTGAGATCTTTGGTTCCAACCACCGTGTCTTTGTGCGAAGCAGAAAAGGTGACCGGATGGTTTCTACATGCCTGGTTCCCACCGTGAAGCATGGAAGATGAGGTGTGATGGTGTGAGGGTGCTTTGCTGGTGACACTGTTAGGGATAGGCATACTGAACTAGCACAGCATCACAGCATCAACAAGTTCTAAGCATCTCTGGGAACTCCTTCAAGACTGTTGGGAAACCATTTCAGGTGACTACCTCTTGAAGCAAAGGGTCCCTACTTTGAAGAAACTAGAATATAAGACGTTTTCAGTTATTTCACACGTTTTTGTTAAATACATAATTCCATATGTGTTCATTCATAGTTTTGATGCCTTCAGTGAGAATTTACAATGTAAATAGTCATGAAAATAAATGTGTTGCAGCCAGGTAGAAGCAAACTGCATAACCAGATACAGCTACAATAACCAGCAAAGTGTGAGCCTGCCAGATAGTAAAGAAGAAGCTTGAAGCTGAGGAGAAGAAACGGCAACAGCACATGCAACTCCAGCTGGAGGTAAAGAGACTTGAGATTGAGGCTGAAAAGGAAGTGAGAATACGGAAGTTTGAGCTCAAAATCACAAAGGTGAGGAAAGATTCTCCTGTTACAAACTTCAAATGTGCCTTCAGGATATTAAAACCTGGATGAGCTGTAATTTTCTAATGTTAAACTCAGATAAAACTGAAGTTATTGTTCTGGGGTCCAAGCACCTCCGTGACGCACTATCCAAAGAGATAGTTACTCTGGATGGCATCTCCCTGGCCTCCAGCACCACTGTGAGGAATCTTGGAGTTATCTTTGATCAGGACATGTCCTTTAATTTCCACATAAAGCAAATTTCAAGGATCTCTTTTTTTTCACCTACGTAATATTGCAAAAAATCAGGAATATCCTGTCTAAAAATGATGCAGAAAAACTAGTCCATGCATTTGTTACTTCTAGGCTGGATTACTGCAATTCTTTATTATCAGGCTGCTCAAAAAAGTCCATAAAGACTCTTCAGCTGATCCAGAATGCTGCAGCGTGTTCTGACAGGAACCAAGAAAAGAGATCACATCTCTCCTGTTTTAGCTTCTCTGCATTGGCTTCCTGTAAAATCCAGAATAGAATTTAAAATCCTTCTTCTCACCTACAAAGCTCTTTATGGTCAGGCACCATCTTATCTTAAAGAGCTCATAGTACCTTACAACCCTACAAGAGCACTACGCTCCCAGAATGCAGGATTACTTGAGGTTCCTAGAGTCTCTAAAAGTAGAATAGGAGCCAGGGCGTTCAGCTATCAGGCTCCTCTCCTGTGGAACCAGGTTCCAGTCTGGGTTCGGGGAGGCAGACACCGCCTCCCACATTTAAGAGTAGGCTTAAGACTTTCCTTTTTGATAAAGCTTATAGTTAGGGCATATATAATAATATGCCCTACCTTAACCAGGGTTTGTATCTCACCCCCCCTCTCTGACCTTCCTGACTCTAACCCCCATTTTACCCCCTACCCTAACCAGGGTTTGTATCCCATCCCCCACTTTGACCGTCTTGATCTTAACTCTATCTTTCTCTCCCCTACCCTAACCCGGGTCTGTATCCTTCCCCTACTTTGACCTTCCTGCCCTTAGCCCTGACCCTCATGACCTTGGCCCTGGGTGCCTCCCCTACCCTAGCCAGGGGAGGGTTTGGGAAAGTTGTGGCCTGGCCAGGCTCCTCTCTTTACACTGTCTCTCCTGGTTATGCTGTAATAGTGGTTTTAGACAGCTGGGACTTCCTGTGACACACCTAGTTTCTCTCCTACATTTTTCTATCTTTCCAATTATGTGCATCCATGTCCCAGAAATGCTTGTTACTAACCTAGCTCTGGGGAGTCATTCCCGGAGTCCTTATGTTCTTTTCCCCCAGCATCGGATCAGGGAGGCTCCAGAATCGAGGTTGCAGCTGTCGCCATGGTTACACGCTCTGCGATGCCATGTTCCTCCTGCTACACTCTGCTATGCCGACTACAAAGGACTACTAACAACTACTATTTTTTTGGGATTGTAACTGCCACTTTTCATTCTAACCCCAAGTGTGAGCCCGTCAGACACCGCCTACCAAGAGCCTGGGTCTGACCGAGGTTTCTGCCTAAAAAGGAAGTTTTTCCTCGCCACTGTCAGCATGTTGGCTTGCTCTGGAGGACACTGTTGGGTCCTTGTGAATTCTGGAGTGTGGTCTAGACCTACTCTATCTGTAAAGTGTCTTGAGATAACTCTTGTTGTGAATTGATACTATAAATAAATTGAAATTGAAATTGAAATTGGTAAAGCACAAGACGCCATTGCAGCATTATCATTAGAGGACATTTTAAATTATGAGGCTGTTAAGATATTTTAAGCATATATGAACTGGTTCCTGAAGCTTATCGCCTACATTTTAAAGAGTACAGAAAAATGCAGAACCAGACGTATGTAGAGTTGGCTAGAGAGAAAAGTAGTCCGCTGATTAAAGTTGAGTCCCGTGTAAACAGCAACATTGACTACTGTGATCATATCTGTTTCAAACCTTTTGTTTTCGATGCACATATATCCCTTACTGGGTTGCCTGTAGACCAGCATTCTGTAAAAGTTTAAAGGGACACTGCATGCTCCCGATCGGTGATCTTAACGTCAGCATTGCCTTTCATGGAGCAGACTGCATGTGGGTTTGGTTCAGTGCTGCGTGGGATTGGAATGGGATTTGTTCATAGACCAGTACACCACGTCTACATCCAATCTATTTTAATCACTTGGTTTTTCCTGTAGCTACAGTATCTGTCCAGAGTTGCCGATTCAGGGCATTGTGCTGCTGATGGGGAATGACATTGCTGGGGGTAAAGTGACGATTCACCGCGGTGCAGCAAATCCCACACTGATTTTCAGAACCCTGCCAATGTGTTCCCTGCTTGCGTGGTTATGCGTGCGCAAGCCTGGAGGAATGAAAACTGACATGTACTTGTCTAACAGTGTGCTTATGCCAGTATTTGCAGGTGAAGCTGATTTAAAGGATGTGGAAAGGGAACCCGACGTGAGTTCAGTCTGACGAGGTTCAGGCAGGGAAGGTTTCAGGCCCTAACTGTTTACCAGTCACCCGAGAAGACGATCCAACTCTCAAACAATGCTTCTCCAGTGTGGTGAGTGACATTGGCAAAGCAAGTGGTGAGAAGGTAATTTATTCCCTAGACAAAGATGTTTTAGTACACAGATGGTCCCCTCTGTTATCTACAGATTCTGACTGGGATGTTGTTTATCAGGTAGCTGTACCTTTGGTTTATAAACAACGTGTGTTATCGGTAGCACATGAAAGTAAATGGTGAGGACACCTAGGAGTCACTAAGACTTACAGGCTCATCCTCAAGCACTTTTTTTGGCCAGGGATGAAAGCAGATGTAACCAGGTTTTGTCGCAGTTGTCACGTATGTCAGATGGTAGGTAAACCAAATCAGATTATTTCCCTTGCGCCCTTGCATCTGATTCCAGTGATGGAAGACCTTTTTGATTGTGTTTTAATTGACTGTGTGGGTCCTTTACCTCGTAATAAGAGCGGAAATCAGTACCTACTCACACGGCTACCCGTTTTCCCAAAGCCATTCCCCTCCACACCATAACTGCTTGCGTCATAGTAAAATCCCCAACTACGGTAAGTTCTTTTCTACATTTGGTTTACCACGGGTAATCCAGTCCAATAGAGGTACACATTTCCAGTCTAACCTTTTTAAACAAGTACTCAAATTACTGAATGTGCAGCAGGTTGCTTCATTTGTTTAACATCCTGAGTCGCAGGGGGCATAAGAACGTTGGCATCAGACGTTAGTCCATTCTTCTGAAATTTTGTGAAGAGAATGGGACAAATTGGGATGAGGGCATTCCTTTCGCATTGTTTGCCGCTCGTGAAGCTGTAAGCATCCTTGGGCTTCAGCTCTGCACAGCTTGTGTTTGGACACACACCAGGTATAGTTCTCCATTCTCCAAACTGGGTTAGCTAAACCCAGTACTAGTTCCTGGATTTCACCATGTGTTGTGGAGGCTAAATCTGATGGCTCTCCCCGTTTTATTACAGACTTCTGTAAAGTGAACTCTGTTACGGTACACGACTCTTACCCGATCAAGTTAGCGGTTCATGCCAGTTCTAATGGTGCTGGAGCCGTCCTTTTTCAGGAGGATGCTTAGGAGGTGGACCGCTACTGTGCTACTTTTCTAGAAAAATTAACAAGCACCAGCTAAATTACTATAGATAAAGAACCCCTTGCTTTGCTGTTGGCCTTACAACACTTTGAGGTATATGTTGGCTGTAAAGCTCTGCCAGTAGCGACCTATACCGACCATAATCCCCTTGTGTTTTGCCTCGCATGTACAATGATAACAGAGTTGGGCACTCATAGTATAAGACCACAACCTGGAGATCTGCCACAAGAAGGGTTCTGAAAATGTGTTGGCTGATACCCTATCTAGGCTGGAGTACAAGAAATGTCATATATTGTTTTGTTGATCTGTCACTGTTTGACAAACTTTACAGTTTTTAAGGCGGGGAGTGCTGCTCTTGGGAGCCTTTTGTTTTTACTGTCTGTGTGTGTTTCAGTATGCTAAAGAGGCTGTGGGATCCCTGGCTGGGGATTGGTTAGTGCCATGATCTTGATTGGAGCAGCCTGAACACCATCCACCAATCGGCAAGCTGTATTTGGGGCTTTCTGCTTTAAAAGCCACCACACTGAGCTAAAGTTGTACCTACATTTAGTAGTTGTCTCTATGCAGTACAGTGTCTCTGTACTGGGAGTCTGCTTCGTCCTGGAGTTGAGAGTTTTTTTGTGTTTGTAAAGTTGGGCTAGGGGTTAGAGTAATACTGACTCCGTTTGCATTGGTCAAGAATTCCCCTTTGTTTAGTACATTAGGTTCAGGGGTGCTGCGCTCCATGTGTTTTTAACTCATCCAAGATAGTGAGGTTTTTGGTTTTCAGTATGTTTTTTAAATAGTTCAGTACTCCCTGTTGGGAAAGGACTCTTTTTGTTATTTTCCGTTTGTTTTTGCAGCACCCACTTGCCCAGCTTTTGTTGTTGAAATGACTCTCGTAAATTCCTTTTCCACCATACCAAGATTATCTGGTTTATGCTGCGTCCCTTACCCCTAGACATCGGGAACGTAACACCACCCATGTTGTTCATTAAGCACTACCTGTGGATTTTGGTCCGTATGCTTTTACAGTGAACTCCGGCTAACTAAAAGACTTTCAATCAACTCCTCAAACATAGCTGTCAGACTTCACAGCCATAATAGATATGCTGGAGTCTTTCATAACTGTGTTAACAAACATAAAATCCTCTTGACGTCGAAAGAGGGTTTGATCATTTTTGTGTTAAATTTGAAACATTTAATTTCCATGCACATACCTACAGCAAAATAGTTCCTTTTCATTCACAAGTTAAGTTAATGTAAGCTATGTCTTCTCTAGAGGAGTCAGATCAGGTTGTCATGCAGATGGTCTGTAAAGCCTTTGTAGTCTATTCCTAGTCACACCCCTCAGGAGCCCAGTCCATCATCTGCTGATCTGTGTCTGAGTCTGCACTAGTCCCTCCCTCTCATTAAGGAAATGAAAGCCTTAATTGGAAATTGTGTTCATTCTCCGAGATGTTTGAAACTCTATCTCCCCTTCACTTCTTCTAAATTGGAGAAACACTTGACAAATTTGGGGCAGCAGCTCCATTGATGCATATCCTTCTTGAATGTTTTCTTCATCGCCCACTTTCCACTATTCATGCCACATTATGAGCCCAATGATTAATGCCCACAAAACATACATGCTGGTTCACCAAAACTAATCGGTTGGGGAAAATTGGATAGAGTAGTGTCAAGTTGCTCTAACAGTCATGCATTAATAAGATTTTTTTATTTTGAACTAAAGATAATCTTGTAAAATGACAAGAACAGTGGCATAATGGATTACTGCTCTGTTCATGAGGACACAAAGACACATGATTAATATTAATGGATCTACACAGATGAGCATCTGCAAGCTTCAAACACTCTCTATATCTATAATATTATTCATACCCCTCATTTGACAAAGCCCCCATTTCTTTTTACCTGTGACGTCCAGAAATAAAACCCAAAACAGCATCATCATGCTTTGAGCTGTGTTTCTCTTGACAATGCTATGGAATAAGTATATAATGTAACAAGAAAAGATAGCGAGGTCTGCCTTTGTGCTATCAGGAAGGCACCTAATAGTTATAATAACCCTAAGAAATAAATACAATAAGCTTGTTTGTAATGTGATGCATCTGCAGGGTCAAGCTGAATGTGAAACTAATGTGGTTTTGACAATGAGCAAACAGGACAGCACATTGTGTTGCTATTGTCTCAACTCTGATCATGTCTACAGTAAACAGAATACCAGGAAGAAGCATGCATACACGGAGTTAATTGATAACATGTCCAACTATTTCTGTGCATCTTGCATTTGGAAGCAGTGTGATACCAGTGGCTGATGGCAGTGGTAGATGCATCTGTTGTAATATTAGACTCTAATTATAGTCAAAATATGATCACAAGGGTTGGAATACGCCAAGTTAAAGAGCAGTACTGCTGTCAGTATTGGGGATGTTCGGTCAGTTTTAGAAGCAAAACATTTTAAAAGAGACACACAGGTGAACCTACTGATTATGGTTTCTGACAGATCATTGTTGTCTAATGGTTGTGTTTTGTTCAGGTTTTTTTTTATCATGCAGTGGACAAAAGAGAGAGGACCAAAGCTCATTTTTAGATTTTCACCAAGGTTGCCTGCAGAGCTTGACAAATATATTGGCTGATGTTATGCTCAATATATCTAAACAACAAAGTCATTAAACCATTATCTTCATAATTGATTAACCTGCAGATTATTCTAGATTGAACAAAATGAAAAATAGGATGAAATGATGGCATCAAAATTTCTCTGAGCCCACAGGGATTTCTTCAAATGTCTTCTTGTCGGACCAACACTCAGAGGATATCTGGTTTACAGTGGTTAGAAACAAGCAACAATTCCTCATATTGTAGATGGGTTGGCATTTTTGCTTGATAAATTACTGAAACAATTAATTATCAAAATAGCTCCTAAAATGTTTTTGTTAGTCAACTAATTGATTCAACTACAGTATCATTCCAGCTCTGAAGGGACCCTTTGTTTCCACTATGTGTTTATTTTAAAGAATGACTTGGCTGATATGTCACCATCAGATTTTTAGATCTGTAAAGTATCCATATTTGGTTCACCCTCAAAGGTGGGACAAAGTGCCAGTGTTGATACGTTTGGCTGTGTTTGGCAGTGGAAGACTAAATGCAAGTTGGACTAATCACATATTTGGATATTTGTATTTTGATGCCACAGTAGGATCAGGTTTTTGGGGTGTGGATTTGTATACAACTCCAATTAATAGCTTTTGGGTTGTTTTGGCCCAACTTGGCTGACTTTGGCCAATCACTCATTACTAGTCTGGCATGAGTTTGGCAATCAGTATTACTGGATTTAAGTCAATTTCAGCTACCTGGCTTCCTGTGCACACCATTTTACAAAGATTCAGGTTGAATTTGACCCCGGCCCTCAGAGCACCAATAACAAAGGAGAAAAAAATAAGTCCATATAAGTCTGACTGTATATGACAAATGCCAACATGCTGGGATCAAGCCTGTCCCATGTTATTACCCTTACTGTCTGCAATGCTCTACTTTCCAACCCTAAAATCTGTGTGGCTGTTTAGCATATGAATATTGAGATGATAAAAGAAGTTTAGAGAGGGCTGATGAATATGTGTGGCTTTGAAGCGGTTGTTGTGTGATTGGGTGTAGATAAGAGCGTGGGAGGTTTTGTGTGTTGATGTGTGTGTGTGTGTGTGTGTGTGTGTGTTATGTGTGTGTGTTTGTGTATGTGTATGCTGATGAGAGTGACATTTGTGCATACAATGAGAGGTTACCACCAGCATTTGGGTCTTCGTTCTCTGAACCTTAAAACATAAATTTAGGAGAGGTAAGAACCGAGCTCAGCCCAACATAGTCTGTGAGTGTGTGTGTGTGTGTGTGTGTGTGTGGGGGGAGACACCGTTTTTCTTACACTCCACCGGATTTCAGCACATCTGCACATACAACATGGATTCATCACCGTAGCAACCAGTCGATTGAAAGATGATGAATCATGCCAAAGACTGCTAATTTCTTTGCAGTTGTTAAACATGAACAATAGGCGGTAAGACGGAGTCAGAGAAACGTCAGACAAAGACAGAATGTTGTGTGTTTGTGTCTGTGCGTGCACGTGTGATCTTGAAAGATGACCAGACAGAAAGGAAGAGAAGCAAAATCAAGGCTAAACGGAAGTTAGAAAGAACAAAGAGACTTACTGCTTTCTGTTTAGACTTCTGACTGACCAGAAGGATATACTGTAAGCTCATCATCAGCTTGCCGAAGTGGCTTTCTTTTATTTCTCACAGCACAAATGGGTATTTTTTTCAAAAAAATAAGAGGTAGTTATGTACTTGCACTCTCTTTGAAGAGGTCTATTACATGAAGATTTCAGCTGCTGCACATTTGATTGCACACCAGGGATCAATAGCTACGCACAAATGCAAATAAGCGTTCAAGCAGGAATCTGTTTCAGACCCCTGACAAGCCAGTCTGACAAACACCCCATCCCCTCATAATTTCACGTGAATGGATGGTGTTAATACCGTATTGTTAGATTTTTTGCAGGTTTTCATTCAATTCAACCGTAACACATCTGACCTTATCTTTCCCACACTTTAAGGTGACTGAATAGACCTGACAAATAGCAGTCTTTGATAACAGGGTCTCCATTTGTGTACGTTTCTGCTGGCTGAGAGGGCTGACACATCCCCCTCCACACAGTTATAGCAGTGATAGATTAAAAGACATTTCTTTAATTAAAGAAACATGGACATGCATCAGCTGCTATGTTCCAGGATTTGAGAGAAGCACTGCTGGCACCAACAATGTGAATAATGTATTTAAAAGAGGCAGCTTGGCAGCCTCAAATACCACCAGCCTGAAATGGTGCTACTAATTCAGCAACACGATGCAAATAGTGCTCCAGACGATTGCTGTAGAATCAAGGATAATGCTGAACGTGAACGATCTCATGTCAAGCAATACAGTGAAGCTTAACAGCTCCCACTGCTGGCAAACATCCTGAAAGCATACAGCACCAGAGATTAACACTCAACTGCCTTTTTTATGAATCTTTGATTGATTTACAGTCCTGTTCTCATCTTTGAAATGCAGGGAAAGGAGAATCTGTTTTGTGTGTG
Organism: Etheostoma perlongum; assembly: GCA_026937815.1. Classification (NCBI taxonomy): domain Eukaryota; kingdom Metazoa; phylum Chordata; class Actinopteri; order Perciformes; family Percidae; genus Etheostoma; species Etheostoma perlongum. The sequence goes on from CM049377.1 coordinate 12,196,257, forward strand.
GGGTTGGCCAGATGTACTGGATCATTTTCTATTATATCCACTGGCCTGTTGATTTGTAGTGTTATTATACCTAACCCAACCGATGATCATCAACAGAGCACCAGATTACTGAAAAATTAATGCTGAAACTTTTCGTCCCCAATTACACATTGCTTGATCATCAAAACAATTCTTATCAACCATAAGAATTGTTGGACCTCTAATCCCTTGATGGTCGCATTGTTTTTATTCATATATCCCTCGCACATACTCAACTCAGACGTAAAGACACAAGTGCAAGTACCCCGCACACAAACACATGCTCAGATCAAATCACCTTTCACATAATTTGCAGCAAATTCCGCAAACCATTATGTAACCAAATTGTTGAAATCAACATTATGAACGGAATTGTAATCGACACACCTTTGTGTTTGGTAATTTTTTGAATATTTTAGGTATTTGGACTGTATAAAAAGACATTTAAAGACGTCGGGCTTTGGGAAATAAGGATGGACATTTTTTTACTTTTTAATGATTTAAAAATGGCTTAAGAAATGAACACTTTGTTGTCATTATTGTTTCCTTTATCAATTATTTCTTGATTAACTGATCAATAATTTTGTCTGGACTATTATATGTCAGAAAATATTGAAAGATAGGCTACCCCTTATAATTTCTCACAGACCAAGGGAATGTCTTTAAATGTCTTGTTTTGTCCAACCAACGGTCTAAAACACAAATTTGTTCAGTTTACTACCGTGTAAGACAAGAAAAAGCTTCAAATCCTGACATTTGAGAAACCGGGAATGTTTGCCAGTTTTGCTTAAAATATAACTACAAAAATCTGTTAATATGTCAAAATAGTTGTAATAATTTTTTGGGCAGTTGATTAATAGATTCAATGAGTAATTGTTGCAGCTCTACAACAGATGAATCAATAATGAGAATAATCTTTAGTTGCAGTCCTAAACCAAATGGCATCAAAGATTATTTTAAGCTTTGCATGTGAAAGAGTTTTTATTGTTTGGACAGTGACTCTCCAAATGAATCTTGACTTCCTCTACACCAGCTGATGTTAGTTGTGCTGCTATGGGTCCGATGATGTATAACCTTCAGTGTGAAATGTATGTGCGAGCTGGTGGGGTGGATTGTGACATGTCGTGGTCACAGTGTTCCCTCTTCTCTACCGGTCACTCAGCAAGAGAGTTCCTGTGGGCAGAGTGAGAGAGCATCACACTCTGCCCACACATTTGTCCTCTAAAAACCACAGTCATCTTCATGAGCAAAACAAAACAAAAAAGCCAAAGTCAGGAATCAAAGCTTTAACTGTTGGAACAAGTTTTATTTGCGAGGTAAAAGGTTACAGTCACGTCATTAATGTGTCCAAATGTAGCTATGATTGTCAACCACAGAACTGATGATGGAAACACTTGAACACCAACTCTACGGAGACCTAAGAGATCTTAAAATGTGACACTGACAAAAAAAGGAAAATATAAAAGGGAGAGGTTTAGTAACATTACAGTAGTTGTTTGCAATTTAAGGAAGGGATGTATGTCAGGAATATTCTAATAGGGTCCAGGCCATGTCTACTTTATACATTAGCACATCTCAAGGCAGTAACAGTACATCTCCTGTGCTTTTATGTGTTTCTTTTTGGAGAGGTCATACACTATTCATATGGATACGGCTAAATCTTTGTATATTATTCATTAGAGAGGTACATGTCTGAGGTATCTATAAACTCGAGGTGGGTAGGCCTAATGTTTAAATACTACAATACTGTCTTTTTCAGTTTAGGATCTTATAAAATACTCCATAACAAGTAAAAGTCATACATTCAAGGTTTACTTTAGTACAAGTATTAAAGGCAAAAATACTCATTCTGTGACTGATATATAATTATAACTGCATATGACATTATTTGATTAAAACGGACACATCAATGTGTACACAGAATTTTACTGTGGTAGTTGCTACAGTTAATTAGTCCAAGTGATCCTAACCAGGGGCAATAGGCCAAACAAGTTGGGAACCAGTGTGTTAATCTTAAACAATGTTCAAGAGTCATTTTTCAGATTCAACATTTGAATCTGAAAAATGACTAACTTCATCCACCTGTCAGATATATAAGGGAATCAAACAGTACAACATTCCCGCTGAATTGTAAAGTAAATACTACAAGTATAGCACAAGTACCTCACAACTACTTTAGTACATTTTGCTTTCCATCACTTGTTTGTTTCTGTACATGTTGATGGAATAATAGTTCATTTCTAATCAAGATTAAACTTGTGACCTGGAATTCTGAAAACCCTAACCCTCACACCCGCTGATTTTGGTTGAAAAGTCATAGTTTGAAAAACAGAACATGTTGCTGAAAAGAAGCTGATAGAATTTTGGGTGTTTTAAGATTAATCTATGAAAACTAAAAATACAAAATAAAATACTATCAATAATATTCTTGTAGCATCAAAAATAGACCCTCAGATTTTGTGTATAAGTGCACTTTTTTTGGTTTCCAAAAGATGGCAGCAAAACCCCTCCAGATCTGCCATAGCAGGGCTCCGGAGCTTAGCAACAGGTATGCCCTGATCTCCTGGATCTGTAAATCCTGTAACAGCTTGTAGATGTAAAACTAGTGTAGAGTTTGTAGATCTTAACACTTTCCTATTGACTATAGTCTGTTCTAGTCATTTTTTTGCAGTTTAATGGCTTTAGTTCAACTTTAGTACTATATCACACTTGTACTACACTATTAGCCCAAATTAGTTGCGCAAAAACATGTTGCCTTAATATGGGTTAGGGTTGCACTATTTAGAATAGTACTGTATTGTCAATATTACTTATCTTTTTAATTGTATATATAACACATATTTATTTATCTTATTAGTGTATCTTTCAGAGATTACTTAGTAAAGTTAGCTTGACTTAAACCGTTTCAGTTTTTTCACAAGGTGAAACTCAAGTGGCCAAGTTGTATTACCACAGACTGGTAAATTTAAGCAGTTGACAAATCAAGTTTACATAAGTTTTTTCCTGGAGTCACCTAGACTACAAATACGACAAATTAGCACTATCAAGACTAGAACAAGTAATTGTGCTAATAAAAATGTTTTTTTCTTTATAACCCTATAGTTTTAAGATTAACACATTTTATGCATTAATTCAAATAAAGCAGAGCGGTCAACCATAATTGGATTGTTTTAAACCCCTTTAATCTGCATGGATCTATATAATAATTCATTAACTCACTGCCAACACCTCATCAATCCCCCCGGATCTGGGTCATGGTGCAGCATTAAATGTGGCTAAACACTCAATCAACCATACAAAATTAAAGCCAAGATATCTTTGATGCACACCCAAAACATATTAAACAATTCAATTCAATTCAATTCAATTTTATTTATAGTATCAATTCATAACAGGCATTATCTCGAGACACTTTACAGATAGAGCAGGTCTAGACCACACTCCAGAATTTACAAGGACCCAACAGTTCTAGTATTTTCCTACAGAGCAAGCAACAGTGCGACAGTGGCGAGGAAAAACTTTTAGGCAGAAACCTCGGTCAGACCCAGGCTCAATTTAACACAAACACAAACACAATTTAACTGGGACAAAAGAACATGTTTTTTCCCATGAGCCTTTGTAGAACAGTTGAAGTGTTCCCCCTTCAGAAACTTCACATTCTTAGTTATGTGTGCTTAATAGGATCTATGCACTGCAGTTGATTATTACAAATGACTGATGTGATTTAGGAATGAATGTGGTTTGAATGAATGTGGAATAAGTAGTGACCAATAAAAAGATGAATTACAACTAAATCTGGGTTTACAGTGTATATATTTTGTCTATGCACTGTATCATTTATTTATACACTTACTACCGGATTGAATCATTGAGTAACGATCAAACGTTATTGATTGTTAAGTCTCTGAAGTGTTAAAAACTAGTAATTTGTTGTGGCTGTTGAATGCCATCCCCTCCAATTGGCTTGTCAGTAGCCTTATGTCATACTGTAACACTAATTATCTGTCTTTAACTCTTTACTTGCACACAAGCCCATGTTCTAAATCGTGCACTTTAAACCTGCAGTTATTTCAATAATACAAAACAACATACATAGTAACATACATAATGCTACAGTATTTCTCTTCCACGGTATCTGAAACATATCTGGGATTCATATAGGCCTAGATTTTATTTTAGTCTTTGTACTCAGGTGGAAAGAGCAAGTTTACAGCAGGTGTTTTGTACTTTTGATCGGTTAGTTGGACAACAAAGGGCTATTTGAAGATGTCCCTTTTGTGCGCTGATGATTACACATTTAAATTGTTTTATAATAAAAATAGGAAAGAAATAACATCTGAAGACGGCATCATACCATAAGCAAAAATGACCTCTACGACATTAAATCCATTACAGGCCTGTGAGAGTAGCACATGTATAAGCTCCAAATCTCTTTAATACAACACCCATTAGGAAAGTGCTGAGCTCTTTACCAACAGCTAAGATGGCCCCGCACTTAGCAACACAACTGCCTCTGCCTTCAATACTGTACAGAAAATGGACCTCTTACCACACAATAATATAAGAGACCATGATATATTTTAAGACATTTTAAAGGTCTGTTATGCTCTGGTTCTATCCTGGCCAGGACAGACCTGTGAAAGATATTTAAATTTATGTTAGGTATATATACTTAGATATTTAAGTATTTCCAAGGTTAAACAAAGCCTGTATTGCAGTACTGGCTAAAAGGATTTTAATTAATGTAGGTTCTCTTTTTGGCCTATATTGCAGTTCAACTATGGAAATATACAAAAGGATTGGGTTGTTACTCCATGAGTCATTGTATAAGTTTAAAAAAGTATACTGTATTTAAACTTAAATGAAATAATGAGATCTCGGAAGTAGAACTGCAATGACAAGTTGAGCGAACATTAATGGTGGTTGGAAGATTTGCCACTTTGTCTTTGTCACATATTACAGAAAATTGAATATACTTTGGTTTTGTACTGCTGTTTGGACGAAACAAGCTCATGATAACATCACTGGATGAGGAATTGATCAAGAAAAAAGCCAGATCAATGAATAATCAAAATAAGTGTTAGTTGTAGCCCTACTCAAGACACCTCAGGAAAGCACTAGCATATTTGCTGTTTATCAGAAGGGTAAACTACAGTTTTATTACTGAGCTCCTTCAGACACTTAAATGAAAAACAAATTGTTGTTTTTTAATGAAAAAATATATAAAGTTGGAATTTCTAAATCAAGGGGTATCTTATAGATGATGATATGTATACATATTTGTACTTTACATTGATGATGTTGGTTAGGTGATGATTTAATTCAAATATTGATTTAGACTGATGTATCGTTACACCCCTACCTATGGTCACACTAAGTAAAGTTGCCTAAAATACCCACTTACTTTACAAAATGATTCAGGGTTTACCTAATTAGCTACTGTATATTCTTGAGTTTCTCCCAGCTGAAGGCTAAGAGACACCTTGAACAGGTCACATGTTCATTAAACAGCTAAAACAGATTGACACTAATGCTTCAATTCAAATTTGCACACAGTAAGAGCGAATCAGCGGCTACAATCCCCTCCACTTGCACTTTTTTTTCTTAAGGGATTGGGAGTACCTGGAGGAAAGTCATACCAAATGGGAATACATGCACTGTCTCCTGTGCACAGAAACACTCACCCGCAATAGTGCAGTATCTTTCAAATTTGGTACACATAAACCTTGAGGTAACATGTTGATATTATGCTTTATAATAAGCAGTTAACTGATCCATGATAGGCATGAGCAGGTGTAACCTTAATATCTTGATGAGTGATCAGTTATGTTTGCAGTCGTGGCTGGATTACATATTATCTGTGGCCTAAATCACTTTGTGCTGACAGATTTGGAAAGTGATAATCCAAGGTTTGCCTTTAAAAGCCAGACTGTGTCCACCTAGGGTTCATTTGTAGCAGAGTCCTTCGCCATCACTTTCCAGAACAGCCAGAAGAAACGATACAGAAGGGCTGATTGCAACAGCAAGCCGCAACCATGAACGGCACAGAGGGACCATATTTCTATGTCCCTATGGTAAACACCACAGGTGTTGTCCGAAATCCTTATGAATACCCTCAGTACTACCTTGTCAACCCAGCAGCTTACGCTGCCCTGGGTTGCTACATGTTCCTGCTCATCCTTCTTGGCTTCCCTATCAACTTCCTCACTCTGTACGTCACCATCCAACACAAGAAGCTGCGAACCCCTCTAAACTACATCCTGTTGAACCTTGCAGTGGCTGACCTCTTCATGGTGTTTGGAGGATTCACTACAACATTGTACACCTCTATGCATGGCTACTTTGTCCTAGGACGTCTTGGCTGCAATTTGGAAGGATTCTTTGCTACACTCGGCGGTGAAATTGGACTCTGGTCACTGGTTGTTCTGGCTATTGAAAGATGGGTGGTTGTCTGCAAGCCCATCAGCAACTTCCGCTTTGGGGAGCAACATGCAATGATGGGTTTGGTCTTTACCTGGGTGATGGCCTTATCTTGTGCTGTGCCCCCTCTAATCGGTTGGTCTCGTTACATCCCTGAGGGCATGCAGTGCTCATGCGGGGTAGACTACTACACACGTGCAGAAGGCTTTAATAATGAGTCCTTTGTGATCTACATGTTCTCCTGCCACTTCATCATTCCAATGACTATCGTTTTCTTCTGCTACGGCCGTCTGCTCTGTGCCGTCAAGGAGGCGGCTGCTGCCCAGCAGGAGTCTGAGACCACCCAGAGGGCTGAGAGGGAAGTCTCACGTATGGTAGTGCTTATGATCATCTCCTTCCTGGTGTGTTGGGTACCCTATGCCAGTGTGGCCTGGTTTATCTTTACAAATCAGGGCTCTGAATTTGGACCACTCTTCATGACCCTTCCGGCCTTCTTTGCCAAAAGTTCATCAATCTACAATCCATTAATCTACGTCTGTATGAACAAGCAGTTCCGCCACTGCATGATCACCACCTTGTGCTGCGGGAAGAATCCCTTTGAGGAGGAGGAGGGAGCATCCTCTACTAAGACCGAGGCCTCCTCTGTCTCCTCTGTGTCTCCTGCATAAAAGGGCTGTCAACACAGGCGCTATGATCCACTATCCAAGAAGAAGACTTCTGCTCCCCCCGGGAAACAACTGAAGACTAATGTCTACAGAAATCATTTCTTTTTGTATTTTTACAAGTGTTTGTTCAACCTAAAGACAGTTGCAGGAAAGGTCAGCCCATTAAAGAGTTGTTCCTGTTTGTACAGAATATCCAACTTAAAATTTATGAGATTTTTCTTTCTGAGAGTAAAGGGAAAAAATGTAATCTTTTACAGTTGGATCCTATATGATACTGGCTTATTTTTGAATGTAGAGGCATATAAACAAGGCAACGTAAAATAAAAGGCACTTTGCAAATGACTCATTCTGTTTGTTTTACTCATAATTTGGGCGGAAATTTCAAATACCTGTAGTATTATTCAAGTGAATAAATGTAAACAACCTATTCATACTGCATTTATGTCTTGAGTAATAATTTTTACATAAGAGCTATTATTAGAGTGACTACAGCTCTGATATTACAGACAAAAACTAAGAACAATGCTTGAATTTTGTAGAGGCATCTACAATGCTAATGCAATGTGATTTCAATCACAGGACACCTTGAATTTAGTACTTGACCTACCTAAGGGATTATGACTGTTAATCAGTGACTAATATACACATGACACAACATCAACTTTATATGATGACAAATAATCCCATTAATTAGGTTAACACAGACAAAGACTTATTGGATAACAGTTTTATAAAGAGACACCTTGATACAAAGGTTATGGAATAGAAACAATTACTTGATTGTGTTAGTGTTACTTAACGTCCACCATATGACACACACATATAGACCATATAGACGTTAAAATTAAGCCATTGTTAACTGAAGGCCTTTTTAGCATTTATAAACAGTATTTACACATTTGATTTATGCCGTATAACACACTATAATGTAGTTGTAAGCAGATTTAAATTTAGATATTTGTTTATTAGTATATCATTTGATGACTTTAACTTCTGTGGACACCCATAAGAGCTGATGTAAAATGTAAAAACAGATAATGAATAATAATATAGTAAAACCCAGATGTAATAATATAACATATCTCTACATAGGATAAGTTATACTTGTTTGTGGATACTTTGTGTTTAAAAACACTTAAACTGTCATTAAATTGCTTTACAACTACATTATGATGTGTTATAAGCCAAATGTTTCTTTATATTGTTTATAAATGCTGTATAGTGGGACTATATTACTATATAGTCCCACTATTGTATTACTTGTTATGATTGGTGACAAATACTGTACATGAACACATACTTAAATGTAGCTTAATATAGCTGTGTACTGTGTTATAAATGAGTTATTTAATATTCTTATGCAGCTAATAAGTGCTTTGAGAAACAAAATTTCTCAACAGAGTTTTTAAAAATATGAAAAACAAGATTTAGAGATTTGTTATAATACACCAATTCAATACACCAATTGCCAATAAAAGTACTTTGACTTTGACTTTGAGTAATACTCTATAGTGACCACTGCAGTCCTAACAGAGGATAGCCTAGGTAACACAGAAAGTTTATCAATAAGTACAGGCTCACTTGAGATGTCCACAGGTTTAAAGCTTTCTTATTTTGGAAGAGTCCTGCTTTATATTTACTCTGCGAAAGAGACAATGAGTTTTACCGGTATGATGAATGACAGAAACTCATATAATGATGCAATTCCTTCTACTCCATTCTTGGTTGTGCAGTATGCCAGACTAGATAAAAACAAACACCCTAAGATCTCTCCCATTATGACCTTCATGCGTCGCTATAGCAACAATGTTACGAGCGGATCTTTCATGGAATACAGATATACTCACTGAGAAGTCTGGAGTCAAGCTTAAGGGGAAAAAAATCCATTACTTGCTGCTTAAATTTAGCACTTAAAAAATAAAGCGTTTAATGAACGTATTTGGAGAATACTGGATCGTGAATTTCTGTCACAAAGACAAGATACAATTTAGCTTTTTGGAAATAAATACCAGTTATAATCGTTAAATTCAGAAGAATCGATAAATCAGCCTTCCAATCTGTTATCTAGTTCTATACAATGTCACTTATTTGTTGTGTCATATTTGTAGTAATATTATATTGCACCATTTAAGATGATGACGTATATCAGTGGCATGATTAGTGTTATTGAAGCACAGGCTGTAACTTTCTAACAATTACAAAAACTTTGCTTTTGTTGGAGTGTATGGAGTGAGACAGCTACAAGGCTTGTACTACAACTCCATTCTGTGAACTGCATGTGTTTTAAGTAGACAAGGACAACAATGCAGTTGACAGTTTTTTTTACGCTGTTGTATTTCCATGCTACTATTGTGAATTGAAGCGTATAAGTGTGTGAACCACTTATTCTTCTCCAGTGTTAATCTTCAATAAAACAAAGTCTCTAAAGCTGCATATTCAAATGTAGTGTGACCATAACCGACACACCAGTGATTTGATTAAAAAAGATTGAACAAACTTAAAAGCCTCTTCAGAGATATTACTGACAAACGGCTGTCCAGAAATATGAAATCCTTTTGAATTTGTATGGAAAACTTTATTTGATAATAAAAATAGCATTCACAGACTTCTTTTGACAGCTACATATACATTGTAATCCATCTCAAGGAAAGAAGCTGGATAAGTCCACATCTACTTGTACTTAGACTAATGTTATGTATAGCTTCATGGGTCAAATAAAGCTATGAACAATGTTGTATTTATATATGCATAGTTTTATAAAAAAAGATTGGCCCATATACATGTACTGCTTTTATCAACACAGGGACAGCATTATGTCTGGAGCACATTGCAAGAAATAATGCTTGAAGAACACAGACTGCATACAAGTGCTTTATAATACAAAGGCAGGCTAACCATCAAGATAGATTCAAACCATCAAACAGTTTCTGATTGACCAAATACAGTCTTTCATTTTAAAATGTCTTTACATACCTGATCCAGAGTAAATCAACATATTTCCCATAAATCATCAGGTCCATTTCAGAGATATAAACACAATATCACATTCCTTACTGTTGAGGTTTTTCATAAATTTATCTTTTGTACAAGAAAAAGGCAACATTTTATTCCTTTACAGGTTCCTAATAGTTACATTGGAAAAAAATCTTTACAGAGGATGGCCAACAGGTTAACTTCTTAAATGTATTTATTTCTTCTTCTTCTTTTTTGTTAATACAGTACCATGTCGACAACAGTGATCAAACAATGCATTTGTTGTGGTTTACCCAATATATTTTAGTTCATTAATGAAACATAAAACCAAGAACACACACAAAACAGATTATAAAGCAGCAGTCAGACTTCAGTGGTGTGACAGCATGGCTCAGCATGGCAGATTGGTCGTCTCCTGTACCCGGACTCTCCATATAGCCTGTTACCAACTCAAGGAACCACATTAGCTCTTTGCGTCAGGACCCAAGAGGCGGTTGGTGCGCAAATGTGGGTATCAACATTAGGACAGGGCTAACAACTACTGTGGGATTACAGTGCATGTTCCTAATCAATTATTCTCGCTCAGAGCTATCAGATAAAGTGGTTAAACTACACTTAAATTTACACATGCATCTTGCACAGGGATAATTTACACATTTGTTTCTTTTAAATTTATTTTTTGGCATATCTGAAAAATCACATTTTTATGGCAGCTTCAAGCTGGTATTGTGGCCTAATGCAGACTCATCTAAAGTACTAAATTGAAATAGTTTGAGCAACAAATTTAGATAATTCGTTTTCTTGCAACAGAGAATCTACCAGAACAGTTTTGCCTGTAGTTAAAAGTGAGTCAGGTTCCTTCCCTGCTACATCACTACACACGGAGGACCAAAGTTTTTTTTTTTTTTTTTTTAAATCCTACTCCAAGAGACTAATAACACCGTTCCAGTTTTCTCATCAGCTGTCTATCTGTTATCTTCACTTAATTCCGTCAGTGTGTACGTGTATAGGCAAAGAGGGTGAGCTGCCACACATTTAAAGGATGCAACACAAGTAAGGGTACAACATGCTTTCCTAGATACAGTGTGCACTTCTACCTTGGTCCTCGAGGAATGCAGCTTGCTCAAGATATGTGCCAAATTAAAAATAAATAGTGAGCAAATGCAAATAAGTTATATATTATTTATATAATTATCTACTTTTACCATCAGATCTTAAATTTAGATTTTTGTCTGAAGTCACAGCTCTTGTGAACCATCAGTGTCTTGTGCTATAGTTTGTTCAACAAAACAATTCAGGAATGGAACAGACATCTAAAAACAAGTTAAAAACAAGCTTAGTAGTTAGAAGATACCACAACTGGAAGCATGTTTTATACCTCTGAGGGGAACAAATATCTAGATTCAGCAATGCCTACAAAAAGCAATATCACTGATTTTATATGCAGGCACATACAATACCTTTACTATAGTACAACAACCTCTGTTATGTTGAAAATAACTATAACAATGACAAAACCACCAGTATGAACTGATAGAAGGATTGTACTCCTGCTGTTTTATGAATCTCTGGATGGGATCACAAGTAGTCAAGTCAATCAAATCAATCAAATAAACAGGTCGACCAAATAAAGCACAAGAGTTAGTATCCTCAGAAGTCCAATTCCAGTGTATGGTACATAGTTTGCACAGATAGAGGAGATAGTGGCGAGGGGGATCTCCGCTTTAGATGCTGAGGTCTTTGGGGCTTTCTTTGTACAGCCTTCTCTTGGGCTCAGGGAGCTGGTTTGGGCTGCGGCCTACTGGGTTATTGTTATGGCCTATGTTGTTGTAGGCAGCATTGTTGTGTGCAGCGTTGTTCTTCATCATGCCGCAGTAGTCCTTCAGTCTGGGTGCTGCTGCATAGTTCAGCTCGTCCCGGCTGTAGTTGCTGTCAGGGGAAGAGTCCCGCTCCACTCGGTTTCGTCGCTCCGGTGTCCCGTTCATCAGATATCCCTCCTCCCTCCTCTCTGAGGAAGAGTCTCTCAGGAGGTTGCCGTTCTTTGTGGCTCTATCATATGTACGGCCCCTGGAAAGAGACAAAGAATCCCCGTTGTTGTTGGTGCGCTCAGGGGTTGAGGGCTCCCTGACTCGTCCTGCCATTTGCGAGTCCTTGAGGAGCCTCCGCTCGAAGAACTTGCGCTCAGGGGTGACAGCAAGGAACCCGCCATCATCATACTCCCTCTCAGGTGTGTGGTCCCGATGCGCTCGCTCTGCCCTGCGGTCCATCGACTTGGCACGCCGACGATCAGGAGACGAGGCCCGCTTTAGTGCTGGAGATCGGTCAAGGGAGCCGCGGCGCTGCTGACGAAACCTCCCGTCCAAAGTACAACTGCTGCTTGAAAGCTCTCGCCCCCTCAGTTTCTCGGCAGCTGCAGCCTTTTTCCCCGAGCTGTCTTTCCTCAAAGTCTTTAGGAGTTTAGAAATGCCGCTCTCCGACTCGGACTTCTTGACTTTGCGGCCTCGACTCTTCTTGTTGCCACTGCTACTGCTGTTACGGTTATCTGGAGACTGTTGTCTGGGGTTACTTTGACTGTGATTGTTATTCCAGGTGTGATGATGGTGTGGGTTAAATTGCCGGCCTTGGTAGTCCATCTGATCTGACCCAGCTCTATCCCTGTCTCGGCCACACGCAGCCTCCTCCTGGCGTGATGGTTTGTGAAGGTCTGGTGGATAACTGGACTCCAATGAGGTGTGATATCGGCTGTTATGTGGCAGCGTTCTCACTTCCGGAGTGTTTTGTGCCCCGGGTGTGGGAGGGTGCCCGTCACTGCTGCCGTCTGCAGGAGAGGAGAAAGGAAGAGAAGTGTGTTGACCAGAAATACCTTGAAAGAGGAATGAGGTTGAGGAAACCTTTAACATCAATAACATGTGACGTGTATTGTGTTGAGCAGACATGCCTTTCCTTGTTGGTTCATGTGAGCACTTACATTGACATGACAAAAAGTCAATGCAGAGATTTGTGGATATCATGCATATATGTGCTCTTTCATATACTGTGTGTATATATATATATATATATATATATATATATATATATATATATATATATATATATATATATATATATATATATATTATTAGAAACAATCAGGCTAATCTAAATTGATGTGTAACATTCTGCTTTACATCTATAAACAAATGTATTGAAGTGATACATTACTTCAATATATCACTTCAATATGTTTTCTCTATAGGGCTGTGGGTTGAGACACAAGGTGATGTCAGCAACAACAGCAGGGGAAACACATCGGCAAGTGTAGGGTAGGGGTTATTAATGGCGCAGCAGACACCTAGGAAATCATTCAAAACAAAATGGTGAACAACTCAGTGTGACCTCATTGGGAACAAAGTCAAAGCAACAAAACAAGAGTGTGTTTGGCGGGAGGTCTGTCAAATAGAGACAGGTTGCTATGGCAGCAGCAGCATGTGAGGTGGCATTAAATTAATCCCAGTAAAATAACTGGTGTGGTGCTGGTGGAGAAGGAGGGTTTGTACGTGTACGGATTCCCAGAAGTTAAATTAAGTTTTATTCAGGCATGACAAGACATAAAGCATGCACACTATGTAAACACACCCACGCGCAAACACACACAGATTGGGATTCAGGTAGGGATGAGCTCAAAGGAAGGGTGGATAAAATTGAAAGGAAAATATGACGAGGAGATTGAATTGGGACAGACTTTTGGCTACAAACCGTGGTCTGATTTTGGCCCATTAGGTAGAAACAGGGCTCTCCCATCTTGTCATTCCTCATTGTACCAACAGCGAGATGAGGAGCCATCATCGCTGGAGAGAGGAGGAAGAGCCCAGCAACAAGAGACAATCAGAGAGAAAGAAGGGAGGATAGAGAGGAGAAAACAAATACAACAGACAAGAGGCTGTTTTACAAGGCATTTTAATAGAGAGAAGAAGGGCTTTGTTGTGAAAGACAAGAAAATATTACACTTTATACAGTGTCACAAATCCATCTGAAAGGGGGGAAAACGTTGGAAAATGAAACCCCAGAAAAAAATAATGCTTAGCAATACAACACTATGGCTCAAACTGTGAGAGGAATAATCCATCAGCAGAGCATACAGCTCTTGGGAGGGAATATTACTTCAGCTGTAAAACATCTGTGCTGAAGATCCTATAGAGTATAAATCACCGACCAAGCTTCTGTAGCAAGCATTCCTTCATTGGGCAATACATTTTGACAGTTCAATCTTGTGCTGAAACTACTATACTTTAAATGTATAGATCAGAAAGTGTCTTTGTTAAATGTTTATTGTTTTCAGTAACGCGCATGCTGTTGTGATGCACTAAGCAGATAATGGCCTTCATTCTAGACTGATTCTGTACAGCTGGAACAATACAATTGCAATGCATTATATACGGGAAGAGGACACAAACATTGCAAAATGTTTACCTACCATATTCAGGTACAGATCCATCTCCCCGTTTGAGAACAAGCCGCGCCCGCCGACCACCGTTCTTGATAAGTTCAATGGCACGTGAATGCTTCATGTTCTTTGTGCTCTCACCATTAATCTCCAAGATCTCATCTCCCACCTAAAACAGAGAGGCCGCGTTATTGTCACAGCTAGCTACTGATAGTGGTTCATCAATAATGTGCAAAAAGGGCATAAGAAAGGAGAGAAACCATAGATAAATAAGTAGTAGTCACAAATTCAGCTTTTAATGGTTTCGTACCCTCATCTTGCCATTTCTGACAGCTGCCCCATCCTCTGCTAGTCTCAACACATACAGGTCCATGTTGTACTCCCGTCCTCCTCTCAGGCTGAAGCCAAAACCTTTACTGTCCCGCTCGAGGTCCACAGAGTAGAACTCAGCATCCTACGAGACAGAAATGAGAGATAAAGAGAAAGTCACAGGAGAGAAGGAGTGACTAATCTATGATGGAGTGACACGAGGGGATGAAAAGGTGAGTCCAAACTTCAGGACTAATAAAGCTATGTCCCACAAAACTCACAAAATGTCAATGGCAGAACAATACCCTGGAATGCATGAATAATGAATGTCACATGTGCCTGTGAGTAGAGTACAGATCACTAAGCAAGGACATCACAAGGGCTGGACAAAAAAACCTACCATACTCATCAAAAGGTTCCCAGAACAGTATGTATACAGTAAGTATGGTCTCTCCCAGAAACATTTCCTCTCTATGTCCAAAATTGTAATCATAATCAAACTATTCACTCATTTGAATGTCAGATTTAACTGATACTCCAGACATTTAACTTAAAGATAAAAAAGAGGGAAGAAATCAAGTGAAGAGTATAGAAAACCTTGTTAATATAATGCACTTAAAGCATCTGAGACATATAAAGGAACAATGACATGAGCTACAAGCCTACTGCCTACTTATTTACAATGGCATAGATTTATACTTCATGTTATACTGATGAAACGAAAGAGCAGGAAGACCGTAACAATGAAACTTAGTTTTAAAATAAAGGGCTGAAGGACCTTAGTATACACTGTTGTTGTGGATTCATGGTCGAGTGCATGTATGCATCCAAATCTTAGCAAAGGTGTACATTTAACATCTAAGCTGCCTGAATTTCATCAGATGTGCTTGTCTTATGGTTAAATAACTTCAGAAACCTTGTGTCCAACAATTTCCGTAAACTACAACTAAAAATCCAACATTCATACACAGTTTACGCCATGAGTGTCCATAAGTAAACTCTCTAGCTCTCTTTTAGCATTCTCTACACCACTGTTTCTGTCACTGTTCATGTGAACAAATGAGTGCAACACTTTGAATGCCTTCCAGGTCTGAAAATGTGCCATTATTTGGCAACTCAGATAAAAAAGGCTTTATATAGACTTATGATCAGTAGCTTTTCTCTGTGTATTGCTATAGTGAGTGTTATGGTGCCTGATCTTTTGGATTGTAACTGATGTAAAATCCAGACGATCATTAACTGTGGAGTGAAAATATCTATTCTTACCTGTGTTGTCTGAGTTTGTATGGGTGGAGGAGGAGGAGCTCCTTTTGACTTTGAGTTATTCCTTTAAAACAGAGAAACTCATATGAATACACATTGTGCTGTATTAAAGAATACACTCTACAAAGACATCTGCATTTATTCATATAAAAAAAATGCTGAGATGCTGATGATGGATGCATCATCACCTACCGGGACTCTGTGGTCTGTTGAGGTGTGTGTGTGGTGGTGATGGTAGCTATCTTCTCAGCATTAGTCAGCAGAGAAGCATTGGAAGATTCTGCAAAGAAACACACAAATCACATTTAAAAAAAGAAACAACTGAGCTGAAATTAAGTGACTGCTTTTGTTAAATGTATTTGCCTAAAGCTGTGTTTTCAAAAGACACTGGAGAACAACATGTTACTGTTCAGAAGAGTCAACTGAACCACCCACAGGCAACTATATTCAACCTGATGCTAACTGCCTGTGATGTTGTCATTTGCTATTTGCTCATGGACAACACTAGCCCCAACTACATGAAAGAAAAACCCAGTAAAGGGAAAACAAAACTCTGATGACTTTCATCATTTTGTTTCATGCTTTTCCAGGAAGGAGACAAAGCAAGGACAGCTGTCTGTACTTTGCCTCTCTTCAATTCCATCTTATTACCAGCAAGAACACTGCAACACACATTAGTTTCCTCTGACACTGACATCAGCCTTTACAGTATATTAAGCTCCTTTACTCCTTTACCCCAAACCCATTACCACCTTGCATGGTATTTTAAATGGATATAAGGTGGACCAATAAATGCCATCATTCATTAATTACAAGGAAGGCCATACCATGTTTTCTACTAGGAAACAAGCCAGCGAGCTAGTTAACGTGTGTGGGGGAGTATGTTCCCACCTCTCTCGCCCCCGGTCTTAATTGAGCTTCATTTTCTGTGTCTATAAAGGACATTACATTACAGCACTGCAGTGACTTAGCCAGTACCAAGCACCCTTGTTTCAGCACTTGACATATTTCATCCAAAATGTGGAGCTTTAGGTCGCAAATGCTTGTACTTCTATATTATATAGTTCAATTTCCTTTCTGAAACTAAGCTGAAGAGATTAACGCCAACCGCAAGCACTTGATTAAATGTAAGCAGTGTTTTTAATCCTTTCAAACTGACAAAATAAAAACAAACAGCAGAAACACAGAGAGAGAAGGAGAGAGAGAGAGAGAGAGAGAGACTACAATTTTCTGGGGGTCAACTTACTTTTGACTCACTCTCTGAGATACCAAGGTTCATACCCTGATGAAAAGTGCTCTTGCCTCTAAAAAGCAGCGGTGCCCTTTCCTTCCCACCACATCCATGAATAAGTCACATCATGGTGCATTATGAAACAGCCACGTGAGGCTGGAAGCCAAAAGCCTTACCATCACCTGGAATGATCCTGAGCGAGACTGTGTTCCCGGCTTCCTTGATCAGGTTTACGATGTCAGAGTGTGACTTGTTGGTGATGGAGCAGCCGTTAACAGCCAATATTCGGTCTCCTACTTTCAGCTTCCCGCAGCGGTCCGCCGGGCTGCCTTCGATGATGCGTCCTATTTTGTGGGGCATGGCCACACAAGCATTTCCAGCTTTTATGTTAACATACATGTTTGTTTGTTTTGTGTGCATGGGTATAGTGTGTTAGGAATAGTGTGTGGTGATGATTAGATTGATTGTGTTGATTGGTTACATTGATTTATATTTTAGGAAAAAGAAAAGACAAAGAGAAAACAGAGAAAAAGAGATTGAACATAGGTTAATTATCCAAATCACTAATTCAACCTCATTCAACATGTGGCAATCAGTACACATGCAAAATACTAAATGTTTCAGAAAGAGGGGTAAAAATATATGATGTCACATAATGGGCTCAGTGGGGAAATGCAGAATATGTTCTCTGCCTCCGTCCTCTGACGTAGTAATCAATGGGCTGTGAATTATTTGCCACTGGTCAGGGTCCACAGTGGCTAATGCTTGACAGCCTATCAATACAATGGTTACGTCATGATCCCTGCCGTGGATCAATGAGCACACAATTGCTGCTGCAGTGTAAGACATTCTGGTAATTGTGCTGTGGGATCTTGACCAGCTAAAAAATGATAAGGATTCCTGAGGAGGAGCAATCTGAGGTGTGCAGTCAACAACTTATTGTACAAGTCATGTGGTCAATGCAAACACTGCAAGAAATACAATCCACACCTGAGTGACAGTGTTCAATACTGCACATCTTGTTAACACAGAAGCTCTGAACAGACCCTGGGGATCTCCAGTTCTCCTCACCCTCCCTCCATCTCACTCCCTTTATCTCTGCTCCTCCCTGCGCTTCCTCCTGCCATCCAGTATTTTTACAACATACATATTTATTACATCGCCTCACTTCATTTCGCATCTTCCCTCCCTCTGTCTTGATTGAAATATACGCTTGTATCCTGTCACTCTATCTAAATAATGAGATGTGGGACATTACAGGATGTGGCTAGTACCCAGGATTTAATACTCAACCTGCTAAGCACAACCGCAACCCCAGGCCATAGTAGGAGGGGATAAGAGGGGGGATGGGCCCAGTTGGACTGGAGAAAAATGGTATATGTATCCATAATGTATAGGAGATTGAATATACTGCAACTGCTTTGTTCTCCTAGGGACTGACAACAACCTGGAAGAGTCCTCAGAGCCATGTTTTTTAAATAATGCACATTCCTCGATCAGATTTTAGCTCATGTCCTACATGGTTGGAATCCATTAGGAGAGTGAGTGCAGGATGCTATAGAGCAGTTCCAGATGAGCACAAGAAAGCACTAAGTCCATTCATCTCGTCATCCCAAGAGGAATAGTAACAGAGCAGGGGAGCACATTGAAGCCGCAACAAAAACAGGAAACTCAAAAGAACTGGGAGACATTTAGACAAGGTAGTTGACTAGCACTCTCAATGGTGTCACTATAAATAACACAAATTAATTCTTGCATTTTGCTGAATAACACCATTAGACCATGGGATCAATGACATTTTCCCTGGGCAGTCAGTGTGGCTAACGTTTAATCCATTCTGGTGTTTTGCCTGTGCCACACCACAGTATATCATCATAATGGCTAACTATACACGGGGCCTTGGAATGACATTGGTGTTGCAAATTCATCACTCAGAGGTTAACACCAAATTTGTTCAAGGAGGACATCTACAATTCCTCATCAATGCCTGAGCAACTTTAATACATGCAGTTCTCGGTTTTGCCGTGATACGTAAATGGTATAGACAGCTGTGGAGTGTGCTGAGTAGACTTCAATTACATGCTGAATGAATTGGTGAAGGCAGCTTTGAGGCATGAATCTGTGATGATGGTGTTTGTGATAAAGCTGCAGCCAGCCTGATCCTGAGGGAGTGCATTCTGCACATGAGGAGATTTCTTCATCTATAAGCTCATGATAGTTTGTGACCTCATGTCTGTGGCACTAAGTGCACTCCTGTCAAACGACACTTGCCTGTTTTTCATAAAATGGAGAAAAGTCAATGAGTACATTTTTTATATTGTAATTCTGCCAGGAGATGGCATCATTCATTTTCACTCAGAGGTTCATTTATGTGTGGTCATGTTCTTTTTTGGAGGTATGCATAGGGGACTGGGGCTGTTTCATGCACCAACTCTCAGGTTTCTTGAGATTGGATTGTTCAGGGTATCTGCAGGTATTAAATAGGTTTAGAAAGCATTGCATTTAGTTTGATGAAAAAAGGACATTAAAGGTATTTAAAGGTGCAGTGTGTGGGATTTAGGGGAATATATTGGCAGAAATGGAATATAATATTCGTTATTATGTTTTCATTAGTGTATTATCACCTGACACTAACAATTGTTGTGTTTCTATTAGCTTAGAATGAGCCCTTACATCTACATAGGGAGCGGGTCCTCTTCCACGAACTCTGCCATGTTGCACCGCCATGTTTCTACAGTAGCCCAGAACGGACAAACCAAACTCTGGCTTTAGAGAGGGTGTTTCATGTTTTTATGTTAACTGAAGGCCACTGCAGGTTCTCTACATGCTTGGAAAGGGAGGGCTGATGGAAGGGGTATCCAATTAGTTGCAATCGGCAACCACACAAATAGATGCTACTAAATCCTACACACTGGTACAAAAGCAAAGCCAAATCCTTAAATATTATAAATAATTAATCAGTAATCTTAGTTATAAAATGTTTTTGTAACTGATTATAGGCTGTAACTACTGCTTGTTACAGGAAGCTCATTGTCTTTTAGTCTGGATATTAACAGACTAAAGACTTAAACGAGGTAATCATTTTCAATTGGTTTTCTGGTGCAATTGGTTCAGGGTGTGTTAATTTATTTATTATAGCATTAGGAATTGTGTTATAACTGCAGCGAATTACTAACATAAGTGATATAATGATGAATAATGTTTGGCCATATCATCTATAGTGGTCTTCCACTGTACTTTTATACTTTGGACAGTACTATTGTGAAATGGGTATTAAGTTGCATTTTATGTGGTATTAAAGTCTTTAATTTTTAAATTGTCTTTAGTATAGGCTTTAGTATACAAGGTAAAGTTGAATGTCAAACTGAATAGAAGTCCCTAGATTCAGCTTAGCCTGCCTCACTTACCAAAGGTGGTGCCGGCGTCAGGCCTGGAAACAGATGACACGATGACGAAACCGAAGCCCTCGTTCTCTCCACGCTGAATCTCTACATCGTAAGGCTGCAAGGAGGCAGGCACCACTGCACTCCCGCTGCCACCTCCACCGCCGCTGCCTATGCCGCTGGTAGACCCGCTGCCAGAGCTGACGGTGTTGAGAGAGTTCTGGCTCCCCTGGGGGGTCCGCTTGCCCTCCGTCAGGCTGGGTGCCTGGGTGCTGCTGTGGTGGGAGGAGGCCGGCGATGGGGGAACATCACCTTCCCCCTTTGACACTGTAGATGAGGAGAAAGAGAACAGACTGATAATTAAAGCATTTAATCAACTTTAGATTCAAGTATTTTATCAAGGTTAAAGCAGTGTGTTTATACACCATGCATACATGTATGAATACCCATGCTCAGGTTTTATGTAAAATTCTAATCACCTCCGTATCCGGTGGACTTGCGTCTGACAGTGAGGTTGACATGGCCCTGTTTGGCTGCCTGCTGCATCAGCTGCACCACCAGCTGGTGAGACTTGCCCACCACCGCCGTGCCGTCCACGCAGATGAGCTCATCCCCCGACCGCAGGCGTCCATCTTCATCTGCTGCCCCATACTTCACTATGTGCCCTATGTAGATCTGGGAAAGTAGTGCACATACAATGCATGATGCAACGGATTGCTGAATTTTGTTAAATAACGCTGTAATTCATTGTATTTTCTATTGACAGAGTGACAGGAATATGGTAGCTTTAATGATTATGATACAGCAAATTGGTAATTAAGAGTCATTAAACTGCAGTAAATTAAACCACAAGCCAAGAAAGTGCAATGACTCTCTCCTGATTTTAAATGAATCGGTTCAGTCTACTCTTGTATTACTTCAAGTTATGCCAATGCAGCCTATTGGGGCCACAGAGAAACTTGTGTGCTTTAGGCATTGTGTGGGCATGTACACAACGCTCTGAAAGAAACAAGCGCACAACTACCACGCAACACCTTTTGGCACAAACTACAGCTACCAAGTCCTGTGGGGTACAACTGAAGCCTGCTGCAATTTTTCAATTCTTCAACTCTTCCTCTTGCTCCCTCCTTTTAAAACAAATATATGGCGCACAACCGGAGGGATTATGGGTAAGGCCTTGCGTTCTCTTAACAAGCTGTCTATATGATCCTCCAGAGAGCAACAGCTTCAGTTTGACAGACTGATAGGACTTTCTGCTACTCTGCTAAAAGGCAGGCCACTCACAGAAGTAGGAAGAAAAAGAAAGAGAAAACTAACGAAGCAGAGAACCTCTTATAGAGCTGGGAAGCGTACTAAAAAAGGACATGATATTTTAAATCATAAGAAATGATATGGATGGGGTGTATGAGTATGTACATATTAATCTTTAAATTCATCAGCTATTGTGATAAACTATTGATGTGAAGATAGAGGGATACTTACAGGCTCCCCGGGTTCATTTCCTCCCAGGATACGGAAGCCGAAGCCTGTGTCCTTTCGCCAAAGGAAAATGTCCTGCTCCTGGCAATCTGGCACTAAAATACACAAGAGAAACAGTGAGGGGACTCCATGGAGATCAACCACCAAATCTGCCAAAGACCTGCAGGCTCCACTCAGCGTTGACTGATAACCATCTATGTAGGCTAATCACTGAATGCTTGTTGTTTGAAATTAACACGTTTTGTCTCATTATCACAGGCAGTATCAACAGCTCCTCCGTCCTTTGCCTCAGCACTGCCTCCATGAATAGATTGGCTCCTTGTTCTCACGTGTAGACCAAAAACAAACATAGACAATTCGTCCCCATTTATAGCTGAAGTTGTCTTACACACGTGGATTTGGCATGCAAGCACACTCATTTGCATCTCGCCATGGACAGAGCAGACTGTAGAAGAGGACACAGGCAATTTGGTGTCAGTCTGTTCAACCCATAGGGCCAGTCTGCACAGGAGGAACAGGCCGTTTCTTCTTGCACAGCCTCCTGTCTACATGGCTGCCACGCAAGACCAGTAGTGACCCCATTAGCTTAAGCTTCTTACTTCCCCTGATAACCTGGTGTGACTTTCACTACTGTGGTTTGACTTGTAACTAACCCTCCTCTGACCTGTGTCTGTGTGCCACATCAAGCGACCGGTGACATCAAGCATCCAGGGAAGCTAAATTCCCAAAAGCTCACTTTTCAGTCACACTGTCGTGCCACTGAAATTATGCTTTTCTATGGCACTCAATGGATGCACTGAATCACCTACTTACAAATGCATCAGTGTGCACTTTTATTTGGCAGCATGCACATTTCAAACATGTGAAAATACAGACACAGAATCTGGGCCTCTTTGTCATTCATTGTCTTCTCTCTTTCTTGTTTCATTGTGTCTTCCCTCTCCTCCCTCGCCGACTCAAAAAGGGGCTGCAGCTCCTTCAGGGGTTCTCAAACTGATATACCAATCAGACGCAGCTTAAAGCAGCCCTCTCCGGGCCCAGTTAATATTTAATCAGCAGCAGTCCTAGATTCTACAGGCAGCCATGATTGTTAACCAACTCTGCAATACACGGCAAGCGCATGTGTGGCTGGAAACAATCCCAATGTGGGACAAGCTAACACAGCAGACCTGCCATAGATATCACCCTCTACAATCAAAGCAATCTTTTTTCTTTTTATCAACACAGAGATGTATTTCACAGCAAATACAGACCTATTGTCCCTTTAAAATCACCACTGTTATAAGTATAGGAGGTCTGAAAGATGTGATTCAGCCAGAGCAGTCAAGTGAAAACATTATTTTGGAAGATCCTTCCCCTTTTTCACGGGCTCTTCTATCAGAAACAGAAAATAAGTAGTTTGACAGCCAATATAGTGTTTCCCTATGAATAATGCAAAAATATGCCATGACTACAAATGATATTGAGGAGTCTCATGGCCCTGACACACCAACCAGACGTCCGACAGTTGGCAGAATAGGCAGTCGGTCGAGTTGGCCAAAAAAAGTGCCTCGGAACACACCGAAGCGATGCCGACTGCTGACGGCAGCTGATTGGACGTACGCATCACGTGGGTCTGGTTTCTCTGGATAATTCAAAGCCAGACTGTCATGGCGGCTGTTCAGAATACAATTTCATATTTTACTGAAATAGTTTCTGAAAACATTTTAAGCGAGAAATAGGCCATGCAGTTGCTGAATCTGTCTTCATTTCAGATCGACAAAGGTCACTTTAAAAGACTTTTGTCAGATTTTAAGAAAATCTAGTCACGCTCATCCTGCTTGACATTTCCGGGTTAGCACTCCACCAATCAGATTGGTCATTTGAGTCTGACTGCCAGCAGTGCCTGCCTTCCGACTGAGCATGTCAGGTCGGCCAAAATGAAAGCTGCAGAGTGTCCGACGGCCAATTATCGGGTTAGTGTGTCAGGGCCTTTACAGAAAAGCACCCTACATTCTGGTGTTCAAGTTTTAGATTTCAAATGCTCTTTTTTCCCAGAGTAAACAGGAAAAACAGAGTTTGGCTGTTTGGCTGCTGATTATGTAAATGTGGTCAGTTTTTAAGCGTGGTTTAAGAGGTTGCGTGTTGTGGTCTTTTCCCTTCACTGGGTGATGTGAACGGTTCACACATGCTATTTTATGTTGTTTGGTATTTCAGTTGAGAGGAAGGCAAGAATAATGTACATACAACTTACACACTAACACACACACAGACACACAGACACACACACACACACACACACACACACACTCTTGTGTGTCTTGGAGGCACCTTTTGTCACAGGATCAGTTGTGATTCAGTAAGCACACAAATGTTTGGCAAACACAAAAAAGGGCTTTAACAGACACACTCTAAGAGTGATGTATTTTCACTTTATCAAAAGGGTCTAACTATCCAATCAGTGGGCATTATAGCAGTTAATTCTTTCTGACCTCTATGTCTAATTCCAAAATCATACAGTAAGTTGCACTGAACTCAACAGAAAAATAGAAAAGCAGAAGAAATAACCGTATAAGATAGAATAGAAATTTTAAAAAAAGTGCACATAGGAAATCAAAGGAAAATACCCAAGATTTAAGCAGTAGTCTGTAAGTGTGTTAAAAGTTCATAACTAGCAGGATGTAATAAATAAACTAGACAGAATCGGCCCACGCAATGCTAATGTATAGAATACAACATCTTTGGTCAAATAATATACATATTAAAAACAAGGTTCACATTTTAGTTTAATTCCTTTAAATCATTACATACATCAAATTATCTACAAGAATTTGTGATAATAACCACAGATCCTTATGCATTTTATTCTACAATAGGGTATTGTGGAATATTCTTGAGCATTAATCTTGAATCAAAGCCATCAAATACCAGATAATCTCAGGCCATATTAACACGCATAAACCTCACTAAGCGCTTACACTCTAAAGTCAGCACACCATTCAAATTCCTAAAATAAGTTACAACTGGATTCTACTCACGTCGGCTCTCATACATGCTTCTGGACTGTGCCCAGATCTTAAAGGGGTCTGGCTTCTTCTGGAGGGTGAGGGTGCCATCTGCAGGGTCCTGAGGGGGCAGGCCTGGCAGAGGCTGGGTGGGGGCAGCAGGAGTGGGAGCCACAGCCTCACTGGGCATGGCAGAGGGTGGGTGGCTGGGAGAATCAGTGTGGGTGCTGCGATGGCTGCACACACTGTGCTGGGAGCTGTTCTGGCTGTCTTTTCTCTCTAACTGGTGCTGGGTGGACAAAAAGAACAGAGTTGAGAGAGACATATGTGTGTAAGGGATGGGGGTGGATATAGGCAGGAGATGGAGGTAGAGGGCAGAGAGAGGAAAAAAAGTGAGCAAGATAAGTGAGTCAGTGATAAGGGCGGAGATACTGTAGGGGGAAAGAGATGAGTGAGAAAAATGGTGATGGGAGGACAAAGTGAAAGAAAAAGCATACAAGGTCATCTTTTTCAGACATTACAGTAGAATATCTCTCACTTAAAACTGCTGCTGAAGTGAGGAGAAATGACTTGGTTTCCATGGTTGCGAGGCAAAGTAAGATTGAAATGTGAGGGAATTTCAATGAACAGAGATATTGCCTTTCATGAATACTGTGATTCTTTGTTTATTACAAAAATGCCTGAGCATGGAAACATGCATAGAATCAAGGTTGGTCTCGATTCAAACAGGAACGTGTCAAATCTGGCATGAGAGCAAATAGTAAAATCTCAACAGTAGGTAGGAATCCTGGTGGTTAGGAGATGAGTTTTGTGAGTATTTTGTTGCTACTCAGTTAAGGGAAATAGCTTGCCTGTTTTTTCTGTTTTAACAGTGAAATAAAACCCGTTTAACTATTGTTATATTCAGTTTTAATCTTGTGTAATGGGCTGCATTCAGACCGACATTAGCTGTGTGTAAAAATGCAGCCTCAGTCTGGCAACACAGGGCTCCAGTAAACAAAACCAGGGTTGACCAGCAAAAAAAGTGTTTGTCATCTGATAAGCCTTCAGACTGACAGATGTCATTCTCAAATTGGACTTCCTTATTCATTTTTCACTGTGTCACAAAGTAACACACCCCTACCAACAAAGCCTCTTGCGTTTTAACACAGGGCAGTTTCTGGTCCGAACACCCGCTTAGAGAATATGCACACTGTTCTTTCCTTATCGTTTTCTGTATTCTTTGTATTCTGATTCTGCGTCCAGATAATGTACATATTACCACGTTATTACTTGCAGATGCACATTACAAGACTTCACAGCTTTATGAAAAATGAGCCTTACAGAGAAAATGCAATTACTGAAAGGCGCCAATATGATAACTGAATCGTTTTTGACCTGGCATGAATAATAAACTCATGCATGGAAGGGTAGGGAAGTCATCGCACAGTCTATCACTCATCACACTGTACGAGAAGAAGGGTCAAATATTCCAGTAATGCTTCTTAATGAGGACAACAGCCATTCACAATTGACTTGTCATTACGATGGAGACTTCCGTAATGGGTTGAGACAGCAGAGTCTATCTTGCATATGGGAGTTTACTGTGAGAATTTATTCAGAGTCTGAACTGGAGGCAAAATGGTTGTTCTAGGCTGACACGAAACCGCATGCAGCGTGACATTTCACTGACATAACACAGGGAGGGGAAAACTGCCTTTTTTCTCAGTGGAAAGCTAATCCAAAGTGACAGTGGAGGCAGTTTCACTATTGGTCTCACTCGACCCCCTTACAGCCCCCCCTCCCCTCCATCCTTCGTGACCTGAATAGGTAACACCCACAGCCCTTACTAACCCTAATGCTAATATCCAGCCAGCTGAGGGGCTTTTCATGCCAATCAAGAGACACTGGGCGAGGTTTTCTTCCATTCATGTTGTGGATATTGTGCCCATCCCTGACCTTGGATGAGCCTGTCTAGGGGAAACGTCCTTCCACTATAACTCTGTGGCTCTCCAGAGGTGAATTAGGGTGCAAGTAATTTAAAGCTGCACCAGCTACTATTCTGAGTTTGTATTGATTTTTTCATCAGGTTGAGATGAGTCGTAAAAATGAGGAGGCGTTTGCTCTTTAAACTCCTGAATAACTGCACTGTCCCTTAAGAGACCCTCGAGCTGCTCACAGAACTGGTCTCTCTGCCTCTTTCTACCTCCCCGTCCTCTCTTATCTGTCACAACTACGAGTCACATTGCAATCTGTTGCAATCTCTCCTCCAGCTTCCCCAATCTCCCTCTGCTTTGCTTTCAGCTTACTCTGTAGTCATTGCCCCCTTCTCCCTGTATCTTAACCTTAGTGTGCTCTCTGTATCTGTGAGCTATCATAGTGATTCACTGTTGTGGGAAAAACCATCTCCCCACTGGTCTTCCCCTCCCTCATCCACCCTCCTTTTCCCCCCCTATCTGTGCTTCATGCCTCTCACCCATCTTCCCTCCGCTGTGGCTGACTGCCCTCCCTAACAGCTGGCCACTGTTACATTGTTCTGCCGAGGCTATGCTTAATCAGTCACAGGATGGCAGCGTGGCAGGAGTGGAAGGATGTAGAGAGAAAGGGAGAGGGTATAAAACAAAGAGAAATGACAACCCAGAGGCAAAAAAGAGAGGAGGGAAACAAAAGAAAGAAGACAAAGTGACAGACAGAATAAAGAAGTAAAGAGGAATGGTGGCATATCTGGATGCAGAACAGTAGAGCAAGAGTTACATATCAAATCATGTGTCTTTTGTTCTTTAAATAGCCAATCTTTCACTCAATAGAGCTGACATGTGCACACACACACACACACACACACACACACACACACACACACACACACATAGTACTCACCACCAGCTTTGGACTCCTCTTGGCTGGCACCACTCCTGCAAAGCATCGGCAGAGAGACAGAGAGAGCATTAATGACCTGGGGTGCTCTTTCCTTGTCCCCTCTAATCAAAAACTCCTCAGGACAAACAGTTGGAGCCTGGTCCCTGGTTCCTGCTGGAGAGCAGAGCGCAACTAGCCCAGCTTGCTTTCCTCCTTCTCCGCCTCCTCTTCCTCCTCTCTGTTGCTTTCTCTCTCTGAGCAACACACTGCACTAGGCTGCTCGCTAATCTAAGTGATCTCCTCCCCCTGTACTGTATCCTGCTCCACTCAGTGCACACACCCGTGCTATTAGGAGAGGAGCAACTGATCTATCTGCATTAGACAGGCTGACTTATGTTGCAGCCGCCCTGGACTGCTGGTCAAAGCTACAGGTCCCCCCCCCCCCACACACACACACACCTCCAGTCT
This sequence comes from Etheostoma perlongum, assembly GCA_026937815.1. Taxonomy (NCBI): domain Eukaryota; kingdom Metazoa; phylum Chordata; class Actinopteri; order Perciformes; family Percidae; genus Etheostoma; species Etheostoma perlongum. The sequence goes on from CM049377.1 coordinate 12,224,708, forward strand.
ACTTCTCAGCTGTCTCCAAAACAAGCTCTCCAGCAGAATCTCAACTATAACCCACTGAAAAGGAGCTCAGCAGCTTGTGTGTCATATCAAAGGAAAGCTTGAGCTTCTACCTCACTTTGCACATATTCAGAGTAACTACAGAGCTGTATCCTATCCTGTCCACTCCTCTGCTTTGCTCAAAGCTTACATTAAGAAGCTGATCTTCTCTCTGTGTCTCTTTTTTCCCTTCTTCTCTCCTCCTCCTCTTCCGTGCACCATCTCCCTCTGTCTGTCTGTCTCTATCTCTCTCTCCCTCTTATATACCAGTTAACATACTGTAGAGTCACCAAGAAGATCAATCTCATTTGTGCTAATTAAATATTAATACTTAGAGCCAGTTGTCAGGGGAGAGGATTCACAGCATAGCAGTGTAGGAAATCATCTACATTCCCACTGCCCAGCAATACATATGGTTCCTCTACCTGAAACATATTAACACAAACCCATTCAAATTGTTTACCCCACACACTCGCTTTCCAAAAAACACTTGTTTCCCTTCCCAATGCTACTTTTCCTGCCACTTACTACAGCAAAGCATATTGAGACAAAAATAGACTAATGAATGCAAGAACAACATTGTGACAAAAAGTTGCTGTTGCCAAGGCAATCAACTAGTTCTGTATGCATTGGCGGCAGTCTACTTTTTTTTTTTTTTTATAAATAAGAGGTGTGAGCAGCACACCACATTAATATCAGACGTTTGATCCATTCACTCTCCTGCAATACTACTACAGAAATCATTCTTTTCTGCAACATTTCATACCGAGCACGCACAGAGAAAGACTTGAAGTATAGACAACATTAACACACACAACAACATGCTAGCATCCATCTTAGGCTCTCTCTGCTGCATTGGCAAAAAAACATTAAATGTTAAAACTCTCTGTTGCTGCAAAGCCCCTCTCTCTACACAATTCATAATTTATCCCCCTTATTTTCCCTCTCTCCCGCAGATTGGGATGCCAGTTACTGGAGGAAGTGGAACATCCCAGCTGCTGACATGTTGATGAATATTTTCGTCTGTGTGTGTGTGTGTGTGTCTGGCCCAGGAAGGACACACATCATAAGGTAATGAGTGTTTTCCATTTCAACAGCAGCTTATATGACCCAGGAGCCCTGAATTACAGTGTGGGAGGTCAATAAAAAAACCTTTTACTTTGAAACAACCTCTGAAAATCTTACAAACTGGCAACAAGGTCAACATAATTAGCACCAAGCTTATAGAAATTTAATTTAACTATGGCCATATGGTTAATAAATTTGGGCATGGAACTGAAGGGGAATAAAGATTTGAGGAACGGACGTAACTTGACCCCAAGTTAAGTCCGCTTTAGCCGTGTGAGCTGGAGCAGCTGATTTACATGCTGCATGGTGTGAACACATCTTCATGCATGATGCAGTTTTTAAATCTGCTTAGCTTTCTCTGGCTTTGTGATGTTGATGCATATGTGTAATTCAGACTTCATCGAATCTGGCTCAATGTAACATTTACAGTGAGGAAAATAAGTATTTGAACACCCTGCTATTTTGCAAGTTCTCCCACTTAGAAATCATGGAGGGGTCTGAAATTCTCATCGTAGGTGCATGTCCACTGTGAGAGACATAATCTAAAAAATCACAATGTATGATTTTTTAACTATTTATTTGTATGATACAGCTGCAAATAAGTATTTGAACACCTGTCTATCAGCTACAATTCTGACCCTCAAAGACCTGTTAGTCTGCCTTCAAAATGTCCACCTACACTCCATTTATTATCCTAAATTAGATGCACCTGTTTGAGGTCGTTAGCTGCAGAAAGACACCTGTCCACCCCATAAAATCAGTAAGAATCCAACTACTAACATGGCCAAGACCAAAGAGCTGTCCAACGACACTAGAGACATTGTACACCTCCACAAGGCTGGAAAGGGCTACGGGGAAATTGCCAAGCAGCTTGGTGAAAAAAGGTCCACTGTTGGAGCAATCATTAGAAAATGGAAGAAGCTAAACATGACTGTCAATCTCCCTCGGACTGGGGCTCCATGCAAGTTCTCACCTCGTGGGGTCTCAATGATCCTAAGAAAGGTGAGAAATCAGCCAGAACTACACGGGAGGAGCTGGTCAATGACCTGAAAAGAGCTGGGACCGCCGTTTCCAAGGTTACTGTTGGTAATACAATAAGACGTCATGGTTTGAAATCATGCATGGCACGGAAGGTTCCCATGCTTAAACCAGCACATGTCAAGGCCCGTCTTAAGTTTGCCAAAGACCATTTGGATGATCCAGAGGATTCATGGGAGAAAGTCATGTGGTCAGATGAGACCAAAATAGAACGTTTTGGTCATAATTCCACTAACCGTGTTTGGAGGAAGAAGAATGATGAGTACCATCCCCAAGAACACCATCCCTACTGTGAAGCATGGGGGTGGTAGCATCATGCTTTGGGGGTGTTTTTCTGCACATGGGACAGGGCGACTGCACTGTATTAAGGAGAGGATGACCGGGGCCATGTATTGCGAGATTTTGGGGAACAACCTCCTTTCCTCAGTTAGAGCATTGAAGATGGGTCGAGGCTGGGTCTTCCAACATGACAATGACCCGAAGCACACAGCCAGGATAACCAAGGAGTGGCTCTGTAAGAAGCATATCAAGGTTCTGGCGTGGCCTAGCCAGTCTCCAGACCTAAACCCAATAGAGAATCTTTGGAGGGAGCTCAAACTCCGTGTTTCTCAGCGACAGCCCAGAAACCTGACTGATCTAGAGAAGATCTGTGTGGAGGAGTGGGCCAAAATCCCTTCTGCAGTGTTTGCAAACCTGGTGAAAAACTACAGGAAACGTTTGACCTCTGTAATTGCAAACAAAGGCTACTGTACCAAATATTAACATTGATTTTCTCAAGTGTTCAAATACTTATTTGCAGCTGTATCATACAAATAAATAGTTAAAAAAAACATACATTGTGATTTCTGGATATTTTTTTTTGATTATGTCTGTCACAGTGGACATGCACCTACGATGACAATTTCAGACCCCTCCATGATTTCTAAGTGGGAGAACTTGCAAAATAGCAGGGTGATCAAATACTTATTTTCCTCACTGTATGAGCAGATAAAGCTCGAAAGAAATTTGGGAATTACATGTTCCTGCACACACGCAACTAAGAATCATGAATGCAGGCATGCTATGCATATGTAATATCAGAACGGGCAGGTACGGAGGCATTTATTTATGCAAAGAGCACAAACCGCATGAATGCATTTACATTATGCACCAAGGCCATTATTGTGATATTTTTACCCTGTTGAAGCTGCTGAATGACAGTAAAGCTTTGCTCAACACCCCACAACAGAACGTTGCTCCATTTAAAAGACTTGATCACTAGGGATTCAACATCGGCTTAAAAGGCCTGATTTTATTATTACTGAGGAAACCTTCTACCAGACTGACTAAGACAGTGTCCATTTTAATTCAAATGAGAGAGGAAGTAAACAAATTAGAGGTGAAAGGGAGTGCCGTCAGTTGTTTGGTGACCTAAACTGGCTCTTAGCATCAGTGTGGAGGAGGTTGCTTCCTTTACTTCTTTTACAGTAGACATTGAAGTTTGTCCATAGTAACTAGCAGAATAACAAAGAAATATGCAAATGAAGGAAATTATTGAACAGCACTAAAAGGAAGACGGCACAGATGTAGAGCCTCAAAGACAAGTTCATATTATCAAATTGGCAATATGAATGCATGCCAAGTAGTGTTTCTGCTCAATAGGTTGTATAATGTGTGTGTACAAGTGCAATTTACAGAATTTCCCTTTGGGGATCAATAAAGTATTGCTGATTCTGATTTCTGATTCTGATACTGGTGATAAAAAGAGTTGGTCATACCTTTGTATCTATTAAATTATCCTTTAAAAATGTCCTTGCCCTTTGTCCCATCAAAATAACTTGTCACATAGATAGCAACGACAGAGCACAAGTTTAGTAAAACGCTGGAAAATGTGTTTCTGCATTAGGTGGGTACAAATGTGTGAGTGCATGCACACCATTCTTTCTTTCATTCTGAAGCACTGATAAAAGCTGGAGCTTTTCAAACTGAATCTGCAGCACAGTGAACGGCCCTGTGTTTCAATATGCTGTTGGAGCTGTGGCCTTGGTGAATCTATAGAGCCCACACAGAACGAGTAAATGCTCCTTCCTCCAGGTTTGCTATATGCATTGTTAGAAGGTGTACAACATGAGTCATGTTCTCTTTTCTTAAGTCATACTTTTAAATGTTTGTCCTTGCTCTAATTGTCCCATTATCCGGTAGTCCCTTCTCTTCATCTACTCTAAATGATATTGTTTCGCTCTTCCTGTTTATTATCCTATTCCATTCCTCTACATTTTTGTATCCCCCCCTCTCTCTCAGTCTTTTCATTTTCTCTCTTCTTTCTCTCAGGGGACAGGAGCGCTGTGCACGATTGTCATGGCAACAGCAGTGGGAAGACAAGATGGAGGAGTTCTAGCTGGCCTGGCCTCCTGTACAGGAGACGATTGTGTGTGTGAAAACGCCAGATGTTATCTATACAATTAATATGAATTATTATTACATCATATTATCAATATTGAAAAATAAAAATATCACAGAATTGAAAAGTGTTAAGTAAAGATAGATGTTTTTAACAGGTAACTATTTGCACATGCAAATGACTATTTTAATAAATATATATTTCCAAATCTGAGACCTTGCAAGAATATTTGCAGTGTTATTTGATGTGGACATTGACATCTAAAAAAACACATCTGGCTTGTAGACAAGTTTTTTTCTGTTTAACAGCTGTCACCACAGAGTCCTTTAGCAGCTACTTCATTTATTACCACAGCCTATCCATTGCACTAACTACATCTTGCCATTCTCCCCTCTGCTAGGTGTTTGACAACCACAGAGTTGAAATCAGAGAACATTTACTGGACAATCCGAAAACTAAAATGTGACTCCGTTCATTTCAGATGCACTGTTTTGCCTTCGCACGGAGCATTAAAGTAATGGCAAAATGCACCACAGCCTGTGTATCTGCAAATGCTCTGTGACACATTTGAATATTTTAATTGTGAAGCTTCTGAACTCACCGTGTTTCTTTCAGAGATTAACCGCAAGCTAGCCATTCTGACACTGTTCCGTTCAAAGCAATGCTGCCTCCCGGGATAAAATGGTGGCTGAACTTGTAGTATTAAATAAATAGGAAATGCAATTTAAAATAAGTATTACTGTAAATGTAACTTCTGTGACACAACTAAATCTACTGCTTAAATATAATATACAAAACTATAAAAACTATTTCTATTGGAAACATAAAATAATCCCATTTGAGAGAAAAGTATCCTCGTAGAAACGCATTGTGTGATGTTTGTTTGACCTTGTGCCTGTCTTAAAAACTCTGCTGACTCTGAGTAATACAGCGCAGATTGATGAGTCACAGATAAACAGATTAAGGCTTCTTCTCCTCCAGCTGAAGTCCACCTTGTTCCTCCTCCTCTCTTCCACATATACTTATCTAAACCAATCCTCTCATACACGCTCCCCTCGCTGAACTTCCTGTGCTGTTCAGCAAATCTCACACTCTCTCCTCTAATCCTCCTCCTCCACTTTCTCAAAACATGATCCCTGGCCTTCCTATTTCTCATCCTCTCCTCTCTCTTCTTATCTGTCTTAACCCGCTCCTCCCATAATTGTTGTTTGTGAATGATTATTTGCTAGCTGCTAGCGATCACTTGAAAGGTTACCACATCATTCTTAGACAGAAAGCTGAGCACACACCTTAGTCTCGAAAACCGTTATTATACAGTACATCTGCAACTAATGATCGTTTCTATTGTTGATTAATCTGTGATATATATTTTGAATCGTCACATAAATTGTTCAGTCTAGAAAACACCCTCAATTCCTCAGAACCCAGGGGGGACGTCTTCTAATTGCTTGTTTAGTGTGAACAACGGTCCAAACCCCAAAAACTAATCTATTCACAATGATGTCATAAATCCTTACATTTGAGTGTCTGGAACCAGTACGTGTTTGGCCCCTTTGCCTGATTAACTAATGCAGTCTCTTCTGAAGTTTATTGCTGACAATGTACAAGGTGGGTCTAGTAAAATCTTTGTTGCAATCTGTGTCTGACTGTGAGCAGAGCGGCGCCATCAGCCTGCGTCATCTATCTGTACCGCTCTAATGTTTGGAAAATTTAGCTCTGCAAAGTTTTCTTATTTCAGTCCCAAGAACTTTCTTTGGTTTGTGTCTGTAAATGTCCCCCCACCCCCCTCCTCAAAATGGTATGTGAAAATAGTGCTTACGAAATGTTGCTATGTTCAGTGTGTTTTGCGTCAAGTTTTTGGTTTGTAGGCGTGGACCTTGGGATCAGTCACATTGTGAGAATTTGGTCCTAAATTTGTGATGCTGTCAGTATTTTGCAGCAGGCTCTCATTGGCCATCAAATAAGGAAATTGACTATTTTATAGAAATTTTACATTTTACATATGTAAGGAACATTTCAAAAAAAATCGTTTTACTATGTGTAAAATTGTTTGGAATTTAAACTTTTAAGCAATTCTCAGCCCTACCTCTAACCATTGAGATAGAAACTATAGATAATCTAAATACCGACACCCTGGCTGCGTGTGCAGTTTCTGCCCCTCATCAGCTGGCCTCTCACCTGAGCTCATAATACTGACAGGCTGGTGTCAAAGCTAACAGAGATGATCGGCTGCCTGTCGCTATGTATGTCGCCCAAGTAACTGCCTGTAGCCCCCTTCCCTCTCATCCTCTCCTTTATTTCCTTTCCTCTCTGTCCTGCTCTTGCTCTCTTTGAAACACTCTCTCTATGCTCTGGTAGCAGGAATATTGCCCTGCATCCATATCAGTCTCTTTTAAGACACACTCACATAGGCCCATAATGATGCTGACATTTAACACAATACCGCAGCATTATTCCAGCAGCAGTGCACAGGGTCAACTCATTAGAGGGCATATATGATGTGGGGTGCAAATCCCAACCTGCCACTAATAGAGATCTAGGTCAGCTAGCATGGTCGGCAATTTAACAACAATAATGACTGGACCTCCAGTTTCATTCAGTGTCTGCGTAGATAGTTTACCCTCCGGTAAACAATTTGTTTTGTTTTGACATTTCAAAAAGAAAAACATTTATCTTGGGGTCATTTCATAGCAACCGGAATTCAAATTCCACATATACAATACAATACAATAAAGTGTGACTAAATGATCAAACATTAAAATAGCAGTATAGCAGCAGAATGTAAGCCAACTGAATAATCCATTTTTGAATCAAAATCAATGAAATGAAAGTCATGAAAAAGTAATTTTCTGTTAATGATGACAGACTATGATCGCTCATAACTTATTAATTCCAGGTACAGCTTTTATAAAATAAAACACATCCAGAGCAGAAAATAAAGTCACACCCTTCACAATTTAGACAACATACAACGATATTTCCTTTGCACCAACATAAAGAGTGACAAAGTCTCTGAGGTCCAATTCAGCAGCATCTGTATTCATAACGTATACAAGTCCCTGATCTAATGTGCTCTTCCACCCCCCTCCCATTTGTCCATCTTGCCTCTCTACCTAGCCTCCCACACCTTCCCACAGTCATCTGCTCCTCGACTGCCATGCTAACTCAGCCCATCGTCTCTTTTCCTCTCTTCGTTTCATCCCATCCAATCCGAGCATTTTCAACCTGCCACCCACTCTCTTCCTCACTTTTCTCTCTGCCTTCTCATTATGTCACTCTTTACATGCTAACTATTAAAGCTGTTGTCTGTTCAGTTGTCTGTTCAGTAGACAGAAGTACATTCTTTTGTGTGCTTAATCGCACATCCTTACACGTCAAAGCTCCAGTTCTCGCATCTATTTATCCGTATATATGACATCAAGATTTAATACATACCTCTTTGCACCAGCATTGTGACCTCACTGCCTCTGGGACATTTGCTCAGCAGGTCCACCACCTGATTATGGCTCATATTTTGCACATTTCTCTTGTTGACCTCCATCAGAATATCCCCCTCCTTCAGGCCACGGCAGCGCGGATAGTCCACTATCTGCTTGACCCTCTGCCCTCCTCCAGTCAGGCTGTCGGCAATTGTGAAACCAAATCCCTTGTCGCCCTTCTCCATATGGATGGTGATCAGCTCCGGCTGCGTGGCTATGGATGAGGCCAGGGTGACCACATCGCTGGAGTAGCCGTGTGAGCCGTTAGACGCCACCTCCGCTGAGGGGCTGTGCGGCCGCAGCTCCCTCATGCCATTAACGGTTCCGGCCTGGTTGGAAGGCGAGTCAAACGCCTCCTGTCCGTTGACGATGATAGGCTCCTTATCTAAGATCGCCACTGAAGTCACGAGGCTGGTGTTTGGGTCATCAGGGTCAAAGGGCAGCGGGTAGCCACGGCATAAGGCCAGGTCCACCATGGAACCGATGGGGATGGATTGGAAGATCTTCACCACCTGAGCGTGGGTGTAGCCCAGCACAATGGTGTCATTCACACTGACTATCACATCACCTGGACCAAGGGAAATTACACTGTTAGTGATGCCATCATTTACACAATTAACAGCTATTATCTTGGGTTTTAAACTCATAAATCAAGTCAAAACACTGCTGGTGGGAAATTCCATTCAATGTAATGAATGTATTAGGCAACCTAATGGGTGTACTGTGTGTGCCCCACAACCAATTTAACATTGCACTCCTATAACATTGTTGGACTCTAACTATATTTGATAGTCACTATCATGTTATCATAAAACAAAACAAATATACATTGCTGGTAAGCGACATGCATGTTTATAACCAGGAAAATCTCATCTTTTGTTTTGGTAAACATGCAATTCCTCAGTCACTGCCATTTTAAAATCAAAAACACTTTGTATTATGGGTTATTCCTGTAATGTAAGGTCTATAAAGTTGTAGATCTATGGAAAATGTGTATAAAGGGTTAAATAATCGACTAGTGAGCCCTTAAGTGCTGAGTTTACGGTGGTACAGCCCCAGCTGTCGTGGACTTTAAAAGCCAATGTCTGTGAGGTTACACTAGACAGAAGTAGTGGAAAAGTGTGTTGAATGAAATCAGTGCCCCCTGTAGACATTGTTTATGTACTGCACCTGTCTCCATCTTGCCATCCACGGCCGCAGGCCCGTCAAGCACCAGACTTTTGATCTGTAGAAACTCATCTGGCTCATCACCACCGACCACAGTGAAGCCGAAGCCGCGACGACTCTTCTTCAGCTTTGTGTTGATGAAGGTTCCTTTAAGCTCTGCTGGGTTTCTTGTGAAGAACGGCTTCCCTCCTGCAGAGCACCGGAGAAACAACTTTTACTTTCGTGTCCATTCACATATTCTACATGCAACTTTCATGAATAATGTTTTATTGTCATTTTGTCTCTGAGATCAGGATCATACTTTGTAGACTTTATTGTTATATGTGAATAAATCTGCAAGCGGAGACCACAACTGATTCCTCAAATGTTAGGCACCAGTATCATCAGCTGTGACAGGCCATGAAACAATGGATTGTTTTGTCTTATTAGAAGTGTTTGCTGATGCATGAACAGCTCAGACAGTTTGACATGTGCCTAACAACATTTTGTCTGCATGCATTCATTCTTTCACATATACTGTAGTAATTTACACAATTCTTGGTGGTGTCCTTCAAAAGGTCATGTCAAAAGAGTGAAAAATGAAATATTTTCCCCCCAGAAAATAGAGGGAAAATGTCAAAGCAAAGGGAGACTTTACAATGTACTGTAGATGTAGTGAACAAAAACGTTTCTGTTATTATCTGAACTACATGATGTATCGTGTCGAGAACACATGGTAGAAATATCAATCAGCAGTAATGAAATATATACAGTGTCTATTACACATAACAATTTACGTTTGGCTCCTGCAGGCATGGGAGGTAGAGTTGGTGGGACCTGCGGGTCCCTGTAGGTCTCCAGGTGGTTTGGAGCATAGTTTGCTAATGGAGCTGCTGCTGATGAGTGCTCCTCTATCCACTCTGTATAGACACAATCACACACACACAAACACATTACCAACACACACTCAATACAAAGGTGTATTTACATGCCACACATTTAACAATTAACAGCAACATACAGACACATAGAGCTTTAAGCACACACATACTTGCCATCTGTATTTTACACCTCAGTTGTAATTGGCTACTCATGTACATCAGCATCTACTAGTGTTATTTTTTGAATGGAAGATACTTTTGTAAGTCTTCCAATGTCAAATGTAAAAATATATTTCATCTCTGCAAAATAATATATGTTTATAAGGGGTTTTCAAAGTCTGATACTGTGGGCCCCCCGCTCAGACAAAATCGAGTGTCCAGAGGTTTTCAACACAGGGCAAACATCTGTATATAAATGGATAGAGGAGAGTGTCAGTATTCCAGGAATATAGGTAAACATTGTGACGGGAAAATCTGAAGCACAGTACAGACAAAAAATATTGATAATGCAACATGAAAAAAAATAATAATGGTCTAATTTTTGGAACTACAGTTCCCTTAATTTGAGGACATTTGGGGATGTAAACAGAAAGTTTAATGTTGCCATGGATTGAGTTGTTTTGGCCTATATTTGTATTTACATTTTTGGCAATTTGGGACCATTAAAAGTATGCAGAATTAGCTATTGGAAGTTCCTGTTTGCAATCAAGGAACCTTTAAAAAAAAGGAAGAATCATTACTCATCATTATATTTGTAGAATTTTGTGCCAGACTTTAATGCCACTTCTGTCAAAGTTAATGGAGCTGGCATGGCAAGTCACACTATAACCCATCATATCAGTGTTGTTTCACCTTTGACTGAGAACTGCTAACACTAAATAAAAATAAATTGGGGGCTAAGATTTTTAAAGTAATTAATTGCCTCCATGAGCTCAAAAATGTCCCAAAAAACTGTACTGTTTTTTACTGCACTGAAGTGACACTTAAATGAAAGATGCAAGCTAGGGCCCTTCATGTTTATGGCTTGGAGCAGTGTGTGTGTGTGTGTGTGTGTGTGTGTGTGTGTGTGTTTGTGTGTGTGTGTGTGTGTGCGCGAGTGAGTGAGTGAGTCAAATCACTGGGCCGAACTACAATAACTAACTTCCTGTTGTTTTCGGAACACTAGCCTGCACCTGTCCCTTTCCCCTCCCACAGTATCTCTGCCTTACGTCACTCCCACCCGGCCCCCCTGGGGGGGTGTGCCTAACAGTGTGAAAACCTCTGGGCTAAAGTACAAATCTCTTCCTTGCCTTTTAATGGTAAATCAAACTAAATGATCAAATACAGAATGATATACAGCATTTATGATTTTAAATCACATAAATTAAAACCTGAACAAAGACAACACCTGGGCTTGGGCCAGCTCTATTTTAGTCAAACTTGGTCCCTATGAGAATCCAAATTTGCATTTGGTGAATAAAAATGTTTTTTCCCCCATCATGTCTTGACAGAAATTGAAGTCAAGTCACAGAATAGAGAAGAAAAACATCTGGCCAAAACCCAGGAGAGCACTGGACCAACTAGAAGGACATGACACTCACAGACATGAAGAAAGAAAGAAATGGTGCCGTGCCAGGGCAGGAAACGAACCTCGAATATACCGCTCACCTTCTGGAGGCTGCGGCTGCTGCTGCTCCAGGATTTTTCGACGCCGTGCCTCCACCATTGGGTTCTCATACTGAGTCTTCCTGTTTATATGACTGGGACAGTGAGAGGGAGAAGAAACAAGATAATAGAGGTAAGATAATAGAGAAGATTTGTAAGGAAAAAAAATGACAGCTACAGTATATACATACATCAAAATGTGCTCTTATCAATGTGATGGTTCAGCCTCAGAGGGTCTGAACCGCTCTGACATATCTCCATGCAATGCAAAATCCTGTTTGCATGTGTGTTTATTTGGGCCTAGGTGTGTGTGTAATGTGTATAATAACAGTGTGAGTGATATTTTTTGTTTTTCCTGGAGGATTAATAATGTCTTCTTAAGTATGTCTTCTTATTTAATTTGGACAATTTGCATCAATAGGGTGATTAACTTACTCTACATAGTACACCCCATACACTGGGTCTTCTATCCTTTCCCATCCAGGAGGCAGCTCTGAAATACAGAAGGCAACACACCATTAAACACAGAATAATACTTTCACCTCGGGCATTTGCAGAGCTAAGTGAGATACTGAGGTTGGGTTGATTCCATAACATTCAGTGTAGTGAACATAGTTATTAAAATACAGTTACAGTATAGTAATATACAAATATAGTATGCACATTTCTACTGGATCACATTCCTCTATTGCATCTAACATCTCTGATTATGACATTAGAGGGTTCACATGACTTATCCGGCAAGTAGTTAAGTTTTCAGTTTGTTTGTTTGTCAGCAGGATTTCGGAAAAAACTACTGGTCCGATTTCCATGAAACTGTGTTGAAGGGTGTAGCATGGCACAGGGAAACCGGTCACAGTTTCGAATGGATTGGCCTTGGCGTAGATCTGCACTCTACTCTTGTTAATGTTTTTCTTCACAATTCTGAGTAAGAGATTGTTTTGTTGTGTCGTGTTCGTAAATATGGTTAATTATGGCACTGCATTTTGTACTTTTAAATTCTTCCATCAATGAGAATAATTAAATTACTGAACTAAGCAAAGACTTTTACTATTATAAAACTGGATAATTTGTGACCATTTTTATTTTATTTGAAACAACTTTTTCTGTTTCATCCTGTTTCTTAAATTTTAGCTGTGATTTCTACTTGCCAAGGACTCATTAAATTCTCCCTTTAAAGCCGTGCCAGTAGCACTTGTATGTCTAATGAATATCTTGTCAAAAGACATGCATACAAAATTATGACCAGGCTCATACTCTCCTGCCTACAACCACTTTTATTATGCTCGCCACAACTAAATAAAACTCCCAAAAATTGTGTGAACACAACACAGGGGTCAACACACAAGTGAAGTCTGTATAAACTCAGCTTGAGGCGGACAGATGAAGACGGATTAAACTGACACATCCCCATTAAAGATGTTGACATCTCAGTCCTCCTCCTCCTCATTGTATTTGATTTCAGACAAAGGCATTACCGCCTTGTGTTACTGTGGGCTTCTCCCAGGTCCAGTAAACACTTTTATAAGAGTTTGGATTTCACAATCAATAATCACAGACTGTCTGCATCTGAGCAGCCAACAGTAATAAAGGCTTACAGCCAGACATTTAGGGCCTTGTTTGAGACTGAGCTCTGGTTCCATTATGGGGTTGTTTGTGCAATTTGCAACAGGGACAAGAATCAGCAGCTGAGCATTTGCCATTTGTCTCTGAAGCAACTCCAAGTAAATATATCAGTTCATAAGGGTGTCGCTGATGCAAATAACTCCTGTAATGCATGCCGTGGACCGGGAGGAGCAGAATATTGTATTTGTTACATAAAAAGCAAATGCGATTAAAATATGACTAAATCACAGACATTACAGTATTATCTGGAAGCTGAAATGATCAGGGTTAACATTTGGAGACCAGAGCCAGAAATGTAATATAACCAACTGCCAATAACATTAAAGTCATACTGGACTGAACGTATGATGTTCAGGTTTACATCAGATGGTTATTTACCATCACAAACATAAACCATGTCTGTTCTGTAGGAAACAAGAGAACATCTTTTCTGCTTCAAACATAGATTTGTTTACAGTTTCAGCCAAACAGACTGTGTGTATCCTTGAGGTCTAAGAAACATATTCAATCCATTTTTTTCCTTATTTACATTAGCTTGCAGTCATCTTCAGCTCCTATTTTAGAGACTAAAGAGCAGCAGCATAAACCTTTTTTTAAGATTATTATTTGGGCTTTTCCGCCTTTAATTTTTGACAGGACAGTTAGGTGAGAAAGGGGGGAAGACATGCAGGAAATAGTCACAGGTGGCATTTGAACACTGGACCTCTGCGTCGAGGCATTAACTGCTCAGTACATGTGTGCCTGCTCTACCACTGAACCAACCTGGCCACTATAACTTTGGTTTAAGCACAAGAATCGAGAAACCTTACCAAGCTCAGTCTCCAGGTCCTCCGTATGTATGCCTTCTTCTCCAAAATGAAAGCAGGATGAAAGAAAGAAAATAAAATGAAGAATAGAAAAGGGGATGGATAGCAGAGGAGAGGTGGGTCGGGAATGGAGGAATCAAGAGTAAACAAAGAATGAAGTGACAAAGTGATGAAGTCCAAAGAAAGGCAAATAGGGAAACAGAAACCCCTTAGTTTCAATACCTCTATTAGCAGGATACAACCACATCGAAACAAACCGGAAAAATGTAGACAAGTGCAGCGTCCCACTTTAAATTTCACCACTTGATGGTGCAATTTTGCAATTAGACTTCTGGATTCTGAACCACACCACTGTCAATTGGAATTAATCAAAAATGTTGCTGTTTAATTGGGAATTATTTGTCATCTTGTTAAGTGATAATCATTGGGAAAGATCAAAAAATCAACTATTTACAGTATGGCAAATGTAGGACTTGTAACAAATCTTTTGTTTTATAAATACACTGTAGAGCACAATGTATGAGACCTCACACACCACCCACTGATTCCTAAAGCACTTTGCTGAAGTGTAAATGTACACTTTTATTGTGTCAATGAAGTGAAGCAGCTTACCATCGTCATCACACTCATCCAGAGGCCTGGAGCCTTTGTCTCTACACCGAGGATCCAGCCATGATGTGGTCTTTGTGTTGTGGCTGAGAGGAAACAAACAAGACAACAGAATAATTCAACACAGGCCGTCAAACCAACATATAAAGGCACAGCAGGGGTGTGTGAATGCATCAATAAGAATCAGAGAGTAAACCGCGTCAGCAAGTTTACAGAGGACAGAAGGCGCCTGCTGCAAAGAGAAATGAGAACAGAGCGACACACACAGGATATCAACAATAAATGACCGGGCATTTCCCTCTATTGTTAAACAACAACATACTGTAAATCAGTGATAGCAGAAATGAACATACAAGCTCTGAAAATACACAGCCATGTCCTGGTGGTGTGCCTTTGCCGTGCTGCAGAGAGGACAGAGAGGTGGAGGTAGTCAGGTGATCAGGATGTGATCTCCTTTAGAGATCGGGACATGCAGGGATTAACAGGAAAGCAGTGGCACCCAGGGGGCTGGGCAGGTTGGCTGGGAAGGCCTAAAAAACCAAATCATGGGGGAAGACAAGCCACTGGACGAACAAAAGGGGTAATTGTGCAGGTAAAATACAGAAAACACCAACTACGGTATGAGCTATGGTGAGAAATGTTTATTCAGGCAGTGCAAAGAGTGTGCTGCAGCAGATCAAATTAAAATGTTGCAGCTTGCTGATACATACTCTATGAAGTAAAGTTCTCCGCTCTCAGTGTAGGCCATCTCCCAGTTTTCAGGCAGCGGCCCCTGTGGGTCTTCCGGTGAGACCTGCGGTTCAGCAAGGGTCTGCTGCCCGCTTTCTGTGGTGGAGGTGGCCGCATTGTTCAGACCACAGGATAGAGCATTGTCACGTGCGGGGTACGGCCGGAGGATGCCGCCGCGGCGGCTCTCGTCCTGGTCGTTAGGGTTACCTGTGCACAACAAAGGAGAGGGGAAGAGGCTACGCACTAAAGATCCTGGGTAACACAACGGGCACAACGGGGAACAACAACAAAAAACAAAACAAAAAACAGTTCATGTATTGTGCATGCAAGAAAAAAACAGATGAAATAAGCACATATGTTCACTCTGGATACTCTTTAGCACATATTCAACTTAACCCTAACCCAACTCCCAGCACTTTCCCTTCCCCCTGTCTTAAATTTGGCTTCCGCCCATTTCTAGTGTACTGAAAGGGCCCCAGAAATATGCTAATTCTTTCAGCAACAGTCTCTCCCAAACTCTTTTTGACCCCCACCCTGTTTTACCCCTCCACCCATAAGCCTTCTTTCTCCTAAAGCTAGCTGTCCCAACCCCCATTACTCCCCAGTTCTCGCCCAATGTCCACCACTTCCATAGGCTTTTTAGGATTTGATCCAATGCTAATTCAGCCCTGGCAGCCTGGCAGGGGGACACAGAGCCGGCAAAGATTCACAGCATCAAGAAAGAAAAAAAAAAGAACTGAAGCCACTGAAGCTGTGACATAAAAAATCTTGTATCTTGTATATATTTTCTTTTTTATACATAGTATATTATAGAATTTATTTTCATGTAGATACAAATTCTGGAAAGATGTGCTAAGAAAAATCTGGTATAAAAATACTGCTATCACCTGAGGCAGAAATATTTACACTGATGAACATGGTAGAAGGTATTTAATGAGGAAAAGCAAGAAAAGTACAAGATGCGGTAGGATACCACTAGGAAAAGATTAAAGCCTTGTAGCAGTGAGAGAAAATGAGTGTAGCCTGTAATCTACATCTTCCCCCACCCCTCCTCACAGGCAGATGGCAGTGTTTGGAAGCTCACAGAAAAAGGAATCAGCATCACAAAGACATGATGTAACCGCCAGACACCCAGCACCGTACACCAGGGTAGAGGATTATAAACATACACATATTATCTCTCTCCTCCCGTATTCCTAACCTCAGGGCACACACATTCATACATAGACACTCCTTAACAGACATGCACTTAACACATCACAGATGGAGAATACTACACATGCACAGACAAAGAGAGCTACAAAAGAAACTTTGAGGAGGCTGGAGAAGTGCAGCAACGCCCTCACCTGTAAAACTGTTGTTCATTTCCGTGGCCTGGTCGTCATCGTCATCGTCAGCAGGCACTACTCGGGCGTTTTGCATGTCATTGTAGGACTTGGTGCGCTTTGGGGTGGACTGTTGGGAGCCTGCATCACTGAGAATCACTGTACCACCGATGGGCTGCCTTGGCGGCTTGGGGGTCCCATAATAGTTACCTAGGCAACAAGAAGGACATTAGCATGCTTAAGAGAGACACAGAAGGAGAAACCGAGACAGAGAGAGAGGAAGCCGGGGATAAAAACAGACAGAGCAAGGGACAGAGAAGTAGCAGGGAGAGGATCTATGAAAACTCCCAATCATACGCTAAGACGAGAAGACATGAAGCTTGATCACAAATGTGATCACAAATCGTCAAAATACGCAGCTGGTGGTAAAGCAGAACACTTCTAGTTTGTGTTTGAGGCTGCAGAGCTGTATTGTCTGGACACTGAAAGCATACTATGCAAAAACAATGGACAGCCAGCTTGTTTTAGCAGCTCAACATTAATAATGCAATGATATTGTAGTGTTGACTATTGGTGATTTCACAAAATATTTACACACTGAGATTTTTGACAAATAATCATCAGTAATGTGGATATAAAGACTAAGTGGGTAAAGGCAAATAATAGAACAGTGTGGTAAGTTCAGAAAATTACTTTACTGGAATGCAGCCTTTAAAACCAGGAAAAGACACCACTCATGCCATATTACAATATTACAATATCCAAAATCTAAAACGATATCTAGCCTCATTTCACGATATCGATATAATATCGATATATTTTCCAGCTCAAACGGTATGTTAATCTGTAAAAACCCAAAGTGTGAAAACAACAATGTGCTGTTTTACAGGGGGTTATATGTGGCCATTTCTTGGATTCTCTACATGTTGCCTGGAAAATACATGCTACATCAATACTACTTCAATTTCTGTCCCTTAATTTAATGCTACAGGCAGCAGGCGATTAGCTTAGTTTAGGATTAAGATTGTAAACAGGGCGAGACAGCTATGAGATGTCAAACAACAATGTTAATTAATGAGCTTTAGAGATGCTGGTCGGCAGATTTTGTTATCTTCAGAACAAGCCAGGCTAGCAGTTACCTACTGTTTCCAGTGTTTTTATTCTATGCTAACCACCTTCTGGCTGTAGTTTTATATTTACAGTACATAAATGAAAGTAGTATGATCTTCCCGGCTAACTCACCAAGAAAGCAAATTTTTTTCTAAATGCCGAACTTTTCCTTAAACAGTTTGGATTCATCTCCCTTTATTTCCTTTCAACTCTCTACTGGTTACTGGTTGATCCACCAAAAATACATAACAAAACATTGAGAGAAATCACAAGACGGTATGTATAGTCAAAGAGGTTTCTATGTAATCATATCTCCTCCTGGCCACAGACTCCTGTGGACAGGTATTTGACATTGTCTGCGCGAAAGGGAGGAACGTGCCAACACAAAACAGAACCAGTGCCAAGCAGATTAATGTCACACACACACTTACACACACACACACACACAATTTGGCTTAGCCCAGCATAACACACAAATACACACTGAATAAACACACATCCACCAACCCAAACACGTTTAGACACACAGGTTTGTGTTGGTACGAGACTTATCGCTACACAACACTGTCCTAATCAGAGTGAAAGGGGCAGATGTGGACTGCTGTCCTGCTGTCTCCTGGATGCATCAACCCCCCCCATGCACAGTTGAATCGGAATCAACTGAGTGCATAGCCTTACAGCAAGCCTGCATGTAGGAAACAATAAATGTTGCTATGCTCATTGTATCTGTGGAGAATCAGGACACCTGCATGCTGTCATGAATTGAGTGTCAGTTATGATCATCTTCTTCACCTTCATATGTTCCTATTTCCAGTAGTGTGCCACTATCCTCAAGTTCTAGGAAATCCTCCACAGACAGGAAGTTGTAATCCACCCCTGGGACCT
The DNA here is from genome assembly GCA_026937815.1 of Etheostoma perlongum. Lineage (NCBI taxonomy): Eukaryota > Metazoa > Chordata > Actinopteri > Perciformes > Percidae > Etheostoma > Etheostoma perlongum. Next base: position 12,243,470 of record CM049377.1, read on the forward strand.
CTCCGTCTCGAGGGGGGCGGGTCGTACCTAAGGACAGGAAGAAAAAAGCAAAGTTTAGATGGCTGTCAATAACCCATTAAAATTAAATTAATTCAAGCTACGTTGCTTACAATTGACTGGAGGTGAAATATGATTTTTCCTTCTGGCACAACGTGTTCAATATACTTCAATAAGCCTAACATTAGTGTTACAACACAGTCCCAACATTCATTCAGCTGTTTTGAGATGATGACCGCCACGGGGAAGCACTAAATGAGAGAGTTCTAAAATCAAGAGGGTGTGATTGAAAGACTGGTGAGTGGCTGCGAATATTACGTCAGGAAATTAAATCAAGGATCTGCATCTCTCTTCCTCGTGGGAAACTGCTGCCTGCTAAGTCAGGAGATAAAAATAAAGGTCACCTTAAGGAATAGTCCTGACTTTGTTAACAATCCATCAATTGCTTCATGGTGAGTCTGAGATTGTGAAAATGCACCAACATAATAGTATTATAGTCACTTTCCTTAAGCTGTTATTGATTGTTAAAGCTGCATTGTCCTTGTTATGACTGCAATGCTGAACAGCTACACTTACTGCATTCTTAGGTGTTAGATTTCAGTGTAGTACAATAAGAGCTCTTCAGTCTGAGGCAATATATACCAGGGTGTATTCCTTCATGACACCAGAGAAAACATCAGGCAGTGAAATAATTCGGAAAGAATATCACATTTGAGGTTCTCAATCACCTCTTTGGTTTCAAATTCAGGTAAAAAGGTAAACCAACATTAAAATGTTCCTTGCTGGTCTCAATGCCCTGAGCATGATCCCCACTGGAGTTAATGATTAGTTGTCTGTAGTGCCTTCACTTTGTAGGAGGAAACTGACAACAGACAATAGAGACAGGGGCTATTGTGTCTCTGTCTTTACAAAAAGGAGATGAGATGACCAGATGGTTGATGGAAGTCGTAACCCATCTGTGGTCAGTACAGGGGTGTATACATATAGACATACACACGGGTACATCTCACACCCCTCTCAAGCAAGATACACTACTGTAATACGCAGCAGCAGCAGTAGAGGAGCATTGTGGGCCAAACTCAATGCATCTTACAGAGTCTCACCAATGGTAATGGCAATGGAAACCTTATAACAAGACTAAGATTCCACCGTAATGCTAGCTCATCTGTGAGGCTGTAATTATGTTTAATGCTAACACATCATAGCACACAAACTACATCTGAAGATTAGGAGAATGTCATTAGTTTTGCAGGTATTTGGTCATAAGTCAAAGCAATGGACAAATGAATTGTTTGACCTGATGATGGCGCTATACAGAAACAGTCAGAGAGCCAACAAAGTCATTACAATTCCTCAGTTTCAGTCAAAGTCACAAACTATTGGTAACGCTAGATTAAAAGCAAATCACCGACGGTATTAGGATTTATGCTCTGTGGACTATACCATTTTACAGCAATCCATCAAGTAGATGTTGAGATACGTCACAGGATAAGTACCTTTTGGTGGCACTCATGTAAAAGTCAGGGATCACTAATGTCAGTCAGGTTCATCTTTAGCGCACCATGGATATGTACACCAGATTCTATGGCAATCCATTCAATAGTTGGCATATTTCAGTCTGAACCAAAGTGGTGGCCCTACATTATTATCGCTAAAACTATGCCATGAAAAAAAACCTTTTTGAAAGTAGAAATTACAGTTTATCGCTCTTCAACCACTTTAGCATCATTACTATGTTATATTTTAGATGAGTGAAAAAGCTCATGTTTGAGACAAGACACTTTCAGTGTTTACCTGAGCCTCTCCAATATGCAAGCTCACACACTGCATCCCTCAGGGTACATCCAGCCTACAAACACCTGATAACAATAAGCAACTCTGCACCCGCACTGCAAAGGCAGACACTAATTCTCTTTTTATCGCTTTTCTCTTCCTGCCATTTTGAAAATGATTCTCAAGTTGAATTGATAAAGGAAGAAGCAATTTAGTTGACAAGACGTATTGCTCAGAATGTGAGCAACAAAACAAAAACTGACCGTTTACAGCAGCAGCACACAAGCAAAGTGCTGCTTTGTAAATGCCTCAGTGGATCAGGATGAGATGAAAGTGAAGTTGTCAGGGAGTCTGAGTCATAGGATGAGGTGGTCCCATGGTGCGAGATGTTTCTGAGGCTCTGTGTGCTCTAATGATGCTGTCAGGGAATTGAGCTGTTATTCCAGGCTATTCCCCACAGTGGATGTATCTGATAGGATGAGTAATTCTGATGTGCCTATATTACAGAATATTGAACGCTGAGCACTGCCTCTTTAAACTTCTGTTATGTGTTGCGTCATTATGTTTGGCATAAAACAATCGATATGATTTCTTTAACACTTATGATGACTTGAGTGGTACTGCATCAAATTTGCAAAATTTCAAAGAATGATAGTGCATGTGCTTCTGGGTTGACCTCCTGTTTGTACTCTTCTCTATGAAATATTGCAGAAATTTAAATGCAGTATTTTCAGTTCAGTAGGACATCACTCTTGTTGCGTGGGAGCAATCAATCATCTGTCGCCACATTGTGATGTAATTTATGATGTCACAGCACAGTCATGGATGTCCAAGGATGCAGTACGGTATGTCCCGATGGCAAAGTGGGAACCACTAACAGAATCTCACATTCTTACTGGAAAACTATTGACTGCAGCAAACTCAAACAAGAGAAGACAATTGTCATGATTATTATGATACAGCAGTATACCAATATTCTGGGGTAGAAAGAAACACACAATTTATGTGTGGACTCTTGAGTGTTTTATACCTACTCCCAAACAAAAAGCAGAATCTCTTCTTCTGAAGATGAAAAAACTTAGAAAACAAAAATTAGACAGAAATTAGACTATTGGTCAACCGGCATCTATCAGCAGTTTAAAGCTGGACTAGTTCAACAAAAGTTGGGCAGTAAAACCCACTTACATCCAGCAATGCATCATACATACAGTAAACAAGCACAGGAACTAGAGTCTAGGTAGCGGGCACACATATGTTAAAAAACAAAGAGACAACAACAGCTGTGGGTCCAACTCAATGCCAGAAGTGGCAGCATTAATGTTAAGATATGAAGATATGCAATAAGACACGTTCCATAGTAGGTCACATGGTTCATGGTATCATTATAATATCAATATAGAAAGTGTCAATATATATTGTTATGTTTTATAGAGCCAATGATTAATTGATTAATCAAGAAAGAAATCTAAAGATGAATCAATAATGAATTATTGTTAAAATGGTTAATGGATAAAATGCTAAAATTAGCAAACGGACAGGAATGTCTGTTTTTCACTAATCCTGCAAATGTAAGTAGCTTACAGAGCCACATGCTTTACCACATTGATGCAAAATTTATTAGAGCTGAAACATTGATTAATCAATTGGCAAAGACTATTTTCATGATTGTTTAAAGGTCACATGGCATGAAAATTTCACTTTATGAGGTTTCTTTTAACATTAATATGAGTTCCCCCAGCCTGCCTATGGTCCCACTGTGGGTAGAAATGGTGATAGGTGTAAACCGAGCCCTGGCTATCCTGCTCTGCCTTTGAGAAAATGAAATCTCAGATGGGCCAATCTGGAATCTTGCTCCTTAGGAGGTCATAAGGGGCAAAGTTACCTCCCCTTTCTCTGCTGTGCGCGCCCAGAGAATTTGGCCCACCCATGCGAGACAGACATCATGGCATTTAAACAAGCAAAGTGGCAGTTGCTCATGGCGGCATCTCCTCCTAAAAAGCTACAGACTCAGAAATGGCACATACTAAGGAAAGTTCATTGTGGGACAGGCTCTAGTGGCTGTAATTCTGCACCAAGGCTGAATTTTGGGAAAGAGACTTCCGATACAATATTAGGGGACCATCCAAAGAGCACCATGTCATGGGACCTTTAAGTAACTTTTCATACAAAAAAGCCAACTATTTGCTGGCCTTTTCTCCTCTTTGTCTTCTATTTTATATCATTGTAAACTGAATATGTTTAGATTTTAGGTTAGACTGTAAGACAAATCCAGACATTTGATGATGACACCATGGGTTTTGGAAAGTTTGATGGAAATTTATAAAAATGTATAAATGTATATTTTACAACATAAATAATTGTTAGTTGCAGCCCTAACCATCCAGTTTTGTTTAAAGTAATCACTGATTGCAACGGTGTCAACAACTGCCTGATACAACCAGATATTAATGGGATGGCTATTATGGTATAAACGATACAGCAAATCTCTAGACAGTAGACAAATCTACATTTTGTCATGGTACATATATTGTTATATCACCCACTGCTATTAAATAGAAAATCTTCTATAACTGAGAGATGATAAACATACATAAAATGATAAAATGTCTTTTTGATCAGCACTTGACGGCTCAAGCCCATTTGATGGTAAAATGCACTGTTGCTAAAGAAACAATCACCTCTTTTTAGAAAAGACAAAATCATAAACTATGGAGACTCTGTTAAGTTTGGGAGATAATTCCTGTTGAATACCCTGCAGCTTGTCTTCAGCTGGACTCACAAGAGAAAGAAAGAGAGAGAGACTGAATGCTCTCAGTATATGACAGCAACAGGCGAGGTCAGGCTCGTCTCCGTACTATCACGTAGAAAGTCTCTATTTCGTCTGGCCGGAGAAACAATGACTGAGCCATATTCAGTCCTGACCCCTGGCTCTTATGAACTAACTTCCACTGACAGTCATGAATGGGCTCCATTCTTTCACTGTGAGAAACCAGTCAGTGCATGCATGAATGGAAAAATTAAATACAAGCACATTTGAAAATGTTTGAAAAAGTTTTGAAATACCACCAAACCAAGCAGAGAGTAATCTTTTTTCTGGAAAAGGTTGGGCAATTATTCATCCAGAGAGCATACAAAAATACATGAGTTCATTTTAATTTTTTCGTTTGAACTTTGCTGTACTGGGAAGGAAAAACAGCCGTAAAGCCTTTATAAAGGCACAGAGGGTGGGCACAATAACCCCTCTAAAATACATGCAGTTCAATACAACAACACAAACCACCACTTAAAAATACCCAAAGCGCTTAAGCAACATTTCTCTGTCACAAAAAAAAACTAAACATAAACTTCATTTATTGCAGGGCTATTGCATTGGATTACGTTATTTGATTCCACTCCCTGTATTTCTTATGGTTTGGTTTTCCCAGTACAGACACATTCCAGGGGGAAAAAAACATTAAAAGCTTTATAAAGCCATCGTACATTGCTAAACAATTATTATAATCATTAATCACAACTGAAAGATGTTTTGATTGATATTTCTTTGAACTGTGGTAAAATTACTGTTAGATCGCCATGTTCTGCTGTCTACTTTGTTTTGCTTTAATAAAATCAAATGTGACAGGCCCGGGCCTTCTGCAGGCATCAAATATGCTCTTGAAAACGCCACTTTCGCACACTATATTTTGAGTTTAATGGTCCGTGGTTATGATTATTCACTAAAGAAATATTTGATTTTACTGATGGAATTTTCATTCAGCACTAACATTGGCGTAAGTGTACCCAACTGAAAATATGCTCCAAACTTTATAAACCTATTTTTTTTAGGTTTGAGACTTTCATAAAAAAATGCAGTGGGTGTGTGTGTGTGTGTGTGTGTGTGTGTGTGTGTGTGTGTGTGTGTGTGTGTGTGTGTGTGTGTGTGTGTGTGTGTATGTGTGTGTGTGTGTTTTCGGTGTTACAAGGTATTGATTCTGCATGTTTTCTAGCCATGTGAATGTATTTGTGCTGTAATTTCAATTTGTGGTAAGTGACAGAAATGCGGTTCATGTAAATAACTTACAGTACATGCACATGTCATGCATAAAAAACACTAAAAATAGCACATAGAGAGGTACTTTTTTCATATAACAAGCTCAACAGTTTTTATGACAGGGAGTCTTCACAAGAGCTCCTTCCAAACATAGCCTACTAATCCTGCCCAGGCTAAAGCTTTGTGTTCACTGCTGGTTTGTCTTAAATCCACCAAAACACCAGAACTACATTAGGTAAAACCTGATGAAAGGAGTTTTACTGCCTCAGAGAATATGTACGGTACTCAACTCCTCTGTTTAGCAGTCACGTCATTCACTGACAGTAATACTTGTTCACTACTTGTTAACTTGTTTGAAGTTAGATGAGACAATTGGGCTAGTCTCATGTAACCAGAACCAGTAGCCTATTAGCTTAGTTTAGCATTAAGACTAGAAGCAAGGGGAAATGGCTTGTTTCTGCCTCAACAGAAGAAAATTCCCCTTCCAGCACTTCTAAAGCTCATTAGTTTAATGTAAAAAAAAGTGTTTTACCTTTTACAGGAGGTTACGTGTGGGACTCTTTCTTGGCAACACATTCAGTAACTCCATGTAAAACTACAACAAATAAAAATGTGTTTTTTACTTTGAAACAAGTAGAAAAGTAAAAAATGCTAATTTTAACACAACAGTAGTTAAAAGAAGACTAGACAAAGAACAAAGTTCAGACATTGTGTGCTGTTCCCAAGATGTGAAATTCCAAAATAATTGCCTCAGGAGAAGTAGATGAATGAAATTGACTATAGCTGGAGCTAATGTAATGCCATTGGTTTTGCAATTGTGTACTAAAGTGATGGACACATTGGAATTGATCCCTAGGGGTAAATGAATGTACATACGAAATGTCATGGCAATACATCAAATAGTTGAGATATTTCAGGCTGGTTTAAAGTTTGGAGTGACAGACTGATCAACATTGCCATCCCAATTAGGTAAAAAAGATGAATTTTTACAGAACAATACTACTGCAATTTACCTAGAAATATTTTGAACACAATCTGCTGAACTGCTCTTGTCAAATTTGTTTGCAGTTTCGTAGCGCGGTAATACAGTATATTATATATATATATATATATATATATATATATATATATATATATATATATACACACACACACACACACTGATATACAGTATAATGTGAGACCATAGAAATATGTCTACCGTCAGAGATTTAGCTGCACTGTTAAGGTTACAATCCATTAATCTCTGGCTGTATTAGGCTGTTGTTGCAGGCAATGTTGCAAGTCAGTCAGCTGGACTGCATCCATAATATGGCTTTCAAAATAAAATAAAAAATCCCACGCATTTATTTTTTTATTGTGTAATGAATAAATATAATTCTCACTGTCTGCTCCCCATATATTATTATCATTTTGTCCTCTACCTATCCATTAAATCCTCCTCTACTTTCATCTTCACTTCTCACCACGAGAAAGTTTAATTTATTTCTATTTCTGTATTCCTGCTTTGGAAAATATTCATAGGCTTTAGTGGTCAGACAAAGCAGTGGGTTTCTAGGTGTGATGAGCTGTCCCTGCTACTTGGAGATTTTAGAAACCAAACAAACAACATCCAATCAGTATTAATCTCTCTCTTAACAACATGTCAATCAGCAGCTCCAGTCCATCCCTACTGGGAGAAGAATGGAAGAAGTACAGGGCTGTTGTGACAGGGGGGCAACTGCCAAATGGTGGAACGGCAGAAAGAAGAAAGATGGAGTACTGTACGTGGAAGAGGACAAGGGCAGTTCAGGAAAAACAATCACCTAATGGGCACGTGAAATCCCTCACACAACACAACAGCTAGCATTTCGTCCCTCATTCTCACCTCTCGCCATCTGACAAACAACCGTCACGCCACGAGAAGACAAACACAAACATACACCACACCTCTGGTTTATTGTGCAACACACTCTCTGTGCTGCTTCTCCTCACACCTCCTCTTTCATCTTGTCTGAGCATCGTGTTTTTAAGTGAGTAGCATCTCGCCCTCTTTCTCACAAGGATGAGCTGGGTGTGTGCATGCATGCATGTCTGTATGTGTGAGTATTGATCCAATCACTGCTAAAAGGATTAAGGAGTCCAGGCAAGCGCCTTATCTCCCTCGTTTCTGTCACTATATTACCATTGTCTCTATGTCTCTGTCACTGCACTGGGTTCTCTCGTCACAATGCAAAACATACCAGTGTAGTTGCCTGACTAGTTAAAGGACACAACATGAATCAACCTTTAATCTGTTTTAGGGCTGCAGCTAATGACTATTTTCATTGTCAATTTTTCTTTCAATGTATCAATGAATTGTCTGTAAAACATCAGAACTGGCATAGTTCCCCAAAGCCCACGATGACATATGATTGCTTTTTTTTGTCTGACCAACAGTCTAAAACTAAAACAAGATATTTAATTTATGATTATACAACAAAAGAAAAAAGCGACATCCTCACAATTGAGAAGCTGAAACCGGAGAATGTTTGGCCTTTTTTTCCAAAGAATTACTTAACTGATTCATCTGTGATCGAAATTGTTTCAGATTAATTTTCTGATAATCCACTAATCTAATCTGTTTTATAACATTAAGTGAATATTTTTGGGTTTTGGACTGTTAGTGAACAAACAAGACATTTATTTAGTTTTAATGACTAAACAATAACTGCAATAATCATAGAGGTATCTCTTTTCACATTTTAGAGCCAAATCTTGAGTACAAACCTTGTACCCCCCTCCACTGTACTCTGCTGACAGAACCACACAGAAACAACCCAAGACACAGATAGAGGAAAGAAGAGGTGTGTAAACACATATATAGTGTATTCAGAGTATGATCTATAAATAGCAGTTTGTGTAGGCCAGTTTCTGTCCTCACTGGCAGTTCATAAAAAGCTCCGGAGCAGGGGACATGTGTCCCCAAAGTGGCCTGTTTGAGTGCCTGCTATGACCCAAATCCTGTCTCCTTTTACTGGGCCACTCACTCATTGCTACTGAACACGGATCATAAACTTCAGGAGCATCTGAGCTCCGTCCTCCATCATTAATTACAGACCTTGGAGAAATGTTATCACCTTCCAGTAGGTACTCTATGTATTTGAATCATGATGGACACTTTGAAGAGTCATTTTAACATCAACCGAGGTGAACTGAAAAAGGTGACTATTCATCCACACATACAGTAACTGTCATTGTCTTGGAGATTACTAAGGACTTGTATGAAAAGAAGATTAACATTTTCCAACTTCAAGTGCAGTATAACAGCAAGATCTCTCAGCGAGGTACCACAGAAAGCAGAAAAGCGTTCTGATAAGACTAAAATGGCCTTTATACCGGCTGGCCTTCTTTAACTACATGATGGCAACAATGTCCTGACACTCAAATCATGATACACAGACAATGACTGATTGATTTGTCAACATTCTCTCAGGATTACATAAGAAGACTACATTTAGAAAACTGTTGTGTTTCTATGGAAAAGATCAGTTATGTCATGACAAGACGTAGACACCTGCTTTAGATTAGGCTTTAGGCACAGAAGATGTTTTTTGGTACTTTCACATTTAACCCTCAAGTTGTCTACGGGTCAAATAGATCCGTTTTCAGTTAATTACTTTTTTTCTCACAAAAAATGGGCAGTCATTTGTAAAAGTAAAAGCTGGAACATTGTAAAAGTGACAAATGTGGGAAAAAAGCGATAACAATGTTGAAAAAATGTCACCAAAACTTTTTTTTCCATGGTTGACGGGAAGACAACACAAGGGTTAAGTAAAACAATACTTCCCTATGCACTGAAACATGTACAGTTAATAGAAACCACATTCAAGTTCCTTTATCTTTTTCAAATGGACTCAGACAGAATCTGGAGTTTGCATTTCCAAATACTTTTGAATACTACTGTACTGTAAAGGAGCTAGAATTAGTGGAAAACATTTAGAGAGCCATTTTATCTAGCTTCACAGAAAAGCAGATTCTGAGGCCATCTGGCTACTGAATCTTTTACAATGCACAGGGCTCAACTTTCACTCTTTTAGCAGCCAAAAATCCCTGTTTTCTCTCATATATTGCGCCACATCATTTGGCCCATCGAGTGGGCTGATGCAATCCGTGTGAGTTTATACTGAGATGGAAGTTGTAATCTGTAAAAGCTAACTAAATATTTCATTCATGTAGCTGAGTGAATGTTTGTATCTTCTGAAAGTGGCTCAAGCCTGCCAGGGATATCCACATGTAACATTATGTACGGTCCATGACTGGGAAGTCTAACAGATAAAAATAAATATGATTTGGTACTAACAATGTATATTAATAACATCCCCTGACTTTTCCTGTCATGCCACAATGAAATTGAAATTTGTGGTTGAGGGAAATGTCTTAACAACTATTAAACGGATTGTTAAGGTAATTTGAAAATTTGCAAATGTTAGCATTCTAACACGATACACTAAGATAATAAACATGGTAAACACTATACGGCACGTGAACATTGTCATGTAAGCATGCTGATATTAACATTTAGCTCAAATTACTGCTGTGCCTGAGTGCAGAGCCGTTGGCATGGCAGCAGACTCTTATGTATGTAAACTAATTATATATTTAGGACAATTGGTATTGCTTATCAGGTGAAAAGCAAGTGTTTCTTGTCTATTTTCTTAATCTCTGCTGACATGTTTTTTTTTCGAATGGTTAGTTGAGCACCAGTTGGCTGGTGAAGCAATAACAACACCCCCAATTGAGTGTTTAATCTGCACAGACAAACAGTAAGCTTAACCTGGACATTGTTTCTTGCCTTGAAATGAACCTGATTTAGACACTTGGATGTCTGCAGTGCAGACTGTGTTTCACACGATTGTTCTTCATTTGTTACTGATATAATAATTTATATAATATAATAATAGTTACTTGATAGTACTGGATTGTCATTGTGTGCAATGTTGAGCATTCTTCAAAAGTCAAAAATAAAATGGTGTTCATAGTGTTTCGTGTTTTTTTTTTAAATGCTTAGGTTGTGCAGAAGCTGACGAGTGAAAATTAAGTGTTGTTTGAAGTACAACTGAAGTGCAGGTTGTCAGACTAATGGCGACACAATATATCCCTACACGTCTGCAACCTCTCTCTGTGTCTCTCTTGATGTCCTTTTCCGTCCCCTGGGTCAGTTTGGTTCAGCGTTATACCTGGGGCCTGGTCTGGCTATCACCAGACCAAGCCAAGTTCAATAGATTTAAGATTTAGCATTGGTCTGGGGAGTGGGCTCTGTATTTTCACTGCACAAGAGGGGTGAACAACGGGCATCGTTCAAATGACTCGCAATTGGATAGTCCTTCAACCAATTAGACCAACAATCCGGGTGAGATAGAAGAGACAGATTGCGGGTTGCTGCGCTTCGGTGGCGTTCGGTGGCCGCTATGTTGAATGTAAACAAGAAGCTGCTTGGTCGCTTCTCTATCATCATTGTGTTAAACTCGCCAATAGCGCGCCAGGCAGATAAGCCAGTTTGTGATTGGTTCCCGCAAAATTGGGAACTGAAGCAGGAGAATTAAACGTGCAGGTTTCCAGACCGAGCTGTAGGGCAAAATCAAATCGCCGGCGGAGTGGGCGGTGTTTACCCAGTCTACCTGGGGCCAGGATAACCTGAACACCTCTCCGTCCACACCCACACAACCTCTGGTTTAACTCTTCTGATCTTTACTCCTCTGTTGTCATCAAAGACACTAACTGCTCATGATCATGTCCACGTAGCACAATAAACACCATGAAAGTAAAAACACAAACAAACAGAAAATCATTCACATATACGCACACACACCACCACATTCACATACACAAGCACAACTCCAGGTGAAAAAACACTATCCTGTGTGTTAACAAAAGACAGTGGGGCTGTCAGCACCCTGACATCTGATACCCTCAATTGCCTTCCTGCTGTTGATGGTCTGGGGAGCTTCCACTCATTGTCTAACACAGACATAAAGACACTAGTAAACACACACACACACACACACACACACACACACACACACACACACACACACACACACACACACACACACACACACACACACACACACACCGGTTCAGCCAAACATCTGCTGTTTTTAACCCCTGCTGGTTGCGAGTGTGAGCGTGACAGGGGGGAGAACATACAAGACAGAACAACTTCCAACTGACCTGAGAGTGAGATTAGCCTGATGGTGGGACTGTAAATTGTGGAGGGAAATGAGAAATCGTTTTTATTTAAATTCTTAAAAAACAACATTTTACCACTAATGCTTTTAACTGTCCCGTTCCCAACACGAGAATCCGCAGCTAAAGCATAAATTGGGGAATGTTTCCAGAATAAACACATGCTTGGTGTTGATGGGGAAGTGTGTGTTATGAAAACATAGGCTGAGAGGTGACATGAGAAAAAACTGTGTGCATATCTCAGAGCAGACGGAACAGGGGAGGGGCAGAAAAAGCCAACAGTCACACAGGGAGTAAGGCAACTCTCTTGGGCCTCTAAGCCAATTACTGGAGCAGCATTGATTGAGGCAGCACTTTAAGGCCTCATCTACACAAGTAGTCCCTTAATACACTGGTAAGATGATGGGAGCATCTCAACCGTAAACTATGCATAGATGGCCATTTGCATCCATTAGGGTGTCAGCGGGACAAATCTTTTTAGTGATGCTAATACAACTAATACTCATTATTACAACATATTTGGTAAAAACATGGGTTAAACTTATTTTAATTAAATCATCATGCTTAAAGGCTTAGACATAGACAGGTAGGACCTGATTCCTCCGTCCTGATCAACTCACCCAGAGACCAAGGTGAATATTACATCCCGGGTGCCGTGGCTGTGTTCAATCAGCACTTCCATCCCCCATTAAAGGGATTGCTGGCCCATAATGATTTATGAAGGGGAACAGAGAGAGAATCAATGTAGCGGAGGCCCTCAGATTAATGATTAAACAAATAGCAGCCCCACTCCAGATCCTATCAGGGGCCGAGGTGCTGCTGAGAGCATGCCATGCTGTAGCAAGTTTAATTAACTACCATGGGGTTGGGGAAGCTTCAGCAGAGAGCTACCATGCCTCTGTTTGCGCCCCACACTGAAACACAAATGCAAAACCACATTCAAACTGCCTTCAAAAGTCACTATTAAACAAAACAAGTTCCTGTAAGATGTTTTGAAGTATCTGCAGTATTGCAACAAAAAGGGTCTCATTCATGTACGTCAATGTTTGGCTAATGATTAACAATTAACATTACCAATTGTACTGCAGATTAGGCTCTCAATTAACCGATCATAATCTTTAATAATTTTGTCTAAACAATGTGAGAAAATAGTGAAAATGGCCAATACAATTTCCTGAAGTCCAAAGTTATGTCTTCAAATGTCTTACTCTGTCTGACCAATAGTTCAGTTTCCAGTCACAGAAGACCAAAATCTGCATCTCATCATCCTATTTAAAGAGCTGCTAGGTACTGTTTGGGGGGGGTTGCCTGAAAAATAGTTCTAATACTAATTTCTGTCAATTGACTAATTGATTAATCAACTAATCGTTTTGGTTCTTCAGCTTAAATATTTCTTAAAGTAAGGTATCTAAAAAGTACTGCTTCACTATCAAAACAATCCAAACATAAACCGGCCCTTACCAAGGAGCCTATCTTATTATTTTTTATAAGCAAAGCAGGTTCCTTGCTGGGATTGTTTGAATAAAGGGATGATGCAGTTACCCATTAAAAAATGAGGAGGACAGAGAGAGAGGCCAGACACACAATACTGCTGCCCAACTGCTGCTGCCCAACACAACAGGCCATTCTTTCAGCTCGCGCCACAACACTCCTTACAGCTGAGTCCCAGCCTCTATTCTCCTGCTGTTCCCTCTGCTCCCTCCCCATCTCTACCCTTTCAATACGGGGGAGAAGAATGAGGGAGAAGGAAGGGGGGGCTGAAAATGAATAGTGGGCAAGAAAATACAATCTGAAGCGTCATTGAAGCTGGAAATCTTGTAAAAGGGATTGTACAAAAGATGGCAGGTTTTTATTTACCTATAAGAAATCCCTGTTTATTGGAGAACACTGGGATGAAATATTGAGGACAGAGCTTTCATTTAAAGAGTAAAGCTGAGAGTAGGGAGCTAGTGCACAAGGAGGGGTGACCCAGGGAAGTAGAAATGAGGGGGAGATGGAAAGATGTGGCAGACTTACATGTATGTGCACACACATCCGCCATAATCACAGACAAATGGCACAAAAAATCAGTTTATCAATACCACACCACACATCTGCATCAGCACTGATTCCCACAGTCACAAAAAATCCACCTGCCTCTGTATTTCTGCCTCCTCTGTGTATCTGTTTATTCTCCCCACCCAAATCCCCTCCAACTGTATCCCGGAAGCCAGGGCATCATTCCCAGGAGAAGAAGTAAATGTCACAGGTTTACCTCTATACCGCCACTGCTGTTGCTGCTTTCCTTGTTATTCCATAGAAATATTAAAAAAGATAAATCCAAGCAGGCTGAATTCTTGTCTCCCTCTCCTAACCAAACCATCCATGGATCATCCAGTTCTCTGTAAGCGAGTACTAGCTTCCAGCTTGTGAGCTCATTCAGGCAGGCAGCTAGTAGGCAGCTGCCGTTTTTCTTCAAAGCTCCACAAGCAGAGCAAATTAGAGGTCCAGCCCAGCTTAGAGGCTAAGCCATTGTGAGCTATTCACACTCCAGTTCCTGTCTGAGGCCAATGGTTGCAGCCCCCCTTCATACTCCCGCCCACTCCCCCTCCCTCCCTCTACCTTGTGCTCTCTCTCTCTCTCTCTCTCTCTCCCTCCCTCTACCTTGTGCAGTCTCTCTCTCTTCTCTGTCTTCCCTTCTCCTTTCTCCTATCTTAGCCATAAACATAGACGCTTGACATTACCTAACCATGGTGCGTCCCGATAAACAGTCAGCCTTAGGCAGTTCTCCAAGGGTGAATGTTGGGTTAAGGAAGGGTGTGGAAGTCAGCAGGACAAGGATGAGATGGAAAGGAAGATGAGAGGAGGGTACTGTATAATCAATGTATCATATAGTGTAAAAGATGATCCTGTTCTTACCAGCTTGGCAAGTAATAACTGTGCAAAAATGATGACCAAGGTTTTTGGTTTTACATGAGAGAGTGCAGAGTTGGGTTACAGGTTGGATTTGTTTACTATGTTTTAACCGGACTTTATAAGGACCTTGGGAGATTAAGAGCCCAGTGGCAGACCAAAGAAAAGCCTCCACCTGGCAGCGCAGGCCTGTACCTGCATGGACATGGACTGCTGCCCAGGCAACTTGACCACACAACCCAGGAACTGCCCTGAGGGAAGAGGACTGCAGCTTTCTCTTTGGATTCACATGGTCCAAACTTACCTACATGCCCTCATTGTATCACTGCTACAAGTTAAAGAATAGTAGCTGTACTGGCACTTCTGAAGTGAATCAACGAAAGTGCTAAATGCTACATTTTGTACCTTAATGTAACTGTTCCACGTTACCTTAAATACAGTTTTGATAAGCAATAGAGTGACATAGTTTGTTTGTTTATTAAGTATTTACGTCGAGCTTTGTTGCTAAATGGAAGTATTTGCACTGTATCTCTAATAACATGAAGGACAAGGTTGGACATGTTTTTGTTACATTGACAAAGCTAAACTCAGTTTGTAGCTTGCCAACAAAACATCCTTCTGCACAATTTTGCAATGTCAAACAAGAGAAGACTCCACATATTGAGGGCTAATTTTACTTTAATTTATGCAGAATATACTGGTACGGTGCTTTATTAGATTTTGCAAATACAGGTATATCTATAAAATGTGAACATTCCCTGATATCTGTTTGATAATTGGTCAACCTACAGGAAAGATACCGAGACTTTTTGGGAAATACACTTAATAGCCAAAACAAAGATGAAAAGAACTCTTGTGTATATACTGTACTCAGAATATGAAGCTACAGCCAGCAGAACGAAAGCAGTGGGTAACATCTAGCATGACTCTGTCTAAAGGTAAAACAGTCTGCCTACCAGCACCTTTAAAGCTCACTAATGTCTCAGGGTTTTTTACTAGTGAAAAATCTGAATAATAATAATAATAATTTACAGTAGCCTTTACAAGGAGCAAACACATATAACAACATGTTAGCAATTTCTTCCTGCTGGCTGTAGCTTTACATTAAGCGTACAGACATGGCAGTGGTATTAATCTTCTAGTATAACTCCCAGCAAGAAAGCTGATAAATTCCCAAAACCGTCAAACCATTCCTTTATGGATTACCTACATTGACAAAATGGCAGGGGTATGGTGGGTAAGAGAATAGAACATTCTTGTGACATACATAATTTACAGTTTGCAAAATGGCACTGCTCAGCTATTCTGACAACCAAATATTGAAACAGCAAACGAGCAAAAACTGCATAAAACATACTGTAAAATCTGCAAATCAGTAGACTGTAGAGTTTCTTATGGTGAAACACCAAATAAGGCCCTGGGATAATCAGAGCACTCAGGAGTAAATATACAGATACTGTATGCTGCCACATGAACACAAAGTTCAGTGAAAAAAGTTAAAGCATATCAGATTTCAGATCAAGCTGGCATCATCACACTCACTGCTTGGAGGCATCAAGGCTCACAAACACTCAGGAGCTACAGTATGTGAGATAGCTGGCTCCACATCCAAACCATCACAAGACACTCACACACAGATTAGTCTTGTAAAAGACTCGTAAAAGATCATAACAGAGAACTTTTGTTTAGTCAGTGAATAAGCTTCATTTCCTTGACCTTAAGGACGGGGTTATAATTATCATACTCCGCCACCACAAAAATAGACACACTGTCTAAAATATAATCTGTAATCGGTTAAAAGAATTCACACCTGCTTTAAACAACAATCCAAAACTCTGTTTTTGTTCCATGTGGACTCCTAGTTTGGCTGAAGTATCACTCTGGTCGAAGCAGGCAAGGACTGGAGTCATCCCACCCGTGGTACAGGACTACGTGAAGCATTTCTGCAGTTGTTGGACACAATAGTGGCTCGTTAATCAGGGACTGGTCCCTTTAGATTGACTCGAATGACTCTGGGGTGATCCACCACCTTTACTTGAGTACTCTTACATGAGCTTCGTGAGGTAAAACAAATGAGGATTTTGAATAACATAATAAAGTTGATGTAAGACCACACTTAAGGTATAGTTTGTTCCATACTCCAGGTGCAGAAACAGAAACAGAGGTTGTGTTGTTGCAATGGTTTCTTTTGGATATAACGGACCTTAAGATGCCTTTAAAACGGGGCCTGGAGGGGATTGCTAATAACAAAAACAACATCAGAGACCACAACCTCCAGTGCCACCTTCCACCCACATGCCAATCACAGAGAAAAAAGAAGGTAGATATGCAGTCCTTTTGGCCTATATGTATATGATTTATTCTAATGGTACCAAACGATGCCAGTTTGTGAGTGTATCTGTAAAATATGCTAAATGTGGCAATGAAATCACAAACATGCATTTAACATAAGCCTCACATACATAGTCCATGTAAACACAACCACACACACAGACAGGCTGCACCTGTCTTTATACATCATTACTATGCAAAAAAACAAACATATTTGCCCAGCTTCCTCAATGAGCTTGTAAGCCTTTGTTTTTCCCATTCCTTGTCGTTTCCAGAGCTAATCGTGTGTTAACACAGCAGATATTTGGTCACATGAACAAAATATGAACCAAGCATATGTGAAAAGCAGGCAAACAGAAGATGGGGCCCACTCATCTGTTATAAGAATGAATGGCCATCATTAGCATGATGCTCCCCGGCTGCACCCTGCAATGCAGCGACACACACAATGGCGAGTGCCACGCTTCCCCCTGTCGTCCCCCCAGAGAAGCCCTTTTGTTTGAGCAGCATCTGGACCTGACCTCCATGCATTTGAGGCCGATGACCCCCCTCTCAGTTCCACATCTCTTCTCCTATCCTAACCTCCACTTAAAAGCCGGCTCTGCCTCTACAGCAGCTCTGCCTCCTCCTCCTTGCCTTCTCTCTTCTCCTATACCATGTCCGTTCTCCTCACACAGATACTCCCCTCCCTCCCTCTTCTAGCTAAGGAGAGCAGCCATCTCTTGCTTGTTGAAAAGAAGGTCTGTGTACTAGTGGGCCTTACACAAAGCCTGCAGGGTGAATTAGTAAACCAAAGAGGAAAAAGCACTAGGGCTACTGGCCATCTGTCCCTCTGGGTTGGACGTGCCTGCTCCGAGTGTGCCTGCCCCCCCACTTTTGCTCACATAATTCCCACCCCTACCCCCACCGTCCCTGATTCCCTTAGCCTATATACACAGCATCAACCACATACACACACTCTCTGCCATGCATACATCACAGGCTTCGGATGGTGGATGGCAATGAGAGTGGAAAAAGAAGAAGGAGAAAACGAGGAGAGAATAAGGAGCTGCCACTTGCCTTGATGCAGAGCGAGCCCGGAGCCAGCAAATCAAGCCGTAATCCCTTTCTTTGTGTGAGCGGCAAACAGAGAAATTTGTCTCCAACAATGATTTCCCCGAGAACGACAGTGGAGTGGAAAACAAGGAAGCGAGGGAGTGAAGGAAAG
This sequence comes from Etheostoma perlongum, assembly GCA_026937815.1. Taxonomy (NCBI): domain Eukaryota; kingdom Metazoa; phylum Chordata; class Actinopteri; order Perciformes; family Percidae; genus Etheostoma; species Etheostoma perlongum. Next base: position 12,261,907 of record CM049377.1, read on the forward strand.
CAAAGAGGGGAGGGAGAGAGAGAGAGAGAGAGAGAGGAGATGGAGGGTGAAAGCAGCAGAGGCAGGGAGACAGTGGGAGCAGCTAGAGTGTGACAGAGAGAGATAGAGGAAGGCAGCAGTCACTGCCGAGCCACAGGGACGCTGACACTCACTGGAGGATTTAAAGTGAAGAGAAGAGGACGACAGAGAAGGGAGCAGAAAGGGAGGGAGAGATCAGAAGGGGGAGGGAGGTGGTTTGCTATGTGGCTCAAACGATGGGACAACGCCGAGATAACCCTCATCCCCAAGCAGCAGCTGTAGATGTGCGAGGGAAATGAATCCCATGAGAGGCCGACTTCTCTATCAATTGTGACATTTGCCGCACATGATAACAATGGCCATCTGTAGCAGCGGGGCTATGAAGGAGAGGGGAGGAGGATGGCTTGACAGAGAAGGCGGGGGCTTCTTATAAACACACATTCACACACATGCCTCAAAAGATAAGGAAAAAAACACCTCGACTAGTAGTGGAGGGAAAGGCACCTGTTTGAGTCAAGCAAGAGGGAGCAACACATGTGACCAGGAGAGGGGGAGGAGGAGACCTGACAGACACAGAGACAAAGGAAACAGAGGGCTGAGAAGTGTGGCTTTTATTTGACTGGGCTTTTGTCATTCTGCCTTGTCATGCCAAGAAAACATTTGCATGTTTGTGTGTGTGAGCACGATAGACAATAAACAGGAGGTGGCAGCAATAGTAGGTCACCAAGAAAGGGATAGAGGGAGGGACAGGAAGAAAGAAGGAGGGCTTGACAGTATAAACAGACTGACCCACACTGTGTTGTGGCCGATTTGAGCTTTTTCTTTGTCATTACTAGAAGACAAATACCATGTCAAAGAGCCTCACACATAGTCTAGTGATATTACCTATTTTTTTCATATTGTTAACAAATTTCATGAAAAGACCAACAAAGAATTGATCATATTTATAAGTATTGCTCATTTAGCCAAAGCCTGCTGTGTCTTATTCTTTTGTGCCATAGACCACTGTTAAAAAAACCATCAGTGGGTCACAGTGTTTCACTGGATGAAGTTCCTTTATCAACATGAACGTAGCCACTATTTTAAGACAATCCCACATACACCATCCTGCTGCTGTAAATACTCCCTAAAACACCAAATTCATGTCTGTAAATAGTCTCCAACAAAGACTCTAACTCCTGTTTGAGCCACATTTTCTGTGTTACTATACTTCTGTTACTGATTTAGATGAATGTTTTCAGGTGCAACAAATGGGCTTAGGACTGAGAGACACAGACTAACACATTGTTAGTTTAGTTTTATCATGAGATTAGTTGACAATAAGAAATAGAAAAATTGAACGCTAGCCCTACCCTTTAATGTGTCATCACTACAACTATGAAGTAAGTCCATTCTGTGTTGAGTCAATTTACAGTATATAGGGACACTATTAGTTTGAGATACAACCCAGAAAAATAATAATGGAATATGTCCAATTAATAAATAACGAGGGGCCCTTGTTTCTGCATGGTTGTGTGCAGGACAGGTGACTATGTAAAAAACAGATTGTCTTGCTTACTTCTTTTACATATTTATACAGTATTTTGGCAAAACAGCAGTCCCTGTAGTGACTTGCTCAGATGTGAGAATACAGTAGACAGGATTTCAAGGGGTCTATATATTATTCTGCATGTACCATTTGTACCACAGGTACTTGTTCTTGTTGACTTCTCCATCATTCACCCTTTTCATGGTTGAGAAGAGTAGTCAGAAAAGTAAAAAAAACCTTCTAACCCCCTAAAATGAAGCAATGTCTACTAGTGACTCCAAAGAGATGAAAGGAGCCAGCATGTTAATGTTTAGTCTGTACATTTTAGAGGCATTAGAAGGTAAATGTATCGAGTATTTTGCGGGGGGAAAAGCAAATATTAGTGAAATGAAGGCAACAAATTGAATTAATTTAATCTGGTGACCCCTCAGACTGCCTTACAAAATGGCTTTTTTTATTTTGTCTATGTTCAATTTTGATATCAATGCGGTCTGTCCTCTGTGCGTAGAGGCATTTCCATAGTACTGGGATCTTTGCAAGAGCCCAATATGTTCATCAAATAATGAGGCAAGAATCTAGTTTCAATATATCAGAACATTATAATCTCAGGCAGGGCGTCGGGGGAGGCTCAGAGAGGCGGATTTACCGGTCACATGGCTGAGCCCAAGAGTAGGACAGACAGCCAGAGATAGGGCAGAGGTAGAGAGCGGATAAGCAAAGATATAGAGAGACAGAAAGAGGGAAAATACATTAATCTAGTACAGAAGCCACATTTTATTAGGTAGCACTGCAATGCAAATGAACACGTACAGCCAAGCCCCATTCCATGGAAACAAGAGGAAGTGGAATCATGATCTCTTTCTTGATTAAATCATGTCTATGCATATGTGTGATAATAAAAAAAAATCCTCAGGGGGGAAACGTGCACACACGCACGCACACGCGCACACACACACACACACACACATCCCAAATAGATCCACTGTGCCGTTTTATTGTAGCACTTTAAGCCTCAAGCTTTGTGGTCGTCACAACTCAAGCAGTACAACAGTAATTTTTCTGAACACAAACATGACATGAGTACAGTAGAAAAATAAACAGAGTAGATCTGGACAGTGTCAGCCCACCACAGATTCAACGGTTTATGATGCAACCAAGACCAGCTGTGGAGTCTGGCACGGTGCTGGGTGTTTGGCTCAAGCCACACTTTTGTATATTTCACAGTTATGTGGGACAGCTACAAAAATGGTGATCTGGCGCAGTGAAGACATGAGTGTCTCTAATCGACAGTAATGTGAAACTAAATCTACATTGATGGTGGAAAATGTATATTCATTTCTCTTTTCAGAGTTCCATAGAACAGGATTTTAAATGATGAAAGGAAAATTAAGTGTCACAGAATAATTTATGGCTGAGTGAAAGGGAAGAATGAGATTAAAAGGAGAAGAAGCAAATATGAAAGAAGCCAAAAGAAAATGGGTCCTTGGGGTAAAGATGAAGAAGACGCTGGCTAAATTCTTCAACCACATGTCCTAGTTTAAGCCCCCACCACCATATTATCATAATTACTAATATTGTTTACTCACAAGGCACAGCATGGCGATACAGATTGGCTCGGATGGTCTTCTGCAGCTCGTGGTCGGGAGAAGACTTCTGAAACCTCAGGCTCAGGTAGTGCTTCAGGTCCTTGTTGAGCTTGTGACCTGGAAACAGCAGACAGAAAAAAACAGCTCAATAAACAAACCTCCACAGAAGAAGCCTGCTCGTCTCTTCGCTCTTTACATGCTGTCATTTCACCAAAAGTAAGATCATAAAAGGCCGTACCATTTTTGTTGTTGAAATGATCCTGGATACTAAAAGGAGAACAAGACAGGCCTTGTTTTCCCCCCTCAGCCGATTTAGAAACACAGAAGTCCTCCAGTAAATAAATACATTTGTTAAAGATTGTGTTTACACATAAATATAAAAATGCAATCAACATGTTTTGTTTGTTTTTTAAGTCCATGTGATGTAACATGCCTAACATCAGCTTGCTCACAGTGACAATGCAAACTTGCTAATGTTAAGTAAGGAATAACGTAAAGTAAGGTTTAAAATTCAAGACCCCTCCTCAGCATTATAATTCGCAATAATGACCGACTCACTCTACATTAGTTCATCCCATTAATGTCCGTACCAAATTGCATGGTAAACCATTACATTTTTTTAGATTTTTGACAATAATCCAAAAATGTCAAGCTACTGGTGGCGCTAGAGGTAAAGTCAGGAGATTACCAAAGTCAACTGGCTTCACCCTGTGGAAAAGTCAAATGTGTGTACACAATTTCATGGCAATCCATTCAATATTTTTTGAGACATTTTACTCTGGACTGAAATGGTGAGCCGACCGACAGACTGACAGAGTGACGCAACCATCCGTAGAGCCTCAACCTTCTGGATTTGATTCATTCAAACTTTGATCTATTTCAATAGATGGTAATGAGGCAAATAAACTATATTGACAATTTGAGTAGAGCAGAGAAATACAATCAGAGAGAAACACAAAGATTGAGACGGGTTTGGGTAATTGATTAAAAGAGTCTCTGATTGGCTGGAATTCCCAAGCCTACTCAGGATCCATCCAATCAGAGGTGGCGATGCTGCTGGCTGAGTTTGAACAGAGCCTCAGCACTCACAATGGGGCCAGATGGTCAGAGCTTGCTCTCACGCCAGGGTCTCATTTAGGACCATTTAATGATCTCCAAATATATCATCCATGTCTGAGAGAGCTGGCAAGCAGTTCTTGGGGGAGGTGCCATGGCCTCCTGTTGGCCTCTGCCCACAGCGGAGGAGTTTCTCTTGGCTCGGTGCTTTGAGATGGCAGGGTCAGTGTGCTGACTGGGTAGGTAGAGTTTACTTTGTATTATATATTTGAATTATAACATGGTTTGAAGTTACAGTGAAACAACATTTAGAGCATCTTTAGCTTTTGTAATTAGATGTATTTCAGTGGGAAAAGGAATACGTGGATAGGGTAAAGTTATAAATTGATCACATTTGACTGGAACACTAAAATGTGGGTTTGGCTTTGCAAATACACAGTGATACAATGTTATAGAAGACTGTTTAACCTCCACCCACACCTTCCTCAACAGCGCTGTTAGATCAGGAGGAGAAATGAGGGAGAAATTAATAAATTAGACCACACTCAACCACAGTCTTTGGAAGTAGGCTTAGTAAGTAAGGCTTAGTAGGCTTAGTAAGTAAGTAAGTAGGTAAAAAAAGGGGGACTTTTTTATACTTAAAAAGAA